>VYZT01009005.1:0-73883 GCA_013400735.1 Pomatostomus ruficeps | reverse complement strand
TGACCCTTGCAGCCTTCCTCTGCAGTAGCCCAGACAGGGGAGATCCTGTTCCACTCCCAGCTCTGCCCCTCACCTCCAGGGTGGCACTGGAGTTGTGCTTCACCTTTGCCTGAAGAAAAGGCTTAAGAGCTGAGCGTTATTTTTTCATAGTTAAGGTGTATGTAAGAGGATCTTGCTTTAATTTCAAAGTCATTAACATATTTTCTGTTGTGGAGCTTAACAGGCAGACATCTTTCATCTGTCTCACCCCTCTGTGTGTGGGGGTGAATGAGAGTTTGTAACAAATGGCTTTTTAGAAGAATGAATAAGGGTTCCCAGTTACCATAAGCTGCCTAAGAATTCTGAAGGATCTTATCTTTTTAATGAAAATTACTCTGGTTTAAATCTGCTCCCATCTTAGAGTTCATGCTGTCTCATTTCAGGTTCCTTACCCACCTTTGCTCTTAGGGGCTAGCGTTCCAAGCTGGATTCACTAAGGATCAGATTTGCTTGTTGAGAAGATTTTTGTTTTTCAGTGTCACTGCCATTCCAGCTTTCCTCAGGGGAAATGAAGAGTGCAGTGTAATAGCTGCTGGGATTGCTTGCTGGTGAACAGGGCAATCACAGTTCATGCTGGAGGGAGATGGTGTGTGGTGATGCTTCCACAAGGCAGGAATGAGTAAAGTTTACAACAGTATTCCAGGAAAGGAATACACTGGTTACCTTTAGGAAGATTTCACTGTGGTGATGTGCAGCTGTGCTGCTTTTCCCAGTTCCGGAGCTCTGCCACTGGTTCTTCTCCTTTAGGCAGATACCCAACGTTTGGCTAGTTCCTTCTTCTAGAGAAAGAGCGGGGGACGGGGTAGAGACTGGAAAGAGGATCCTTGGGAACTGTCCCCACATCTTACACCCGTGGATTAAAAAAACAAAAAAGGAAGGAAAAGAAAAGCCTTGACTGCTAGCGTGTGTGTTTTAAGGTTAGGCCAAGCAGGATTCCTGATCAGGGCCTGATCTCTAACAGTACTGATCACCTGCCTTTATCACCTGACACAAGCACGGGACAGGAGGGCGGTGGGGACATCTGTTCCCTAAAAGAAGGGGCAGGGTTTGTTCCCGAGGTCAAGGGACCAGCTTGCCTCTTTGCCAGATTGGAAGCACAACCTTTCCAACCAGTTTGTCAGCTCAATTGTTTAGCAACTTGCTTTGTTTATGCTATAAAACCTGGCTCCTGCGTGCAGTGTGATTGCCGGAGGGCACAGGAACATCAGAGGGAGCTGCTTGAAATCCTGTGCTTAAACTCCATCAGGCCTTAGAGATGCAAAGAGAAGGTTTCTCTCTAGCTGATGGGTTTATTCTCAGTCACATTCCTGTGACCCCAGTGGAGGAAACCGCCTGAGCAAATGGGGCAGAATACAGCTCCTGGGATGTGGCTGGAGTAGCCAGAGCTCCGGAGCAAAGACCCAAACACATCCTGCACCACTGGGGATTAAAGTCAGGCTGTCAGTAGGGCTTTAACTCCCTGCAGACCTTTCACCTGACATTGTCTTTAAACCCTTTTGGGCTCTAACAGGAACAAAGGGGAATTAGAGGGAGATTTTCCTTGAAACCTGAGCCACAGAGTTTTGAAGACATCAATGCTCAACTTGGGCTCAGACCTGCAGCATTCTGTGGTGAGTCCCTCGCAGTTCAGTGAGCTGCTCCAGGTCTGGAGGTTTCCTTTATTCACAAGTACTGCTGTAGCCAAAGGCAAGCCAAAAATTCATGATTTATGCTTAAGTCTAGCTCTAAACCCATTCCTGAGTCTGGCAATTTCTCCCCTCACAGTTTCATTGCGTTTATCTCTTACTGGGGCTGTTTGCTGGGCTGCTCAAGCAAAAGGGTTCATAGAATATGATTCACCAAAAGAAGTGGTTCCTGGATTACCCAGTGCCAAATATTCTGGTTTGATCCAGCAAAGCTTTTCAGGTCATGATCAGCTTTAAGAGTGTGAGCAGTTGCACTGAAATGCTCTGGATTACCCCGGTGCTGGTGTGGGGACAGCAGACACAGCCTTGCAGGATCAAGCCCTTGGATAGAGGGCCAGAGGCCATGTGCTGGAGGGAGGGAGACGGGTCACTGCCAGCAGTCCTGTCACAGAGTAGCACCCTGGAATTTAGGGCAAAAGCACATTGGGTTTTTTTGTTTAATGCCAATCTGCCTGAAGTCCTCAAACTGTGTAAGCCAAGATCAACAAAGGAGGCTAAAAGCTCTAACACCGGTTTCTCTTCTTTGCTGACAGCAATGGCAGGCACAAAATCAAATTCTTTCTGGGTGTCAGGTAAGTCAAAGACTGCAGTGCCCCAGAAGGGGATTCTTGGGGATTTATGTTCCATCAGCAAGACGAATGATAATTAAAGCCTGAATATTTCTGCTAAGCTGGGAAACAAAAAAGATCCATCTTAATTCCTTAAATTCCTCATGCCAGGCTGTAAAATATATTCCATTCATGCCTGTGTCTTGCTGCTTGTTCTCTCTGTGTGTCTTTCTTTAGCATTCAGCCACCTGTTTGTAAGCGGTGTCCTGCAGGTTCTCAGGGCGCTTTCCTCCCCGCTCTCCCTGCCCTTGGACTTGCTGCTTTGACACTGAGGCCTCCTTGTCTACGGGAGACAGTCCATCAGAGCTCCCTGGCCTGCCCCACTCCCATAACTTCATTCTTGGAAAGTTTCTGAGTTTCCGGGGTGATAAAACGTGAGCAACATTTGCTCTGACCTGAATCATTTCTGAAGGCATTGAGCCCTGTTTTGTTATGAAGGTTACTCAGGGTGGGTGGTGGGGCATGAGAATTCCCAGTGATGGCAATTCCTGACAAGTGTCAGAAAGTCGCTGCCTGCACCTTTCACGCTGCAGGATTGTTTTGATTAGTTTTTTAGTGCATGCTGAACAGTACGTGTGACAAGCTGGGGGTGAGAGATGCCGGCAGAACAAATCGGCGCGTTACAAGATTGTCTGCTGTGGCTTGTCCCCAGCTCTCACCAAAAGGGGAAAGAAAAGCGGACAGGAAAAAAATCCAAGCCTCGGTTCTGTATATGCAGCAGCTATCAAACTGTCACAGATCACCACTGCTACAGCTGGGGTTAAAATAACATAATAGTGGAGTGTTTGCTGCTCTTGTAAAAACCTCCTGTTATTCACTGGAGACCAAACTAATGAATCAAGAGGACAGTGTTTAAAACCATTAAAAAAACTATAAAATGACAAAAAACCCCACACGGTAAATAGCTCTGGAATGTTGTGGGCTGACTGTGTGGGATTTTTTTTTCCCCTTTGCTCCGCATTATTTATCCCCTTAAAATTAATACCGTCTGCATGATGGGTGGCTTGGGGCTTAGGGAGACTTACAGAGCAAGTTCACTACCAGTTCTCAATTACTGGGGAGTCTGATTCTGTTCTCATGCACTCTGGAGTACACGGGAAATGATTGTGTCTCCCTTGATACAGTATATGCAGGGAATAATAAAACCTCGAGTGTCTGGCCTTTGCATAGAGAGCTAGGCCACTCCGAATACTGTCAGTCAATTTATTTGGTTTTTTACTACATATCTCGTGGTGATGACAGGCTGCATCTCTGCTCCCAGCCCAGCTCACGAGACCAGCACCACTTTTGGCAGAAATTAAAAAGCTTCAGATTTGAACTTTGGAAATTTTCTGTAACATGCCCAAGCTTTAATAAAAAAGCCCAACACCATTTCCATCCTGAGGGGTGTTGCCTGACCAAACCTGGTACCTGAGCAGTCTGCACTGGATGGTGTGGTATCAATTCCCAGATCCATGGCAGAGATTGGGTGGCACTGGCTTTGCTCATGCAAATAACCATCATTTTCTGCTCAAAACAAAGCATTTCCTTTTTAGCTTGAAATTCCATTGCCTCTTAGAAATAGGAAAGCTTTGGAACAGGATCATTTAGCAGCCAGACCCCCATCACACACACTGATTTGGCCTTTCCTGAACCTTCCCAGCACATTGGCAGCTCCCGCCAGCACGGCTGAAGGTTGTTCTGCAGCATCTCTGCCACGAGGAAACAGGAAGGTCGTAGCTAATACCATGCCAAATTAACAGGCAGGGGTTTAACTCAACACCAGCTATGTAGGAATACTTGCATAAGGAATCCCGGGCCTGCTTTAGGCAAGGCCCCTGGGCGTGCACTTCAGGCTAACCTGAGTACAAGTGTTTCCTCGTGTTGTGTCCTGGAAGTGATGAATGCCGAGCTGCCTTCATGCCCTCTTTCCAGAAATCATTTTGCCTTCAAAGAATGGGAATTTCACTGTGCTGCCAGTGGAGGGAGGTGGAATATTAGATGGGAACCTTTGTGCCCTTTCACAACACGAAAGGAAGGGAAAATACGGTTTTTCATCTGAGTAAACTCCTTTGCATGTAGGTTGAGTGAGTGAGAAGTTGTATTATGAGGATGTTCATTTTTCTTTACCAATATGGGGATTTTTTTTTCCAGAGCATCCACAGGGATGCTTTACCTTGTATCAGCAAGGCCACAGTTGGCATCCACAGGGATCTTTAATCCTGGCTGTAGCTGCTTTCAGCGTTGGGAGCTTCGGAGATGTATCCGGGGAGGAGGGAAAAACCATACCAGGCTAATTTGAGAGAACAGCTGGTTACCTGGCAGTCTGAGGACCGTGTGTAATTAAAAACATTCCTGTCTCCGGCACAAGGCTTATAGATCTGTCCTGGCTGTCTGTAATTAGAGATGTGGAGTGAATAGATTGGTTTGGGAGTGGGATTATTCGTACTTTCCTTGTTCCTGGCCCTCCTGTTTTATGGTGACATGTCGTCTGGGACACACGGAGGAGTTCAGCATCCAAAGGGATCCCGGAAGGAGCAGGTTGAAGATCAAAGAGGGAGCACTGCCCCGCTGCATGTGTAGTCTTTAAAGAAAACACGTTGGATTTCGGCACGTGGTTAATGAAGCTGGAAGTATTCTGATCTCCTGTTACTGGTACAGTGAGGAGACACAGCCTCCTTGCATGGGGATGGGAAAATAGCCATAAATTTGGCAAACACAGACTGTACCAGGGCAGTGGAGCTGAGCCTGTGATGTGCCTTCACTTTGCTTAACCCCGTTTCCCATCCCAACCCTGACTCACAAGCTCTGCATCAGAAGGGATCCTTATCTTTTTTCCTCTTTTTCCAGAACTGTGTGAATGGCCGAGACAGACTCTTTGAAGTCAGTGGGGGCTGCAAAGCGCTCTGTGCTTTGGAAACTCAGGCTGTGAATTTAGGCACCTGCTTTTTAAAGATCTTTATCTGTAAGTTTAGCAGTGCTTCAGCTTCACTATCCGTATGACAGGTCAAGTAATTCCTGCTTCCTCCAGGATCGGAAATGGGGAGTGGGGCCAAAATACCCTTAATGTGGATGAGTACGAGTGCCTGACTGAGGCGTTACCTTTCAGAATATAATAAGGTATGAAATCCTTTTAATCAATGTTTTATAATGCCCCCTATGAGACAATCAGTGGTTAATTTGATAGGATGGCACCAAATATGCACAGAAAGGTTATCCTGTGTGATTCTGTTAGGTGACCTGTTCTCTAAGGATTCCCTAGTCTGCCTTTCTCCGTGTTTCTTTGTGGTTTCTCTCGTTTCTTTTGGAGTTTCCTTATTAATTTCATCCTACTGCTCCTTTTCCATCGCTTTCCCCCTGGGGCAGAGCAGAAGCAGCAGCAGAGGAGGAGGAGAGGGACACGTGTGACACCAGCTTTCCCCCAGCCAGCCCTGCAGTGTCACTCCATAGCAGGAAGCACAGGACTTTCCCAGGGCTGGTTCTCATTGCTGGAGGAGGAGAGGCAGTCTAAAGAGGCAGCGTCTGAGCCAGGAGAGATCAGGCTGTTACCCAACCACGGTCCTGACGTAAGGGCTGGGCTCAGAGCACCCCTAGGTGTGGTTGTGAAACTGGCAATAAAATTTGTTTCCGAGCTCCCTTCATGGGTGTCGGGATCACACAGGGAACTGATCGAAACCAGGAACGGAGGGAGAACTTCTGGCATTGCCTCAGCTTCTTTTTATTATTGTTTCCCAGGGAGCTGTGACTCCACTGTGACACTGGGATAGGAGCTTTCTCAGTTCTAAGAACATTTCAGGCTCTAGAAAAAGTGTCGGATGAGGCTGGGCTAAGCCATTACTCCTTTGTGCAAGCCTTTGAGGCAGCACTGGTGTGTTTGAGCTTGGACAACTCAGGGTCACTAAAACGGGGTCCTGCCGTAGCTCCAGAGCGATGGCAGTGCTCTTCTGAGGGTAACAACAAGGCACCTTCTCCCTGCTGCATCCCTGCTGCTGTTCCTGCCCTGGTTTAGTCACCTTGCTCTGCTGTGCTCTTGTCTCATCAGCCCAGTGCCTGCAGCAAGGGCAATTACTCCAAAGCCATGGCTGGCTGGCTGCTGGCAAGCACAGCTCTGTCATTATTCCTGCCTGCCTGTTAAAAGGGTGAGCAGGGCTGGCTCCTTCCCCTTCCTGCCCCTGGCCCGGCTCCCCATGCGCTGCCTCCCCGTGCCCGGCACACGCTGCAGCGCCGCTGCTGAGGGCTGGGAGCGGGCTCCCGGCAGCGCTCCCTCCCCATGCAGGCCCACCTGCACGCCCTGAAGAAGATCCTGGCCCTCTGGAGCGCGTCCCAACGGTGCGTACCCAGCTCTGCGGGATCGGGGACAGCGGGGTGGCATTGCACACCCACCTGGGCACCCGGGCCTTTTGCGTCCTCACCTCTCGGGAAAGCTTTGGCTCCCCGTGGTGACAGTCGAGAGCCATTCACTGCTGCTTGCTTTGGCCGCCTGGTTTGGTGAGGGATGGCACGCTCGGAGACTCGGTGAGCTGGGGTGCGGCACTTTGCTGTCACCTCTCGTTCTGTCCAGTGTCATTTGCTTGTTCTTTTAGGCGTGAACTGTATGGTGAGCACAGCTGGATCTGACACAACCAGCTGGCCACAGGAGGTGGCATTTAGCTGAGAGGCAGCCTGCCCCAGCCTTGGTGTGCTGCTTTGTGCTCTGTGCGGGCTCTATATTGTGAGATTCTGTGTTTCTGATGTGTAGATGATGACAAGCTGATCAGAACAGCATCGTATCGCCTGGGGGCTTAATCACAGGTGGTTCTGTGTCACTCAGACAGGTCCTGCCTTCGCTCAGTTTGCATGCTTGGTCACCATCCCTACCAAATGCATGGTATTTGCTCCTTTTCTGCTGGTGTGTTTATCCAGGGGCTGGGGGTGAGATGCAGGAATTAGCTGAAGTAGTAAAGACTGCAGAGAGGTCTGTCTTCTAGACCCAACACTGAGTTTTCAATCCTTTTGATCTGATTCTAGAAAACAACTTCTTTGCTTTTGCATGGGCGCAGAAACAACCGTGGTGGCACTGAGGATTTTCACCCAACAGGACTTAGGGCCTAATGATGCCAGGCGTGGAGCAGCCCTGGTTTTATAGCAGCAGAGTATCTTATAATTTAATCTCAGCCTTATAAAATTACAGGACACCTTCGTTTTCTGACAGGGCACTGTGCCCACCAGTGGCATTATACTTAGTGCAAATCGCTGCAGGGTTTTGGTGGGGTGGACGCTCTTCTGTAGAGCAGATTGAGGGCATGGGCTTGTTTTCAGCCCTTAAATGATGCCTCTTTCAGAGCTCTGCTGTCACGTAGTCTTGAATTACTGTGCAATTCCTGAAAACATCACTGTTCAGGTGATTATTTTCCTTGCAGTCCAAATGTTTGGGAATTAAGATGTACCTGGCTTGGCTTTTCAGGAGTACTTACTGTCCATGACAATCCCAAGGGAATTATCATGAGCTGCTGCTTAGACATTTTAATGTAGACGTCTAAGAGTTTAGTTTTTGCCTGTTTTACCCAGCTCTAGGTTATGTAATTCTCTACCACTTAGAGAGTCAAGTGTTTCTCTTTTGCTATTTACTCGGTAAGTGTTAAGTGCAAATTCCTCGACTTGGCCTCTTCCAATGTAAATAAACCAGAGTTTGTTGTAGTGATGGAAGCCTACACGAGTTTAATTGACGTCAGCACAGGGTGAGCAGCACCACAGTATCACAGCATCAGAGTTATGATGTGGAGTGGCTCCCCGGGCTTTTCCCTCTGCCACAGCTGCCGGACCACGAGGCTGGGTACCGGGTGGGAAACGGCCAGTTCCTAAAGTGCCGTTGCAAAACTTCTGGAAAAAGGGGATGGAACTGCTGCATGTAAGCAGGGAGGAAGGGGTTTGAGACCAGCTGACTTGCAGGGGAAGCAAAACTTTATCCGACTGTAAAAGGGAGTGCAGGCACTTAAACATGCAGTCTGCAGGTTTTGAAAGTTAAAAAAATGAAGGTTAATTTCAGTGTGCCTTTAGACATGCAGTAGGTGCAGCTGTCACTGCAGGAAGGCGTTGGGGAGATGTCTCTCAGAGGAATAATGACAGGGCAGAGCAGACGCGGTCGTGGCTGTGTGGAGCAGCCCCGCGTCCTGGGAGCAGGCAGAAACAGCAGCTACAGCTGTGCCTGGCACAGGCTTTATTTACCACAGGCTTCTTCCTGGCTGCTGCAGTCAGGCAGCTCACAAGCTGCTGCTTCTTGGGAGAGACCTCAACGAGCTCAGCCTGTTCTGAGACAGGGCTCGAGGTCTTCCTCAGGGATCTCACAGGATAACAAATGAATTTATTTCATCAGCACCTTGACAGTGTCTCAGACTGCGTTCCTCGCTTGCTGGGAGTGGTGTTCTCCAGTGGTTCTGTGCAGCTCCCGGTGCCAAATGATTGGCATTTGAGGTTCCATTTTTTGGCTTCAAAGTTAGATTTAATGTTTGTTACTTGTTAAACAGCATGTGCAAGAAACTGAATTATTCTTCTTATCAACACTTGGGGATAACGACACTTATCCCAAGTGTATTTTAGATCCAAATATATTAAATCTGGGCCAGCCTCAGGCACTTCCCTTTCCTGATTGATCAAATAATATTCTTCCTTTCAGGAAACAAATTCCAGCTGCCTTGAGCTCTTGTCACAAAGGCAGAGTCCATGTACGTGAGGGACAGTTCCCACATTTTGACAGAACTAGACCAGGATCAGAAGCTTTACACTCCTCATACCTTTTGAAACATTTTTATTCATTTTCCTTCAAAGCATTCAAAACCTTCATCTCTACTTTTGGGCCATATTTTCTGTGCTCTGGTGACCCTGCCTTTCTCTCCTGAGCTGTGTCAGTAATTCAGTGTAAACCACCCCTCATTGCAGCAGCGATTCTCGGGTGACAGCAGCTCTCAGGAGAAGCTGAGCTGCTGCCTGGCACACGGGAATGCAACCAAAACCTCCACTTGTTCCTTAAACCTTTATCAACCCATTAAAGCAGGAGCAAGCACTGACCTAGAAATGCGGCAGCTGCAGCTCTGGCCATGGCTGAAGGAGCCTCCTGGTGACCTACTTTGTCCCAGCCTCGAGCATCCTGCTGCACAGGGGTGGGTCATTCCCAGGAAACTCATCAACAAACCCTTCTTGCTGCTGAGGTTCGGGGGAGGCTGCAAATGAAGGGGTTAAACAGCAGAAAGCTTCCTGAAGCCCTCCTTTTTCACACCCAGCTGTTAGCCCGACCTTATCTCTGTAGTTACACTGGGGTACCTTGGACGTGCACTTAGGAAGCCCTTGCAGGAATTGCCCGATGTAACCGGCACGCACCAGGTTAGAGAAGTCTCTCCTGTAACTTCATGTTGGTTTAATTTTCTTTCTTTGCTTTCCCATTTTGGTTTGTGTGGAGCAACAGTGACATCCATTGGCTTATGAAGTGAATCCAAAGCCATGTATTTACTCAAGGTGGAAGGCTGGACCAGACTGTGTCTGAGAGATTATAAAACACAGAATTCTCTGAACAATTGTTAACACTGCAGAACCAACCCAGGTAGGAAAAAGTTAGAGCAAACAAAGCAAAATAAATCATTCATGTGAGAGGCTTATCTGGAGGATTCTCATTTCATTCCAAAAAACCTGAAAACAGTTCAATTGATTTTTAACCGTGTGAGTGAATCAGTAGATGTTTCCTGCAGGTATTTCATTGAACAGAACCGGTGTCTGCAGTAAATTTTTGACCAGCTGTAGTTACAATCCCGCTCCAAGGTCCAATGCTTTGACCTGGCAGGGATTCCCAGGGAGAAGGAGGATTGAACTCTGAGCCCATTGGCCCATTTTTGTTGCCCCACAGCCCAGTGCAGCTCTTGGGGGTTGTGTCTGCAGCCAGGTGCAGCTCCTCCTTGTGACTGGGACACCTGGGGCTTGCACAAGGCAGCACAGGGATTTTCCCTTCCAGCACCACCAGAGATAGAGGGAAAAGGGAGTTATGCTGATTGACGCCATCTGATTCGGAGTCTGGTTCATGACTCTTAATTAGAAATGAAATTGTAAGTGCTGTGCAGAGCAGTCATAACTGAGGGGAGCTACTGGTGCTCAGCGTTAGGTTTTCCATTCCATTTGGCAGCTTTGGAGCGGGCATCATGTCCACAGCATCTAAGAGGGGTTCTCCCTTTATTTAGATTTTCATCTCCAGGGGAAGAGCCCAGGAAACATTCCCAGCTGATGCTCAGTGTACTGGGGCATTTCAGGCTGCCCTCTGTGGATATGTGCACAAGAGAGTGGGGGCGAAGTTCATGAAGAAGCTTTGCCTCCTATCCCTCCAGCCTGCAACGTGCTGGAAATGCTTTCATCCAGTTTGTGTGGTTTTAGCCCTTAGAAGAGTCTCTCTGCTTTACCTTCATATCCCATTGCTTGCCTTTGGATGGCCCACAGCTTGCAAATGTTTTTTCTGGATATTTCAGGCACTGGCACCTTACTCAGCTCAGTCCAGCCAGGAGTCTCCCTTTGGAGACCCTCTTTTCTTGGCGACTGCTCTGTGGAGGTTTGTTGATGCATTCCTTGCTTTCCCTCCTCCATGTGAAGTGCTCCCATGCCTTTTCATGGCTGCATGTCTGCAGCTAATGCCAGGGCACTGTTGCTGTGCTTTCACGGACTGGAAGAAGAGCACATAATTTCAGTTTTTATCATCTCTCTTACTCATTCTCTGGCTGATCTGTCTCTTTCTCTCACAGCTGCTCTGCAGCTCAGCTCCACAGAGCATTTGAGTTTGCAGGGGCTGATCTTCCCAAGCCATTACCAAACGCTGGAATTTCCCTGGGTGTTGACTTTTTGGTGCCTGTTGAGCTCCTTTTCTCATTCCTGCAGTATGTGGTTTCACGGGGAGTGGCTGGCTGTCGGCTCAAGTTCCTTTGACTATCCTGTGTATACATTTTCCATGATCAGAGAGGGAGGCCGGCGGATAAAATCCCGCTGTTTGCGGATAACAGCGGATAACATTGCTGTGCTAACAGACATTTGCATGGCAGATATGAAAACAGCCCCATTCATACCCTCCCGTGACGGTGCTGAGTCTTACAAGTGCTTTGAAATTTGAGGTGAGCTGTAAGGCACCGGCTTTGCCACGGCTTCCCAAAGGTGCACGGGACTCACCTACCCCTGCTCAGCCTGCCAGCAGCAGGAGGATCAGCACAGCCTTCCTGCAAAGCTCCCAGCATCCCGGGAGAAGTTACAGCCTGCTCGTAGGTCTGCAGATTTCCAAAGATGGAAGGGAAAACACTGTATTTGCACTCCAGAGCAGGCTTAGCCCTGTTCTTACCCATACAGTAGGGATAATTCAGCAAAACACCACAAACATCCAAATTCCTTTTGGTAAGGAATAAGCCAAAAAGGTGGGCTTCTTTCCTGAGGAAATACTGACATTTCACTGAAAACCAGGATCCCCCCACAGTGCAGTTGCACGTCCGGAGACTGCACCGACCAGTCTGTACCTGCGAGGCCGGCGCTCGGTCAGCCTTTCCGGCGAAGACAAACAGGGTTATCTGCTCGAGTGTGCTTGGAGCTGCCATGAAAGGCAGGCTTTCTTCCCCATTTCCGAGAGGAACCAGGCTGGATGCTCTCCTATCACATAGGGACCTTGTTCTACCTGTTTGTCCCCAATTAACGACATCCGGTGCTGATTGCTGGTGTCACAGTAGCTTCCAGCACGGCCCACGCTGGCACTTGATTTTCCTTGTGCTGCTACACCAGATTGCCAAAATGCAGTAGATTCGAGGCAAGCTTTAATTTGGAAAATTCAGCCCGACCTGGAATCCTGCTGGGAGCTACTCTAAGACTTGCCCAGGTGTCTGAGGTGGCACAATGTTGCCCATTTCTCTGCTCTGCCTGGGTTATGGTGAGGCCAAGTCCCAGCCTTGGGCTTTTGTGGCTCTGCTGTGGCAAAGAAGAACGGCTCCCAGTGTTTCCTTGCTCTCACACACTGGAGCTGTTTGCACGTTTTGAGCAAATAATGCTTTATTACTGTTTATGTGAAAGGAGGAAGGCAAAATAAATTTTAAAAAAGGAGAGTGAGAACATCTTGTGAACCTGCTGTTCTCAGATCTCTCCGATAAGGACAGTTCCAAGTGCGTGAGAAGTTCCCTACGCCAAGATTTATTTACTTCTGAAAGAAAAGCCACCTTCATCTCATTATTTTATTTTCAATACAGGTTTTAATTTGGTGAGAAAATATCTTCCCCTTAAAGAACCTATTCTGCCTCATTAACTCCTATAAAAAGCACCCCCCCAAGCTTGAAATGTTAAAAGAAGCATAAATTAAGGCTAAGTTTGTTGTTTGCCGCTTTAATCAACAAACAACCTTAAAAAGGACCCACAAAAGGTTCTGTAAACTAAATTTATTAGTGAGCAGGAAAACAGGCCCTCAGCTGCAGCCTCCTCTCCTTCCCAGCCCCCTGGATTTCGAGGGGGCCGGGTTTTTGGAGTGACTGGTTTTGTTTACGGTGTCTTATTCTCTGGGGCAGGTTGTTGTGGTCCCATGGATCTCTGTCAGACTTTTGTGATGCAGCTGAACTGAAGTGACTTGGGACAGAGTCTGTTAATTAGGCCTTCAAAGCCTTCTCCCTTTTTTCTTCTCTGTACAAATGTCCTTTTTTTCCCTCTTCTTTTCCCTAAATCTTTTTGTCAGTAGCTCGGGAGGAAAGAGGGTTTTTTCACTGCAAGAGAAAGCTGCCGTTCTCTCTGCCTTCCTTTCGCCTCTCTGGGACGCTGGAGGAAAAGTGGATGCACATCTATTTTCTGCACTTTTCCTCTCCTTGAAATGTTTAAGAAGCCTTCCACTATTTCCTCTTTATGCTGTCATAATGATTTGTTTCTCTCTTAGGGATATCTCCACGCACGGAGTGGTGCTCACAGTGACTGCAGTACCAAAAACCAGGAGAAAACTTAGGGACATCGTCTAGAAAGTTTCAGTGCAGAGGACAGGATAGTTGAATAAAAGCATTAGGAATTAACCTCCCTGAGCTGGCACATGTGCATATATGATTTTTTTTCCAGATTCCCCTTAGAATTCCCTCATAAGAGTGAACTTCCTTAGAAACCTCTTGCATCCAGACTCATTTCAATCTTAAACTCATTTTTCATTGGGTTTATTTGGGTGAAGTCTTCATGAGGAAATTTAATAATGGGGTTTATTCACTGCTGCAGGATTTTGACTTCTTCGCTTCTTAATTTTTTTCATAGCTATCTTAAATTCCGTCTGAGATACGCAGTGTAAGAGAGACCCAATAAAAATCCCTTTTGTTCACTGGAAAAAATGGCCTTGACCCATTAGAGAGCGATTTGATATTTATCTGAATACCTCCTCACCTTCCAGGAGTTAATTTGACTTGGAGATGAGCCAAGACAGGGAGTTCCTCTAAATTTCTCCCAGCTTTATGGGCTTGGATTCAAAGAGTCCTGGCTCTGAACAACTCGTGGTTCAGGTTTTCCAAACCAAAAGGCGACTGGGCACGTTTTGGAAAACCAAAGCCTCCCTGGGAGTTCTGTTCCCCCCTGATTGATGGCTCTGGCTCCAGCCCCTCCGTGCTCTCACTCTTCATGGTCTGTGGGCAGGTCAGCATTTCTGATTTCCTCTGAATGCAGACACTCCTCAGAGGAAATCATCCTTCTTCAATGCAGCCCATGGCTTATCTCAAAACCCAATTTCCTCTGTCCATCCCACGCTCTCCCTTCCTCCCCCAGCAGACAGGGCGAGGGTCTCACATTTCACACCAGCTGCCCCAGCGAATGCAGGATGGGCCCCGCTGTGCTGCAGCCTGGCATCTGCAGTGCCCAGCGAGCCAGGGGCACGAGGTACAGCCACAGGAGGCATTCCTTTGGGGCTGTTCTGTGTTGTCTTTCCATCCTTCAAATAAGAGCTTTTTTCCGTCTCCGTGAACCAGCCATATCCCAGCCCTGTGTCCAGCCGCTCATGTTGTCGGAAACAAGAGGCTGGGAAAAAGGGGAAGTGTGGGATGAGGGGAGCACAGGAATACTGAGCCAATCCTCTAGTGCCATCACTGTGGGCATGCAGTGCTCCCCACCTCAGAGCTTTACGTGAACAGGAAGAGGGAAGCTTCCTTGGTTATCCTGTGCCCCTGGGAGCACGCTGTTCCCTGGACATTCCCAACACCAGCTCATCTCTGTCTCTGCCATAGTTCACTCCGCTTCCATTGCATCTTGCTGCACTTGGGAGGCACAGGTTGGGACTCCGGCTGGGCACTGCAGGGTCCAGCTCTGATTTCTTCAGGTTTGCTCTAAGTCCAAGCACAGCCATTTTCAAATCAGTCAGAACACCAGCAGGACAGAGGAAAACTTACAAAGGCTCGCGATTGTTGAGGGAGATTATATGACCTCTGCTCTTGTGCTTAAATAGGATTAAACTGCCATCGGAAGCAAACGCCAAGTAAGAAACCAAAATCCTGCAAAAAATATTAAAACCAGCCCTCTGAGTCCTCCCCCCTGGTTCTTACCCCTGGCAGGATGTAATATTTGATACTGGTGTCACAAGAGTTACCTGGTGGAGAAATCCTGCTTTGTTCCAGACATTCTTTCATTCATTTGTATGGAAAGGCTTTTCCTTCCAGGATAAGCACTGAAGGGCATGTAGTCTGGCTCTGCTGGAAAAAGTTCTGGAGGTAATTCAGTGGGAGCTGAGCTGTGCTGTGACGTACAGGACATGCCATCCAGGGCTGCTCCAGCTGAACAGGGAACAAACACTTCTGCGTTAAAGCAGGATAAGGAGGGAATTGCACGAAGGCCAAGGTGTGACTGGGATGAGTTTAGCTGTGTAGGGCCAGTGAGGCATTCCAGCCAGGACACTGGCACCAGGTGGGCTGTGGACACTGAGCACCTCGGAGGTGTGGCTGCCATCAGCCAGAGCTCTCTCAGCTCCACGGTGTGGGAGTTTGGACCCGCGCCGGATCAGCCTAGAAGGGAAGCTGTGCTCGCTGCTCCAGGGCAGCACGGATGGAAGTTGTGCAGAAGGTTTCGTTCTGTCAGCAGTATGTGCTCGTTGTGAGCCCTCACAGCGAATTCCCACTTGGATTAGCTGCCTGTCGTCTGCCTCAGGGCGAGTCCCTGTGCTATCATGCTTCAGTAAGTAGTCCAAGGTTATGGGGAGCCTCAGGTTTATGCTATGGGTGGTAATGTTTTTGTTGTTGTTTTTGTCACAGAAGGACAGGCGTTCGTGGGTTTTTATGATCACGTCCCAAAACCGGACTTTGTTTCATTGCCTGGTAACGTCTGTGACCCTGTTTGCCACTCGGTATCTTGCCAAATGGCTGGCCAAGATGCAAAGTACACCTCAAGTGTTTAAAATATCAATAAAACCATCTGGAATCATTTCACAGAGCAAATTATCGTGCGTCCATCTGGCTCCTAATGGGATGATCCTGAGCAGGTGACATACACTGCACGTGCCGGTGTGGGAATATACAGTGTTCCATGTAGCTCGCCAGTGGGAGAGGGGAGAAATCGCTCTGTTGGGAGAGGTGATAGCAAAAGCCGTGCCTCCCAAGGGTGACAGCTGCACAGAGGAGCTCTGCTGGCAGCAGGGTCACCGTGGCTGCTGGCTGCAGACATCGGCTCTTGAGCTGGGCGATGGGTGTGCTCGGCTTTGATCAGGAAAGGCCTCTTGCTGTGAAAGGGGATGGGAAGGCACCACCTGAGTCATCCTTATTACCAGGCTGCTTAATCCTGCTTCCCAAACCTGCCCCTCTGTGTCACAAGACAGTGATCTGGAGCTGTTGAAATTATTAACCCGTCCTGATGACGCACCCCCTGAGGCTCGTGCATGGGAGGAGGACGTTGCTGTCCCCGCTGGGAATCCGGCTGTGAGAGCTCAGAGCCATCACAAACCAGATGTGTGACAGCACCCTGGGTTTTATACAGACAAAATATTCTCCCTAGGAAGCACAAGTGAAAAAAAGATGGGAAATGGCGCTTAACCTGCTGAGAGAGGTGCCACCTCATGATGGGTTCCGTCATTGGACTCGGATGTAATGCTCACTGCCTTTGTAAGCTCCCCTCAGGTGTTTTTTCTGCATCTGCATCTGCGTGGTTTATCACTATGATTCCTGCTGCTGATTATGGGTTTGTAGATAGGGAGAGAGATGTCAGCCTGAAAAGCAGCACTGAGCATAATTCCACCTGATGCAGATGCACCCATTCAGTATTTTACTTCAAGTGAGACCAACAGGAACCATTTTAAGCTAAGCCAGAATAAGTTACTTATAAACAGAAATAAAATGATCCATGGAACATGTTGTGATAGCTTAATGGTGGGTGAATAAATGGCTTCAGAGAAGCCAGTGTCACTTGTCAAGAGCGTGTTCAGAGTGGGATTCTTTCCTGCTCAGGTTAAGATCCCATCCCTTTTCCTCACTCTATAAAATATCATTCTCTTTCTACGTAAAACAGGGATATTTTTGGGTGATGTTTGAATTTTCCTGAATAAAAGATCCATTATGGCTAGATAATCACATTGTGAAGAGCAGCTTTTCCAGCATCTCCTTCAGTCACCTCTTTGGGTTCAAAAGATTCTTTCCTTCCCATTCCCCAACTTGCCATCTTCCTTCTGCATGTCTCTCTGGTGCTGCCAGATGCTTTTAGAGGAGTTTGAGTTCAGGGATTTTTAAAGGATCAGGCACTCTATTTGCATCTGTGTGCAAATCCAAAAAACGGGTGGACATGGAGCCCCACCCCTTGAGAGGAAACAGCTACCAGATAAAAAACCAGGAGTCCTGAAGGAGCGTACAGAAAGGGAGGGGCAGGTGTTTGGCATCCAAAGGGCAGGAAGGAGCATG
Source organism: Pomatostomus ruficeps (assembly GCA_013400735.1). Taxonomy (NCBI): domain Eukaryota; kingdom Metazoa; phylum Chordata; class Aves; order Passeriformes; family Timaliidae; genus Pomatostomus; species Pomatostomus ruficeps. The sequence continues at coordinate 56,711 of VYZT01009005.1, read as the reverse complement.
GCAAGTGGCAGGGTGGGAAAGCAGAAACTGATTCCATGTCGCCTGCAAAGTCTGTCAGCACTGGGAAAGGGAAAATGAAATCCTGCAGTCTTCAGCCAGGAAGACTTCCACGCCTCCACTTTAATTCCTAGGCACCACCAGCTCAGCTCAGTAACAGCACCATGCTTGTTTCGTGCCAGCCAGAAGCAGGGCGTTAGAAGTATGAATTCCTACCTGAAACTTGAACTCCTTCCCCCGTAACACAAATCATTGTGCGACATGGAATGTTTTCTTCAGTTTTTCGCAGCAATGTGAGAAATGGAAAGGGATTATTTATCTCGTTTCTGCCTTCATCTTCCTTTGTGAGACACAACAGTTCGGCTTCACGGAGCTTTTAAATTAATTTAATGTGTCTCATTTGCTGGTTGTATGAAACGAACCTAGCAGGTGACAGCAGACGCTGTTAAAGCCACCACAGCAGTAACGTGGCTTTGCTGTGGCCGGTGACACCTGCTCCAGAGGCACCCACAACGGGCTCGGATTAATGGGAAGGTGCGACTGGACTTTCACAGGGACGGGGAGAGAGCGGCAGGGCTTTGGAGGGAGCCCGGTTCCCTGAGCTCTGAGGCGGGGATGGAGATGCTGCGGAGGGATGGGCGAGCTCGCAGGGGGCTCCGGGCCGNCCTCGCCCGGCGCGGCTGTGAGCGCGGAGCCGTCCGCGCCCCGGGGCCCGGTGAGTGCGGCCGCTGCGGCGGCCCGGGAGCCGGGAATGCGCGGGGAACGGGGGGACGCGCGGGGATGTGCGGGAGACAGGGATGCGCAGATGTGCTGGAGGCGGCGGGGTGGACGAGACCCGGCGTGCGGGGCAGGCGCGCTCCTTCTCCGAGGGCCGGGCAGGGCGGGCTAACAAAAGGCGGCAGCCCGGCCGGCACCGGCGGAATCTCCCGGAGAAGGGCGCCCGTCCCCTCCCCTTCCAGCTGCCGTTTTCTTGCTTGGTGTTTTCGGAGCCTCGGGATGCAGGGAAGAAGCAGTCGGGGAGGGAAGGGGTGTAGGATCAGTCCCCGCCGTGCCGTGCTTCCCCCTGTCCGTATGTGAAACTCGGTACTCGGAGGGATTCTCCAGGTGGGATTTAAACGCCGTCGCTGTGCTGTGATTTCGCGGACACGTCCGGCTGCAGCTGGGAGAGAGCTGCGGGGCTCGAGGGTCCCTTTGCAGCTCTTTCTCTAGAGGCGATTGCCGGGCATCAGAGCAGCGGGAGGTTTCGTGTGCGCTGTCGCTGCGTTACATGTTTTAGTAAGCAGTGTAGAGTTCCTGCAGGGAGTTCTGCTGGCAGGCACCTTGCAACGAGATACTGGGGCAGAAGCCGAGAAGTTTTATCACCTGGTTGGAATGACCCACAGACTCCTTAAAATGGCTAAGAACAGAATTATATTCAAATGTAACATTATCAACCAGCATTTTTCTTTGTAAATTTGGGAGGAATGTGACCCACAGACCTCATCTGCCTTCACTCCAACTTTCTCCCCTGCTTCTTCTGCCTACGAGGTCCAAAGGTCTGCCTTTCTCATTCCTTGCTATAATGCCTTTTAAACTCTGATCTCTGTATGTTCTTCTGCCTTAAATTTGGGTGACATTAGGTGCCACCAGCAGCACCCATTGAAACGTGCATTTCTCATCCCCAGCCTGAGCCCTTTTCAGCCCAGTCAGCAGTGGGGTGAAGCTCAGCATCTCCACTGTGTTCCCTCAGCCTGACTCTGGTCCTGCAAGGTGCTTGTCCAGGTCTTCCTCAAAGCCAGCAGAAACCACAGTAGGGGAAAATCAATGCCCTAAAACTCCTTTTAATAAGAGAGGTGAAGTCCAGGCCAGCCTACGACTGGGAGAGGGAGGGGTGCTCTGCAGGTCCATAATACGGGGATTTAGAGGATTGAGAGCTTGTTGGCCCATATTAAATGGTGCTTGGCACCTCTGGTTCTTAAATCGAAGGGGGAAGTTCAGTTCGACTGAAATCAGGATTACTGTAAATTTTAAGGGAAAGCTCATTTAATAATCGCAGAGGCTTATCTTCCAGAGGTCAGCAGGCCAGAAGTTTAACTATAAAACATTGCTCAAAAGGCAATAAGGACATACAAGGCCAGCTGCAGCCTCCTTGGCACTGCTCTGCAGAGAGGGCTGCTCCGTGGCACGTGGAAGCCCTGCCTCTGGGAGATGGGCAAGCTGTGGTCCTGCAGCAACCAGGGGCCTCCACAAATGCCCCTGTGTTCGGTAGGCCTGAAGAGAGTTTTTATGAGAATAAAAGCAGGGTGATGTAGAGCCCTTCTCCCTCTATAGAGTATCCTAGCTCTTGGCAGCAGTGGGAGAAAAGCTGGGCTCCAGCAGGAGGATGCAGCTGGCATCGGTGAGCAGATGGGCTCGCAAAGGCTGCTGAGGGAACAGCAGTGATGGGGAAAACATCCTTCCTGCATTTGTTTAGATAGGGTGGACTCTGCTTTAATGGTCAGCCCTCTGCGTGAGCCATCGTCCTTCACTTGGTGTTTGCAGAGCAGCTGGCATGGTGGGGCCTGGTCCATCCCTTCCCTGGGCTTCTTCACCCCAGCAGCAGTGTAAGTAAATAAATCAGGAGGATATGACATCAGACAGGGTGTTTTATACTGCCCTGTGTGATTCCCACTTGGCTAACGTTTGTTCAGGTCCGGAGTGACTGTGGCTGGCGCTGGCAGGCTGCTGGACTTGAGTGGATGTGGGAGTAGAGAACGGCTCATGGTCAGCAGGATCAGGCTGGAGCCACACTGCTCAGAGAGTATCAGGTGCTCAAGTCGCTGGGGAAGTAAACCTGTGTGTTTGAAACCATGATTTAGGCGGTTGTTCCCAAGTTTAACTGGAATGAAAAGCTTGGCTGGCCGTGGTGTGCTGCACTGCTGCGTGCTTGCCTCTGTTCAGATGAGAGCCACTTCTCTAATCCTTTACATTCGAGTTGCACCAGGGCTCGAATTAGTGGCAACGTCCTTTGGGCTTAAAGAAGCGTGAGGAATTTCAGTCATCAGTTGTTTGCGAGGGAAGGGGACTGGGTGGGTTTTTGATGTAGCTGTAACTGCTGTATTGGCTCAGTTCTCAAGGCTGGGATCAGAAGGGTACATTTATGCCTTTGAAAGAGGAATCTGATGGAAATGAAACCAGCCCACTTCACCCTGATTAGATTTCATCATGTTGTGCCTTCAGAATGCCTTCAGCATCCTGGCAACAAGGGCAGAGACTTGAGAAACATCCAAAAGTTAAAAGGACACGGTTCCTATGGATTATCAGTGTGTCTGTTATTTAAAAAAAAAAAAAAAGCTCATCTTTACTATTCTTTCAGCAACTCAAAACGGTGTTGAAGAAAAGTATTCAGGGAGACAATAAAAATAGCCAGGCCAAGTGCTCTCCAGCGGCGACCTGATCCCGTCTCGTGTGCTGCGGAGGGCACAGATTCCTTTGCAGTTACAAACGGGCTCCGGGCTGGAGACAGACTTCATTTCAGCCTAATTTAAGCAAAGTACGTGATGATAACTGGTGGCCGGTACAGTTATAGTGGGGACAGGGTTCCCATGCTCATCATGCTGTGGCAGCTTAAATTGCCCTGGATAGATGGGAACAAATATGTGCTATAGTAAGGCATAGCTCTAAAAACTCAGCTACAGCCCTGATGGAAATACCAAGCCTGGAGCGTGTTTGTCTTAATACTGTGATTTCCCATCTAGGCTAGGGAGAAGTAAAAGGCGTATACCACCCCCCAGGGGCAGGAATGATCCGCAGGGAGAAGGAGAAGCTGGAATATTTGAAGTGCCTCTTGCAGCCAAGGAGTTTGCCTTGTGAAATCGTGGTTTGATTTGTTTGTCTTCCTGCGCAGACATTGTTTACCTGGGAGCCCCCTCACTCCGTGCTGGCTAGAGGGCTTAATTCCCTGTGGGCCAGACCTCAGGATGGATCTGCTCTGTGTTGGGAAGGGAGTGGTTAAGCCAGACCAGAGAGAGGTGTGTGTTGAGAGGTGGATTGAAAGGAAAAGGTTTTATGGGGCCCAGTAGCTCTGTTGTGAAGGATGCCAAACCTCCAGGCGGGAAACTGGGGGCTATCACTGTCGAAGCAAACAGGGAGCTTAGTTTCTAAGTGGCTACTGAGTTTACTACCTTGTTTCTGTCAAGGGGTTTGCAGGGGTGGTGCTGATTGATGTCACGTCCTTTCCCCAAGTCTATCTATCCCCTTCCTCTTCCCTCTCACCAGGCTCAGCCTGACACCGTTTATTAGGCCACTCGTTGCTGATTTGCGAGGAATAAATATTGACACTGATGGCTGCTTAATAGGATTTGAGTTTGCTGCTTTCTCTCTGAACGAGTTTGGCACTTGTGACTCAACTTGTGTTTGGGACTGGCTCCACCAGGGCTTCATTTTGGGAGGGGTGTTGGTAAGAGGAGAGGCTGGGAGTGGGGGTGTGTCCTGCTCCCCTCTTTCCTGTTGATGTGCAGAGATTTCCAGGCTGTGACTCCGAATCACTGCATGTCCCTAGCGAAGGTGTGGCTTCCTTTGAGAGGGTGCTGCTGTTCCCACTGGGCAAGAAGAGTTTTTGATCTCTTGTTAACCTGTAACTGCTGCGAAGGCCTCGGGTCAGACTGCCACTCGGCACTGCTCTGGGTGCTCCTCTCCTCGTTGCTTCCTTAATGCTAAAAATATTTGGAGTGACAAACAGATATTTATTAGCTTAGCAGCCAGCATTTCTGTCACCTTCCTTGGGCCCTCTCATTGAGCTGGCCAAGTCTCCTTATTCAGTCTTTCCTCATTTCTTACTTGGAACAAATCTCCTGCTGAAATCCCCAGGAAGTAAATGGAATGCTGTGTTGAGTAAGGTGTTCAGGAATGTGTCCGGGAAGAGGTTGGCGAGTGGGATGGAGGAGCAGCTCATAAGGAGTAGCTCATATTCTGGGGATTAGGCATTGCTACACCTGTAAATGTGATTTAGACCTGTACACTCCACCCCTCAAGTTACTGCAATTAAAATCTGGAATACCAGGAAGCACAGGTTAGAGAGAGCTGAGAGACAATTCAGCTGCAGACTCGAGTTCCTGGTGCTGAGTGTCCACTGTGACAGCTGTGAGTATGAGGCTTCCTTCTGCCCCCTCTGAAGAGATGCTCAGACTGTCACTCCGTTAGTACAAATCACTGAGACCAGTTTTTCAAAACGCAGCTGAGCCGCTGTTGCAGCACTTGGGTAACATCCGTATTTCCACAGGAGAGCTGCTAAAATTTCAGGGTGTGTTCCTTAAAGTGCAAGGTGTTGCCAGTGCAGGCAAGGAAGGGAGATCCAGCTGTGCTGGCGGAAGAGATTAATGCCCCACTTGCTCATAGTGCCAGAGATCTCATCCATCTGCCGCTGGAGCAGTTCCTGTAAGCACTCCCTTAATCTTTAGCTTTAAACCATTTAAATTGTTGGTCTGAACTGACCTCGTTTGGTTTGTATGGAACATATTTGGATGTGCACCAGCAGATCCAGCCTGGTCCCAGCTCCAAGCTGCTGGTGGAAGAGTTTCCCCGTGAGGGCTGGGCTTGCCTTTCAGGTCCCAGGCCTGCACCCTGTGGCCAGCGCCCAGGTGGGACACGCCTTGCCTGACATTCAGACTCCCCCGCTAGGATGGCCCTTTTGTAGCTGGAAAACATCGCTGTTCTGAAGGGTGAGTGCAAAAAGAGTAATTGTGGGGAAATATCTCCTGCTTATTGCATCTCTTGCTGTGAACATAACTATTCTTTCAGCATGGAGGGCTTGTGAGCTTTTCCTATGGAACTGTTTTAATTCCCAAATCCTAAAATGGAAACTAATCCTCATATTATATGAGTATGACTTTTCCTTCCTCCTTATGGCTGCTTTTCTTTGTAGGAGCCGCGGTTACATTTTTTGTTTCATTTACGCTTGTCCTTTAGAGCCGGCTTTGGTGTGTGTATGGAAGAGAAGTTAAATGTTATCATTTATACAGAAGGACTTTAGATCCCCAGAATTCCGTGTGGGGATACCCCAAAGCTGTCAGGGTGCTGATTTACCTGTGTGAGGTGGCCCTGGTCCTTCCAGGGACAGGTGTGTTAAGGACCCTCCTGCCTGTGTGAGCGCTGCCATGCAGCATCTTCACTTCAGGCACCTCTGCCGGACACATCTGATGCACCCCAGAGAGACCTGATCCCAATCTTTTACGGCCAGGTCTGAAGGGTTGTTCCTCACAGCCTCCTGGTCCTGAAGAGCCCATGAGGAGAGGGGATGCTCTGACTCCCCAAGCTGATCCCACAGTGTCCCCAAAGGCGTCTCTGAAAAACCTTAAGAGATGCTCAGTAATGGTGAAGAGCAAGTCTGTAGCATAGTCCTGTTAGTCGTGGGGTAGAAAAGAATGAAAATGTCATTTCTCTGTGGTTTTACTCCTGTCTTGACACAAGGAGTAGGTAGATGCATTTTCTGAGGAGGTTACAGCTCCCTGAGCACAAGGTGCAGGAAAGCATTTTGCTTGCAGGTAGAGTTGGGGTGCAAGATGGATCACACTCCACTTTTCTGACAGACCAGGACAGCTGTCACCTCTCAGTTGTCTCCTCCTGAGAAGGTGAGATCTCCCCTGGGCAGTCAAAGTGCTGCTCAGCTCGGCACTGATTTAGAGTCCTTTGCTTCCATTGAACTTCATCCCCAATTAGAACTTTAGAGAATTAAGCCACAGTCCTAGAAAGATTTGGGCCAGAGCTGCACGGAGCACACTTTGGGAGCAGGCTCTCTGGGTGGTACTGGGGCACAAACAGCAAGCTGTAACAGAGTATAACCGTAAACCTCTATTACAAAAAGCCAGGAATTCACCAGGGATAAAAGCTAATGCCTGAGCCCTACAGGTTCTTCCTTGCAGCCAGGATCCAGGTCGTTTTGGCAGGGCTGTGCAGGGAACTGTGCGCTCTGACGCTGGCTGGGCAGCACCAGAAAGGACTGTGGGCTTCGGGGCTGCGTGCCCAGCTGCCTCCGAGGGCCAACCACTCATGCAAAGCAGGGAAGGCCCCAATTCAGAAAGCGTGGATTTAGGGTGCCTTTTAAAGGGTGGCAGTTTCTGGGTCGAGGTCTGGGCGCAGTGGAATGCCTATTGTCAAAGCTAAAGACCAAAGGGAACGCTGCATATTGTGGGCCCAAATGCAGCTGGCACGAACCAAAAATGTGCATGTGAGTGCCTTTCTAAGTACCCAGTAATCCTCCAGGGCAAAACGGGGATTAGGGCTCTCTCCCAGACAAAGAGGGAGTTCATTTTCTCAAAGATCCCTTGGCCAATGAAGTGAGGAACCCAAGTGAATGCCAGGGCTCCTTTCAGCTCTCTGCTTGCAAACAGGTACAGCGCCGGAGCAGCTGGTTTGTGTGGGGCTGTGCAAACACAGCGCGGCCAGATTGTGGGATTGAGGTCAGGTCAACTAAAACCCATCCAGTCCCAGAGAAAAGGGGAAACCAGAAAAATGCTGGACAAGTAGGACTAGACGGTGTTGCACAGGGAAACCGTGGTCTCCTTTCTCCAGATTTTTTCTCAGCGGACCTGAAGGTCAGCGCTCATTGAGGTTGTTTAAGTTGGAGTCGCCTGAGTGAAGAGCCCTCCGAGAAGGAAAGCTGTGAGTCTGGATTAATTCCAGGTGACTTCTCAGCCTCTCTTGCTTTGCCCTGAAATTCTGCGTGCTCGGAATCGCCACACAGGAGCCGTTAGACTGAAAGGGATGGGTGCCTGAATGGGGGATGGATCCATCTAAAATTCGCCATCCTGTGATTTCTGTAATTTGCCTTCAAGCAATGGCCTGCACAGGTAGAAAAGCACAAACTCCTCTGCACCATTCCTGGGAAAATTCATCTTTTCCCTTTTGGTGATTGGCTTAGGGCACAGAGATCAGCCCTAGTAATCCTGTCTTAGCAGATATCAGGGTGGACGTGCCTGTGATGTGTACAGAAAATGTGCTTTAAGGAGTCCTGTTTCTTAGAAGCAGCAGCCAGCAGCACTGTGAATGGGTTTGGGTTGCGTGGTTTTTTTTTCTTTCCCCTGAGCTTTGCTGACCCATCTGAATCCCAGACATGGATATTATTGTTTCTACTTGATTCTTGGGTCTTGCTGCAGATCTCTGAGAAGAATGCTTAATTCGGTCCCAAGATTCATGTGCTCAGGGAGCCTTATTGAGATTTCAAACTCTGTCCTGCTCTGCTTAGGATGAAAATGTGCTTCCAGGAGTTACACAGGTGGAGCCTGTTGCATTTCCAATTCATGAACCAGCCTTGAATTCCTCATGTGCTTTGTTAAGACTGTGGAGTTAAACCTGGCTCTTTTCCATCTCGGTTGAATGTCCTAAGTCAGAAGCAAGAGGTTTTACCCAGGGACTTTTTCCAGTTTTAGAGGTTATTAGTGAGAGAGGTTTCAGCACAATTTATAAATTTTTTTCACGGAAAAGTTGTTTTGTGCACATGTTTCCAGCTGGTCTTGGCTCTTGGTGTGGCTTGGGCGTCCCATGAGCACAGAGTAACAAACCTGTGCAGGCTTTGCTGCCACCAGGGGAGCACCTGGGCCTTTGTGCTCTGACACACGGGCACTTCCAGCGCAGCTAAAGGAGATTCTGGGAGCGTGACAGAGATGTGGATTACGGGCTATTTCTGGTCCAGCCACAGGAGGTAACAAAATAAGAAATACGTAAGCAATCCAGTCTTTTCACTTCAGGCGGAGCAGGAGGATCTGCCCAGCAGGATGGCCACAGGCAAGGTTGGTGCCTGGGACACATGTGGTCTCTCTCTCCCTGACAGCGTGGAGGAGACAGGAGGGCTTTGCTGACTGCCAGGGGATGGGGAACTGCCACGGAGGTGGCGTTTGCATTCCCAGGGAGACGTAATTCCAGCTCGTCAGAGAGCTTGCCTGCGGGATGAGGATAGGCAGAGGTGAAGCTGCCCGGCTCTCCTTATGTCACTGGGCTGAGCTGGGGATCTCAGGCTGCCCTGTGACATTGTGTAACGCGGGGTGCTCTGAGGATAAACCAGCGGCTTGAACTCCACCGGCTCCTTCCTGCCTGGCGGAGCCCAGCTCGGCTCTGCTGCTGCTCCTCCGTGTTTTGTGTCTGTGATGTGCTGTTGGCTGTTTCTGTGGTGGAGGGGGGTTTCCTCTTAGGTTCTGATTTAAGATCAAGGGAAGAATATCAGGAAATGCCTACAAATAGCGGTAGAAGTTGGAAGAAGGGTTCCTTGCTTTAATCTCGGTTTCAGAAGCATCATTGCCTGAGCACCTATTTTTCTAGGAGAGTTTTTAATTCTGACAGTGCTTATAAACACTCCTGTTGATCCCAAATTATTTTAAAATGAGAATTTAATCTCCAGTCTCTCTGCTAGAACAACACTGGACTTAAAAGTAACAAGACACTAAAAATTACTAAACCTGTTAACATTTGGGGATTTGATCCTCTGGGACTTAGGTCATCTATTACCCTGGCAGCAAACCAGGCATTCGTTTAAACTCAGTAATCATGGCTTCCAGAGGTGGGACCATTAAAAAATACCTGTTCTGAAATTTAAAAAAAAAAAAAAAAAGTTAATAATTTTTATACATAATTCCAAGTGCTGTTTATGGCTGATCTCAGGCATATCCTAGACTCATCGCTGGAACTACAGGCAGCTAAGCCAAGAAGCAGAGTACAGGACAGTAGTGCAGCCAGAACTGTAATGCTTTTGTCCTGGAAGAGAAATGCTGTGAGCAGGCAAAACTTGTGAAGTTGGGTTCATGCAGCTTCCCTGTGCAAAATCTGTTTCCTCTTTGGGATTTACAGGCAGGCAGCTGAGCTTGCACTGCATCATTTCCTCGGTGAGAGCAGTGATTTATGCTGCTGCCATTACTCAGGGAACTATTGTTATGAAACACGGAGTTTAATTAATTAAGAATATGATCTCTGCAGACTCAGATAATTGCCGGGAGGGCTGCTGGGCAGAGGCACCCACCCACACTTGCTATCCAGGCTGGCTTTAGAAAACCAATCTGTGTCGGAATGTGAAGGTTATAAATAAGGATAAGGAAGATTGAACAAAGTGAGCAAGAAGAGCCAGGAGCCCAGAAGGTTAAGATAAGTGCTGTGAAACGCCTCAAGCATGCAGGTAACGGGAGGTCAGCACGGGAGGCAGATAAGGTGGCCAGAGGAGCTCAGAGGCAAAGGATCTCCCTAAAACAGCAAGGATTATGAATTCTGCAATGACTGTGGCAGCTCAGGAAGGCCATGAGATACCGGGTGGCAAACCGGTCTTATAGGGAGTTGATTAATATAAAATAAGGCCACCCGTGCGTTCTTGAAGAGCTCCGAAGAAGGTGGTGAAAGGCAGGGAGAGTTTCACAGATGCCTGCTGTGGAAAGGCCGTGCTGGCTGTGTGGGGAGAGATGGATGTGGGGTCAGGAGGTGCTGCCTTTCTTCTGGAGGGGGCACTGAAACTTCTGAGGGAGGCTTTCCTTGAAAAAAGCCCTAAATCGCTAGCACTGTATTCTTTCACTGTCAAGCAAGCAGCAAGGAAAAAAATCCAAGCAGGCCGTATTTTTAGATGAGAGAAAAGCTGAGCAGAGTGTACTCATGGACACATGTGGTATTAAATACCAAAGGCACCATGGAATCGGCAAGTATAAATAACAATTCATAATTACACACGAACTTTGCAGAAAAGGAAAAATTTCAGAGGCAGCTGCCAGCCTCAGGTGGGAGGTAAAGGAGTTTTAAATAGACTGTGTGTGCTGGGTTTCCTGTCTCCCACTTGAGGGCTTTAGAAACAACACGATAACAGAAGGAACAACTGCAGGCCCCTCCTTGCCAGGGATACTTTTTAGCTATGGAATTGTGAGGCCCTTTGCAGCATCCCGAAATAAAATGCAGCCCCGGGCTTTAAAAGCATCCCATCGGGCTGGGTGCTGCCACAGGGAGCTGGAGAGCTGTCTCCGGGCAGCTGGAGCTTTCGGAGAAGAGCCGCTCTCAGGAGGAGGTGTGAGGACAGCCAAGAGGAAAGGTAGGCCCTCAACACCTCTGCACAAGAGTGGCTGTCTCCATGTTATGGTGGAAGTGTCTCTGTAGGGATTAACACCCTCCTGGTTGTTAGACTGAGCTGCCTGAGTTACCAATGCCATAGAAAATGTTCTGGGATGAGCAGCCAGCTAAGGCAGGAGGCTGCAAGGGGCCTCAGCTCTTCTCCCTGCCCTGCCAGCCGTGCTCTCACAGGGGACATCCCTGTCCCTCAGGTGGGTGTGCTTCCCCAGTGGAAGGATCCTCATCTCCTGTGTTCCCCGCTGGGCCTGATTAATGTTGTTATTTCTAGGCTGACTGATTAGTTTTCAGTGTCCTATTGAGCCTGCCGTGCCACACAGAGCTCTGCAATTACAGCTTTTTAAGAGGCTCGGGAAAAACTCCGCTGCATTTCCTTGTTCCCCTCAGCAGCACCTCCAGAGCCCACAGAGACACTAATGAACGCGTCTTTGTGAGGTAAAGCCCAAAGTTATGCGTGCTGGCAAGCAGGGGTTGCTCCTGTGAGGGGGAACACCCAAGCTGCGTGTCCATCCTCCCTCCCTCTGCTTGGGGCTGCCCATGGAGGGTCCAGCTGTGTGGGTCCATATGGGAATGCCTGGAAGGGACTTAGAAATCCCTGCTCGCAGCAGAGTTTAGAGGCTGTGTCATCTCTTGCTTTCTTAACATGTTTCAAAAGCTGTTTTTTCTTAAAAAAAAAAAAAAAAAAAAAAGAAGAAGAGCCTAAGCGCTGAAAGATCACTAGGCTGTGGTGCCTGGGGAGCTGTAGGCACTTACTACTCCTTTCTATCAGTTCCTCAGGCTGTTGATTACCCTTTTCTTGGCACAGGGGCAATTTCCCAGCCCTAAATATTGTCACTGGCTCCCTCAGAGACAGCTGGCCGGAGAGAAGGCATGAGCAGCTCTGCTCACTGCAGGAGCACAGCTGTGGTGTGGCCTGGCAGAGCCAAGCTCTGCTCTTCAGGAAACAAGCAGGGAAGCACGGGGCTTTGTCCTCCAAATGCTGAAGCTGTAAATTTATTTGCTCACAGAATTGTAGATAAATTGTTTATATGCAATCTTTTAAGTCGTCATCTGTCGCAGGCCTTCTGTCCTTTCCATGTCTTGCAGTGAAATCTCCTCTGGAAATTGGTAATTTTTCATGGTAAGCTTGGTGAGCAAAGAGAATTGGAGCATTTAAGGGTGTTGGCATTTCCCAGGGCTGCAGTAAAGGAGATTGTGCTCCTGGTGTACCACGAGGCTGGAATGGGAGCAGGGAAGGGAACCTTGGAAGTTTGATCAGAAGCTTGACATCATCTCAGAGGAGAGGAGTGGCAGAGACAAAGCAGGACGGGATGTGGCACACGGAAAGAAAAAGCAGCCAAGGCAGGATTTGGGGTAAAAATGGGATGAAGATAAGCAGGGAGAGGGAAAAAGGCCGTTCCGGAGCAGTCGCTTTCCCTAATCTGGGTGAAAGTGCTGCTGCGCTTCCCTGCTGTATCTCATCCGCAATGCGAGGCTTAACATTCCTGCCCGGCACGTGGGGGCTCGGGAGGCAGCGCGGGGGAGGACCCAGCCGGACACAAAGACGGCCGGGCTCTCACCGGAATGGCATCCAAGCCATCTCAGCTATCCAAAGCCCCAGATGCCGGCATGTGGGCTCAGCACACAACAAGAGGCGATTCCAGCTTATCCCGGGCCAGGCCTGCCGCGGGCAGCGAGAGGCGCAGGGGGCCTTTCAGCCCCGCTTTTATTCAGCGTGGGGGTTCCTTGAGCGAGCCGAGATTTCAAATCTCTTCCGCGCTTCAGGGCTGAAAATGGGAGTGAGTGGGAACACTGGAGCGTTCCAGGGGGAAGGAAGAGCTGAAGCAATGGTTATACGGTGTTTTGTGTGACTTGGAGCGGGGTAAATATGTGTTTGCTGACTTTGTGTAAGTATCAGTAGAGAGGGCAGGACAGGTTTAACTTTCTCCCCCTCACTGTGTGGACCTTTCTCTTGGCTTTTCTGTTGTGTGTTCAGAGCACTCCCTGAGCTCTCATAAGGTGGAAAAAACACATCCCAGAGTGGAACCCCTGAACTCCACACCTGGGGATTTAGGGTCCCCAGAGGCAGCTGCAGGATAGTGAATTTTATGCCATGGGTGCTGGAGCTGATCTCGCTCCTGTGCGCCGTGGGATTGTGCAGCTCCTCCACAACAGTTGTGAGGGACACTGGCAGAGCTGAGCACTACTTGGGTTAGAGAACAACAAGGATACACTTGGCTTTCTGTGACATGTTCTTCACACTTTGTAAAAACTAGCCCGATGCCCCTGCCTTGCCCTCTGTGCATCGCCCTCTTTCCTAAAATCCCGGTGAAGCGTTGGCTGAAAGGGCTGAGGTTTTGCGTGGTGGTGTTTACATGTCCTCGCTTTCCTCTGGCAGGGACACGCATGCAGCACAGGGATGCACAGAGCTGTCTCCCAGCCCGCTCAGCCCCGACGGCGTGACCACTGACTTCCAGCCCAGCAAAGCCACGTGGGCAGCAGGAGTCAAGTTACGGCTGAAGACCAGGTGAGAATGTGTTTGTCTGTGTCCCTGCAACATCTGCAAAGACCCGGGTGGAAAACAATCGCTGCTTTGGCTGCCAGTGTGCCTGAGGGGCACTCGCGGGGAAGGAGTGCTGAAATTCCTCCTCAGAAGCTTTTGTCAGTGCTGGTAAAGGTCATCAGAAGCGCTGAACCAAAATACCTCCACGGAAGTGGTGTAAGCCTTCTGTGACTCCCAACTTCAGGTGCCTGGCATTCCAAAATCACCTGAGTCTGGGAGGTGCAGTGGGAGTTTGGCATTCACGACTGCTGAGTGCTTGTTTGCATTTTTGAATGATTAAATGTCTTCAGAAATCAGTTTCCTGAATTGCTCTGGGTTGGCTGGTATTGTGGCAGAGCCTGATTCCCTTCCTTTGTCCACGCAGTTTAGGACCAAATCCTACAGCATTTACTCAGGCAGAGCTTTTGTTGGCATCAAGAACCTCTTATATCAGTCACATGTAATCTGGGTGCTGTCACAGATTTTTGTGTCTCAGTCTTCTGAGATTCGTACCATGAGGTCGAAACAGTGGCTTTTGCTGGCAGCGTTGCATTTGGGCCAGATCTTGACTTATTTGAAGTCAAGAAGCTATGCTGATTTCCTGGAGCTGGAGGAAATGTGGCCCAGTGCCTGTGAGTGAGCAGCTGAGAAGGGAATTCCACATTCTGATCTTATCAGCAAGGATGCGCCTCTGGAGCAACCTCCCTGACCTTAGTGGAGATGCTCCAGCTTCTGGCCACTGCAGGCACTCCTGGGTGCTGACCTTGCCTGGCCTCGGACAGAGCAGATTTTAGAGGCTGAAATACCTCCACAAGCTGATTTTATCGAGGAGAAGTTTATCTCTGACTGAGGAGTGGGACTCTGCAGTTCCTCAGGTGTGTGACCCACAGCGAATTTGGGAGAGGAGCTCCCCTACATCCCCCATCTCCCTATAGCAATGAGTCATTTGCCATATGCCCTCTGTAAATCCTTCTTGCCCGTCAATTCAGTAGCAGATCTTCACAGAAGCTCCAAAGTTTAGCGTTTCACTTGGATAAATTTGCCTTTGGGTGCAGAGCCAACGTTTTGCTTTGCTTTTCCGGCAGTGTTGGAGGCTGTGTCTGCACACCTCAGTTTAACGCGGGCTGGAGCTTTAGTTACGAGCAGGAAGCTGCTTTAAGGTGTAAGAATTTGCCTGTGGGAGGGCGTTTCAGACTCAGCAGCCTTTGCTTGGCCCAGGCAGGGGGTGCAGTTCCCCAGCACATTTGATTCACCCTGTTACCCCCCAAACTTGTCCATGTACCTCCACACAGCCTCCCAAGGGCCCTGCTGCTTCTCTCCCGTGTATCCCTCCTACCTGAGCACTTGGATGTGGAGCTCACGAGCGCTGCCTGGGATTTGTAGCCCTGTAGCTCAGAGGAGAGCCCAGCTCCTGCCCGGAGCCTTGCCCTGCAGATCCCCTTGGTTACCTGCCGTGCCTCATTGTCCACGTTCCCTTGGGATAATCGGGCTCGCAGGGCAGCGTTCCTGCTGCCAGCCACCCAGTTCCTCCTAAGCGCTGAACAAGGAAAACACATTCCTTCCATTGTTCCCGAGTCTCTCCTGTTGCAAGTTGCTGTGTGTTGGATATCGGGGTGTGAAAGAATCTAAGCTATGCTTGGGTTTCTGTCTTTTTAACTAATTTACTGACTGGAGAAGAATGAGAAAAAATTATTTGAATTGAGCCCGCGGGGCCAGTTCATCAGTCTGGATAAATCAGCGCAGCCCTGCGGAGCCGCGGACAGGGAAGCCACTGCAGGCTCTGGCTGCTAGGATTTTCCACCCGTGCTCTGGGAGGTGATGTGAATCCCTGGAGAAGACAGGGAATAATAGGGTCCTTCTCAATGATTGTAAGTCGGTCTGCTGCTTCTTTTCCACGTCTGTTCTTTCTTCCTCTTTTTCCAGCAAAGGAAACAGAGTAAAATTGTAGATAGGAGAGGAAAGTTGCAGAGAGTCTTTAATCCAGTGCTCCCCAGCTCCTCCTTGTAACCTTTGCATGGTCTAAGTACCAGGCTGAAGGCTCTCCTGGCTTTTCCATGTCCAAGCTGCAGTCCTGTGGGAACAGTGCAGATGGACTATCCTGGTGGCAAGCACTTCTCAAAATAAAGATCTGAAATACTCCTCATTTTGCAATTTAAATCACACTTACTCTGTTGCTTGATAATGCTGTCTTCAAAATAGAAAGCTGTCAGAAGATCCCAGTAGGACAGAGTCCTTGAACCCTGTAATCAGGAAGAGTGAAGTTTGTATACATCACCTCTGTTCCTGCTGAAGCCTGTGTCTGGTTAGTGTCAGGGAATGCCAGTGGGACCCTTTCTTTGTGTAGGGAAACATCCTCAATCTAAATATTGCCTGTCAGCCCTGAGCCGGGGTGAAGGGCAGATGGAGCCACAGCGCACGGCCCGGCTCCAAACCCCTTTGCTGGACACTGGATCAATGCCTCTTTCTTGGATAAGACAGCCTGGGAGTTCCCAGAGATATGTGATAACGCAGAGGTGTGACTTGCAGGACCAATAATCATTAATTACAATGTTTGACTGTTCCTAAGTTCAACCAAGGAGCGCCCGTTGCTCACAGCTGCCGTCACCTCTGAGTGATCCCAGCACTTCCATCTGCAGCCTGGGGCCGAGGGCACTTCTGTCAGGAAAAGCCAGTAGAAAAATATCTGTCTCTAGATCCACATACATGGTTGTCATCTCTGCTTCCACACAGGGATTTTCTTCCCAGCGGTATGGTGGGGAGTTTTTTCCAAAGCATTTGTGATGGTAATGGTAGGAATTCTGAGCAGAAACCTCTGATTCTCTTCTTCCTGATCCCAGAGAGACTTCAGGGAGATTGGTACCTGTCTCCCAGTTCCCAGATGGCACTCGTGGTCTGGTCTGATGCAACCCAGACATCCCCAGCGATGCTTATCAAAGGGGAAAAACAAATGGTGTCTGATGTGTCAGCTGGGAACACCACACAGGAGCAACGCCTGCCTCTGCCTCTGGGAAAGGAGCTGGAGAGAGCAGCGAGGCTGCACCGATCTGGGACAGAGCCCTGAACTGGCCTGAAGGGTTTCTCTAAAGGTTTTTTCTTTTCTTTTTCATTTAAGACTTGAGACAGTCCATAGGGATTCGCTGGGTTGGGAGTTGTCCTCTAGGAGCTGCAAAATGAGCATATTGTGGAAAAGCAGGTTGTGTCCTGTTATGAGAATGTTGAGAATATTGACGCATTTCACCCAAGTGTTCTCAAGTGAAGGGTTTTTCAGTGTGTTTTTTACTTAGGGAAAGTTTTCATCTGAGCTTTAAGGGGTGGGGCGTGTGGGCAAGATTTTCCCTTTCCCTTACACATGAGGAGACACTGTTGGCCAAGATCCATGATGTGAAATATCATTTCATAGATGCCAGGTCTTTCTAATGAGTCTTTCTTCTTTTTAGTCAAAACCGTGAAGGGACGGAGCTCACTCCAGATCCCTCCTGCCCCAGAATTTACCAGAAGGGCTCTGTGAGCCTAAAGAGAGAGATTTAGTGAAAGACACATCAAGCTGACGCCATTCTGGTCCGACTCCTTTCTAATTGGCCTCGTCTGTTCTGCTTATTTTTAGAACCATGACTGAACCTTAATTAAGAGCGACGTTGCTTTGAGTAGATTGTGGCCTCACTGTCGAAATCCTAATAGGCTTCTGAGTGCTTTGCTTTTTCCTTCATCTCCTGCCTAATAGCTGGGCAGAGAGGCTGCAGCCGCGCGTTTGGATGTCTGGAAAACATCTCCTTGTTACGCTCCCGCTCCTTTAGATGTGTCCGTCTTGGAGACAGGTCTGTCCCAGTGAGAATGCGGATGGTTGTTGCTGCTTTCTGTTGGTGCAGGTGCACACTTACCCTGGAAGGAGGGTACAGGTGAATTTTTGGGATCAGGATCTCTCCATGTACAAAGATCCTGCTGCTGCGTGCAGCAGGATGTGGCTCAGGACAGAGTGCCCCTGCCACGTGGGTTTTGTTAGGTTAGAATTATCACCAGCTTGAAATCTTGACTGCTGTGAGGATGACGTGGTAAGGATGGGCAGCTGCCCTCCTGCCTTTCTCTCGTGTGACTCAGTGCCTGGGATCAGATCCAGGAGGCACAAGCTTTGCACTTGCATCCAAATCTTTCATTTCTCCTGCAGGAGAAAGGTCTGTGCTGCAGGGTCCCCATCCCTTCCAGCTCCAGCAGCCTCCCACACAGCCACCTGGCTGCACGGCTGCTGGGGGAAAGCACATCCACAGGGATTGTGGTTGTGTGTGATGGCAGGGTGACCCTCTGGCCTTAGGTCTCTTCTCTGCCCCTTCCCTTCTTCCTTGGCTCTGCTGAGGAGGGGTTTGGAGCTTGCGGGGACAGAGAAATACGAGCACGAGGTCAGTGGTACGAGAAGAATTGTTCACAGTTCTCTTTTCAGCCACCTTTTCAGGATGATGCTTCTGATGGATGTGAGAATGATGAAAACAACTCCCCGTGAGCTCTGTGGGAGTAGGAAATGATGAGTTTATTGGGGCACTGATGACCCTGAGTGGCTGGTTAACCAGCCACAACATCCCTCTCTGGCTTTCACTCATTAGCTTTCCACGGATGTGGAAAAAATGCAAATGGCAATTCGAAGAAGCTGGGTTGTTTGCTCTGGTTGAAGATGGGCCTTTTCACACTGAAGCACCACACTCCTGAAGGACACTGGGCTTGAGGTGCTTTTGAACTTGCAGAGCACTCAGGTTGTTTGTGTGCTCCAGAACTGGCAAGGAACAGTACGTGAAGAACAGGAATCAGGCTGAATACACTTGTCAGGATGTTTTTAGTTTGTAACCTTGAGAAAAAGATAACTCAACCTTTCAGTTATACTGTGAAGAAAGCTGATTCATTTGTAGAGTTAGTGCCAACGTGTCTTTGTAAAGTTCCATTCCTGTTCTGCGTACACTATAAAAGTAATCTCCAGGGATTACAGAGAAGAACACACTCAGCTCTTCCTAATAACAGCAGAGCTGTGTCTGGTGAAGGGCCTCGGAGATCTGAACGTGCTCCCTGCAGCCCAGACTGCTCCTAGACTGTGCCAGGCTGCCACCGAGGAGCCTCCGCTGGGCCGGGCACGTTTCCATCTGCACACACTGGGACCAGCACAGCAACGGGAAGCACCCAGATAACGGCAGCTGGACACGATTAAAGGCTCTCTCTTCGGTTTTCCAGCCTGCAGTGTGAGCTGGCAGTGTCTGGTCTGTAGTCTGTGCTGCAGCTGCCATTCAGATGCCAGCCTTCCTGCTGACTTCTCCAGGTATCTTCGCTCCCAGGCATTTGTCGTGGTGCCAACCTGACCTGGATGCCGAGGTTATCTTATCACTGGAGGTGTCCCTGAGGAACCAGGAGGCTCCTTTTCCAGCCTTGGCATTTACAACACAGGGATCACTTTGTCTATTACCTGGAGAATTTTTCATTAGTAAAGTTGTCCGGACACCTTCACAAATACAGTACAGAATATATAAAAGATAAGGTGGTGAGGTTGGTTTGTAATTGTTGCTATTGTTATTATTCTAAAATTGTTCTACATTTTTAAATCCTGCAGCCTCCTGAGCCAAAGTGTCAGCTGTTGCTCCTGGTTTTGTTGAAGGCAGCTTAGCTACACCAAAGTAACAGCAGTTAAACATCTGATGATTTATTTGTCTTCACTCAAGTCAGGCATTAGCTGCTGCATTTTCAGGTTTTATCCCTCAGCCAGTTTGTCTGGGATGAATCAGGATCTATCGCATTTCCAGGACTGGGTAGGTGTGGAAACAGCGCAAGGTTATCCCGCACAGAGCTGGTGCCATGTGTCTTCTGACTGAAATTCACAGCTGTCCATGTGTTGTACTATTACAAGGATATCAAACAAAAGGTTTTAAAATACCTGTGGCTCAGATGATTGGCTACACAGCTCCCTCACTGTTTTTACTGATCAAACCAAGGGTTAACGTGCTTTGCACAGGATCGTTCATTTTCCCAAGCCAAAAACTGATGCTGAAGGCTTGTGCTCCACCAAAGCACTTAAAGTCTTTAAATGTCTGCAGTGGAAAAGGCAAGAATGCAGGTTATTCTTAATAAAGGGTTTTGTCAACTTCCCATCTGGCAGTGTCCAGGTTCCTTGTTTTCTGGGCAAGGAGCTTAGCAGAAGGGCTCTGTCTTAAACACACCTACACATGTAAAGGTAAATGGTGTTGGGTTCAGCTTGCCCTTTGCAGACCTCCAGTCCAGTTTTTTTTAAGACAATCCTGCCACAACAGACGTTAAAGGGAAAAAGCTTGTCCCCTTCTTCTTCCTTCTTTCAGGAGATGATGAGAAAATAACCAGTGTTGCTTTGACTTTGCAGTGTTCAGTGTTTTCTTGTTAGATTCTCTCTCATGGCCATGACTTGTTTTCTCTCTATTATCTATGTTTTCCTAAATTGTATCTGTGTTTACGAATTCCAGTATACCAGATAAAGAAATATGATTGACAAATANTAACCAGCACTTCTGAAATCTGTAAGGAAAAAAAGGTTGGAGAAATGGATCTGCTTCTCACTCTGCCTGTGCTGCTCCATGCTGTAGAACATCACTGGGTGCTGATGATGGTACTAGGAAAGGACCTGACCCTAAAAAGCATTTTTAACTTTTTACACTTGCCCATACCATTTCTTTTCCCAATCTTAGGCAGTACTGGGAGAATCCTCTCTCAGTGTCTGTGTTACGTCTGCCACGGGCATTTTAATCTATGTACTGACTTGTTCAGGACATGCTGTACCGGGAATTTTCCAGTGAGAGAAAGGCTGAAGATGTGTCATATCCTCCTCGTGCATTTATTTAGTCAGAATTGTCCTGCAGACTGTCACATTTCAGTAGGACGCAGGTCCAGTGCTGCTCCTCATTCTCATAGGGAGAGAGTGAGAAACTGGAAGTGAGTGCTGGAGCAGGGGAGAGATCCCTCATGGAAAGCAGCAGGGGGATTAAGGCCAAGCCCAAAGGCTGGGGCAAAGGAGAGTCTGTGTGGCTTCCTCGGGGGACTCGATCGCTAATCCCCTGCTTTGACTTTCCATTGCACCACTCTGTGCTTTAAATAAGGTGTCAGTGGGGTTTTTTTTCCTCAGGGCTGACAGACACTGGCCTTGGCGCTGGTGCCTGGCAGCCGTGCCGTGCCACGCCTGGGGACACACCCTGGGGACAGCTGTCCGGCCGGGGTGGGATGCGAGGGACACACATTGCCGGCGCTTGGCTGGCACGTCTCCTCCTGCATTTTTAGCAGCAGAGATCAAAACACCCTTTGCAGGCTTCCACCCCCTCGTGGCATTCAGTGATCCACTTGTGCAAAATGAGAGGGAGCGTGTTGTGGGAACGTCAGGGACATTCAAACACGGTTCCTGTGGGATTTGCTTGCAGTGGATTCAAAAGTAGCAGTGAAACACAAGTGAGCACGAGCAGGGTTAAATGGTGGTGTTGACATCCATCTTCCTTGGGAGAGCCGGCCTGTTGCTGATGGGCAAACTCCTTCTGCTTTCACCCAGGCGGAGTGAAACTCCAGGCCGACCTCACTCCTGGCATTCAACCAAACTCGCGGAGAACCAACCCGATCCCAGCATGATGCAAATATCTCAGGGTACGCTTGGCACCCCTTGGCATCAGTCCTACCACTCCAGGTAAGCACTGCACAGCTGTGGAGGGCAGGGAAGGGGCAAAGGTGTGGTGGGAAAATGGAACCAGTCGCCTCCATACAGCTGGACAGGTTTACAAACAGCCAGGGTTTGGATTAGAGTTAGGAAAGCTTCAGTTCCTGTTTGGTTTCCCAGATAAAGTGGCCGTGTTTTCCTCCTTTAGCTGCTCTGTGAGGTGATGAGCAGCTAGGAAATTCATTGCTTTAAAAATCCCCCTTCTTACAAAGATGGGAGCCCACTGCCAGGATGCTGATAGAGCTTTCTGTGGGTGCCCCATATAGAAACGCAGCATGGTTGTTTCCCCAGCAAAGGAAAAGAAATCCAAAGTCTAAATTAGCCTGTTGGGAAAAAAGGAAGAAAAGGGTGTAGGTAGCAGAGCCTGTCAGTGTAACAGAGCGGCCAAGAGCACATCAGTGACAGTGCTCCCAGGGTGAGGAGTTCAGCGAGGGATTTCCTGGTTTGGCAGTGGCTTTCTGCAGGAGTCAGCTCTATCAGAACTGAACGTGCAGGGCAGCTTGAGGAGGGAGAAGTTTCAATTCTACCCTTGAAGGATTTTCCCCAGAAAGGCAGATGGGTTTCAAACTCTCCTTTATAGCCTCTGGGATTGAAACATCACTTTCTTCTACAGGCAAGACTGATCCTTGGCAGAGGAAAGGAAAGTGAAAAAAGAGCATTAAGGAAAGTGAGGAGATGGTTGTGGAAAATAAAGTGTGTTGGTCTGTGGCCTCGGCACAGCTCATGCTGGAGTGTACTCCTTTCCCACCAAGGGGCTTTGCTTCCCAGGCAGTTCCTGGCAGGGCCTTTGGCAGCACAGCTCTGTCTCCCGGGTGCTTGAAGAGGAGCACGGGGAACATCTAGTGGCCAGCTGGCTAGGGCTGTGCTGGGCATTGCCAGGGAGATGGTTATTTGAATCCAAAATAGAGTGGTGCATTTAAATGAGTAAACCAGCTTTGTCCCGAGATTTGCCATATCTCTTCCTGCCTCTGTTCCTCTGCAGCTCTCTGCGGAGCTGCTGCCAGCAGGCTTCCTTCTGCCCTTCCTCATCCTCAGCAGCCTTCTCCCCTGGGTCTGTCCCTTGTCTGGGATATGACCTGGAGCCACCTTCCAGCTCCTTGCCCTGCCACAGCCTGTCCCTTCCTGCTGCTTCCCGGTGGCTCTGCCAGGACAGCACATGTAGGAGCTAGAGAAAGTGATAGCTGAGAAAGGGAAGCTGGGAAGAGAAGAGAGAGAAGCGAAATCCTCAGGCTACACTCTCCAGTCCTCAGTGTGTTTACTTGAATCTGGAAGGGGAGATTAGCCAGAGCAAACTCTGCAGAAATTTGTGATATCCCCTTGTGAGATGTAAAAAAGGGACTGTGACTGGCACGAAGAGCTCCCTTCCCATGGATAGAAAGATCTCTGAATATCCTTCTTTTTTGATCACTTCTCTGGTGGCCATGAGATGAGTCCTCTTTGGACACCTCAGAGGAAGTGCCAAGATGTACCCGCACCTGCTGAGCTACATGAGGAGGTGGCAGTGCAGACTTCCTGGGAATTCTCAGACTGTTTCTATGGTTGCACCCCGCTTTCCTCCAGGCGCAGGCACATACGTCTCTCCTCTTCTTGTCAGCTTAGTTTTCTCGCAGCAAACAAACTATCCTTGGGACAGCTGAATTTCCAGGAAGCCTGCCAGGGCATAGCCTTCATCTCCATAAAAAGAAATGAAATGGGAAAAAAAAGAAAGAGATTAGATTCCCCCCAGAAAGCCCCTCGTGCTCCTCTCCTCCTCCTCAGTGGCGTCGGTGCTCATTCAGCTTTCCAAGGGCTTTGGATGGGTTTGCCGGGTGGGGTTGATCCTCCCTGGCTCCAGAGATGCACCGTCTTTCTGTCTGTACTTCCCTCCCACCCTTCTGTGGTAAATAAGAGCCATGTGTTGCAATGTCGAGCAGTTCCTCTTTGTGAACTGGGATGACTCCAAACAGGGGATGGAGCAAGGCCCAAATATGGGTTTTCATCTCAAAACTAAACATCTTGCTTCTGAGCTCACTTATAAGTTGTCGTGCCTCTCCTCTGCTGGTTTTCACTCTTCTCTCGCTGTCCCCCAGCTCCTCCACCAGCGACCTCTCTGCGTACGAGCATGGCTATCTGAGGAGGAGTCCCGATCAGTACAGCTCCCGGGGCAGCATGGAGAGCTTGGACCACTCCTCCCCTGCCTACCACCCTTGTCACCTGTCCCCGGCCAAATCCACCAACAGCATCGACCAGCTCTCCCACCTCCACAGCAAGAGAGACTCTGCCTACAGCTCCTTCTCCACCAACTCCAGCGTCCCCGAGTACCCCGCGGCTCCGTTCGGCAAGGAGCCCTCGTGCTCCCCGGACAGCGCGCAGTCCCGCGGGGGGCTGCCAGAGGGGCTGCGGCAGGCAGACATCCGCTATGTCCGGACGGTGTACGATGCCCAGCAGCGCATCTCCCAGGAGTACGAGGTGAAGCCCTCGGCCCTGCTGTCCAGCACCGACACCCGGGCCTCCCTGGACGGCCGCGGCCACGGCAGGCTCCACGCCTTCAGCCGGCACAACGCGGCCTCCTCCTCCTCGGACAGCAAGAGCCAGCCCCCCAAGGGGCCGCCCCTGCCTCCCGCTCGCAGCGACAGCTACGCAGCCATCAGGCACCACGAGAGGCCCGGCTCAGGCGCCGGCCTGGAGCCAAACAAGCCCGGCCGGACCCAGCCGAAAGGGGCCTGGGCACCGCTCATCAGCTCCCTGTCCCAGGGGCCGCTGCTGAAACCGCCCTTCGGAGAAGGGCACCTGCACACTGTGGTGGAGAAGAGCCCGGAGAGCAGCCCCACCATGAAGCCCAAGCAGAGCTATTCCCAGGCAGCCCAGCCGGGACAGCCCCTGCTGCCCACCGGTGTCTATGCCGTTCCCTCCCCGGAGCCGCACTACGCCCAGGTGCCCCGGCCTTCCGCCAGCAGCACCGGGACGCTTTACCCCGCTCTGGCCAAAGAAAGTGGGTACTCCCCAGCCCTGCCGGTCTCGTACGACAAGGCCGCAGCCGGCGGCAGCCCGGGCTTCGATGAGAATGGAAACCAAAGCACTACAAACAGGTCGACCATCTTCTACCAGCCCCCTGCCACTGAGAGAAAGCACGAAGCCAAACTCGTCCAGCAGAAACCTTCCAGCGCAGCAGGTCCAGAGCAAAAGGAGGAGCTGTTACCCCTTTACAAGGCAGCACACAGCCACCGCGAGACCCTGGGTACCACACAGGCCTCCAAGCCCATTTTCCAGGCTCCACAAGCCCAGCTGAGGGATGCTAGTGAGAGGAAAACTCAGTACCAGCCCAAAGAGGACTGGGCGCCTGGATCCCAGGAGGACAGAAATGGCAACGCACAGGTAAATGAGAGAGATGCTGCTGCCCCCCACCCATGGGCTCACAGCAAGGCCAAGCAGTATGGCTTCTCTTCCTTGCAGAACATCCCAGAGAGCTCCAGGAGGCAAAGCAGCTCCGAGCTAAGGGAGACACAACCAGGTGAGGGTTATTCCAGCACCAAACTGTCCTTCCTGAACAGCAGCAGCAAAGAGGAGAAGGATCACAGGGAACAGGGGCACAGGCAGTGGAGCGATGTGGACCCACAGGCCTTCACGAGGCAGGAGGAGGAGGGCACGAGCGTGGCTCTGTTCCATGCTGCCGAGCCAAAGTGCAAAGAACCCCTTTCTCCGCAGCTCCCAAAGACCTTGGATTTCGGGAGGAGCCGGCTCAGCTCTAGCAGTGCCCAAAGCTTTCCCTACAGCAAAGCAGAGGCTGGCAAGCCCCGCTGCTCGGTGCTGGAGAAGGTCAACAAGTTTGAGCAGCGGGAGCAGAGCACTCCCCGGCCTCAGAGCGCAGGCGTTCCCAGCTTTGGCCAGCACTACGGGCCGAGCAGGACGAGCCAGCCCTCCGGCACACGGTGCTCCATGCACAGCCCGGAGGACATGAGGAGCAAGCTGCCCAGTGAGGCAGGCAGGGGCTCCAGCCTGTCCGTCAGGAACGGGAAGCTGGAAGAGGCTGACTGGCGCCCCGTAGAGCTGCAGATGGTGGCTTCGGTGAAGCAGGCAAGAGCCAGTGAGTACTACAGCCTGTGTCCTGAAAATGAGGTGCAGATAAGGGCAGCTCAGCTACCGCGGAGCAGGAGCACATTCCAGCTGGGAGGCGAGCCTGAGAAGGAGATCCTGTGGAAGGATAACATCCAGGATGCGCACGGCTCGCAGCTGGACACGTCGTTTAACAGGGCCTACAGGAACAGCATTAAAGATGCCCAGTCCAGGGTGCTGAGGGCCACCTCCTTCCGCCGCATCAGCCCCCCGTTCGGGAGCACGCCCAAGAGGGTGCCCCAGCGGCCTGCCTCGGCCCATGTGGGCATGAGGAGCACGGCGGCGTCCCCGCACACCCCCAAGGAGAGGCACAGCATCACGCCCACGGAGGGAGGCTTCTCCAGCCTGGACTACTCCAGGACGCAGCAGGTGCTGCGCATCGGGGGCCGGAAGCGGCTGACGGCGGAGCAGAAGAAGCGCTCCTACTCGGAGCCCGAGAAGATGAACGAGGTGGGCATCTCGGATGGCGAGCCGTCGCCTTTCTCCTTCCAGAAGAAAAGCATCCATTTTGTCTTCCCGGAGAACACGGTGGCCGACCGGCGCAAGATCTTCGAAAGGGACGGCAAAGCTTCCTCCACAGCCAGCCTGTCCAAGCCGGAGCTCAAGCAGCTCCAGCAGAACGCCCTGGCCGACTACATCGAGCGCAAAACGGGGCGACGGCCGTCCTCGCAGGACATCGGGCTGCTCCGGGAGCGCTCCCACAGCTCCTACCTGCAGCTGGGTGGCCCCGACAGCCAGAGCCTTTCCTCCGCCTCCAGCATGAATTCCCTCCAGGACCCGAACCTTTACCGCCGCAGAGAGTCCATAGAGCGGATATCCAGGACGGGACGGATGTCTTCCACCCTTCCCCCCGGGCTGATGGACTACTTGGACACGAGTGGAGATGAGAAGGTGCCAGGGCGCCAGGACAGCTCGGTCAGCAGCCGGCCCAAACCAGAGAGGTGCCGGGATTACAGACCCAGATCGGATCTCACCAAAGGCACGCAGACAGACCCGCTGGGCATGCAGGGCCAGCCTCGCTACAGGAGGCAGGAGCAGGTCTTTGAAACACCCTCCACCACCAGGAAATCCGGGAAATCGGTGTCTGTGGAAGACTTGCTCGATAGGTACGACAATCAGCCAGTCCCAGTGCACGTGCGTTCCAGGTCATCTCCCACGGCGGATAAGAAACACCAGGTATGTGGGAGCGGGATCCTGTGCGCCCACAAGCAGGGCTCTCGGAACCAGGGATTGTGAGGGATATCAGAGGCTGATGTCGAGTTATGGCTGGCGTTCCAGTGATTAGAGACAGGTTCAGCACATGCTGGGGCATTTTAGTGCACCTTGATTAAAAGGTTTGTGCTGGGGTTCAGCTCTCTCCCTGCTGGGCTGTGTCAGGGATTTCAGTGCATGTGTGGTGTGTTCTTGCTGCTCTGGACATCCCATCTGAGGTGTCCTGTCCTTGCCTGCCAGCAGCACCGGGGAAGCACTGAGCACCTTTCTGGTGGGGTGTCCCACTGAGGTGGTATTGTGCTGTTCTGCCTCAGCCCATGTTCCTGGTGCAAAGCAGAGAGGGTTCTAGAGGCTGCTTGGAATTGCCCTGGCTCCCACTGTGCCTGACAGTGCTGGGAAGTGCTGGGCAGAGGCACTGCCAAATAACCATTAAGTTTAGCCTCCAGCCCAGGAGGGAAACATCACAGAGAAAACTGAACAGAGACCCTGGCCCTTCCATGTCCCCTGCTTGGTGGTTGGGAACATCTCACTGATGTCACCAATGGGGAATTCGACTGACTCTGACGATGGTAAACAGTAGAACCAGGCTAAATTCTTAAAGAACAACTGCCCAGGCCGGCTCTTCAGCTGGCAGAAATCTGTTCAGACCTATTTAGGCAACTGCAACTGGTCGAGCCGCATGGATTTACAGCAGTGCTGCCCCATGCCTGTTTCCATGCCAGGCTCCGTTCATCACGGAGAGAGGGAGCAAACAACCAAAATGTGTGGACAGGCTCCTTGCCCCAAGTAGGCTGAGTGCTTGGAGAGGCTCACATTACAGGGCAGCTGAGATTCAGGACATCTCCTTCTACTCCTGCACTCGCTCCTGGCCCGGAACAGATTATCCAGGAGCAACAAAGTGGTCCTGAGTCGAGTGACAGAGGGGAGGCTCTGGGCAGCATCTCACAAATGGGTGAGGGGGAAGAAGCTGCCCTCCCAAACTCATTGTGTGCTCCATTCTACACATCCTCCCTCGGCAGCCCTCAGCTCCCACGCCACGGCTTTAAATAGAGGGAATTAAAAAAGCAGCTTGTGAATATCGAGTGACCAGAATGCACTTCCAGAACCACCCCTGTCTTATCCCACCATCAGTATTTTTCCACTCCAGCCAGGCACCAGGCCCATCTGTGCCATTTTGTCACGCTTGCAGATCAGAGCAGCAACAAAACCAGACATCCAGAGAGAGAAAAATGACCAAAATGTACTTTTCAGTGACAGGTTGGATGACAAGCAGCCCCAATTCATTTTTCCTCGGCCAACTTTAACAAGCAGGATGTACAGGGCAGTTCTCGAGATCTTTATTTCCCACTCCTGGCTCATTTTTAGTTGTTCATACATTCAGCAGCCAAACCAGAGGTTCTGCCTGTTGGAAAGCAAGTTGAGGGAGAGGGTGAAGAGCACTGCAGACCTGCTCACAGCATCTTCATTCAGGCGCTGGAGAGGGGAGAGCCCTTATGGCTGTTTCCCAGAGGGATTTAGCTGTAACCACCTGTGGAACAGGGATTAGTCCCATAGGCAGCAAGGCACTTGTGAAATCCTGTTCTTAAATCCTAGCTTGTCTTCCAGCCCATACCCCAATCCATAGGGTCTGTTTGAAAGGGAAGTGTGTGCTGAAGTGCTTTCTTCATGAGGTTTGTTTCTGATCCATCTCCAACGCAAACCCACATCTATAAACACGGAGGACAAAGCCAAACCAGCAGGGCGGGGGATTTTTTTATATTATTTATTAGATTTTTTCTGGCCCCCTCAGATTTTTTTTGTGGGAAATGTTTATTTCCAGTTTAGCAGCAGCCCTCTCTGCCTCACTCACTGTTCGTTTTTCAGGGCCTTGTGTACAGTGCTTAATGTTCCTTTCAGGCTGCGTACAAATCACGTTGCGCTGTCACTGCAGGAATTTGTTTAGAGATAGCAAGGGGTGGATAGCCATGGGGGATGATTTGCTCTCAGGCTTCGGAAGGCATTCTCATCCGTGTTTCGGTGTTTCGTTTTGCTTTCCGCTCGCTGCTGACGCTGCCTCGGTACCGCAGGAGCTGCTGAGAAGGGAGAGCACTGAATTTGGCCCCATGGTGAGGGATCCCTTCTACGTGGTCAGCGCAGGAGCCAGGTGGGTGAAAGTCCCTGTCCCCTTTGTCACTGCAGGGCCAGCTCTGGCCATCCCCCTGCCAGCAGCAGTTGTCACGGGCTGTCTAGAGCTCAGAGCTGCACAAACACGGCTCCAGGTGTGCTGTGCCCAGCAGACTTAGGAGGAGTTGCTAGAAGCTTTTTCGTTCACTACAGACATTATTTTCCATCAAGTTCTCTCCGTGTCCTCTTGGAGCACGTCTGCGCAGCAAATTTCAGCTTATATAACCTCTAGAATGTGTTTGATCTGCTGTTGGAACTCACACTGGACGCTGTCATAACTGAAGGATCCTAAAGAAATAAATGCTTAGATGTCCCGCTCTGGCTGGTTTTATCCACCTCGGGGTGCTGCCTCCCCAAAAGCGAGGAACCAAACCCAGGATATTTCCTTGATCAAGCTCAACTGGGAGCTGGCCTTTAGGCTGCTTCCCTTCATGTAGGCAGGATGTTTTGCTCAGCCATGATGGGAGAGAGAAATCCTTTTAAAAATAGAAAAGTGTAAGCACAAAACTCAACATCTTAGGACTTACGTAAGTCTCCACTTAGCCCCGGATTGTTTTGAAGTTAACGAGAACTGAAGTTGATCGTGCTGTATTTACATTTAAATAATAAATAGATGCTTGCCCTAAGCCCCGAGTGCCCGAACAGCTAACTCCCATTACAGTAAAAGCCATCAAGAGGGACTGAAAGCATTGTTCACAAAGGAGCTCTGTTCCTCACCAACTCGCAGTAAATGCCAGCTCTCTCCGTGGTCGCAGTGGGAGTTAACGCTGCTGTCTCCAAAGGTTTCTCCGTGCAGCTCTGGGTCAGGGAGTGACAGCTGGAAGCACAGGAAGGCTCCTACTCTGGCTGATCTTACTTCTGGCCATTTTTGCCCCTAAGAAGACATAAATATTTTTTTGAAAGGACTCAGTCTGCCTTCAGGCACATCTCTTTAGGATTATTTAAAACACACCCGTTTACTTTGATTTGGAATAACTTTTTCCATGCTTTTTTCCTAAGAGAACAATGCATCTGCTTCAGTTCCTCCTGCCTCCCCTTCTCTCCTAGGGATGGCATTTCATCCTGCTGCTCAGTCACTACTTGTGGCTTCCTTTTATTTTTTTCTTTCCCCAACCTATTTTCCAAGTAATGGGATTGAACACCCAGACTGAAAACAAGTTTATTGGGGCACGAAATGCAGGTTTCTCATTTTCGTGCTTCACTGCACAAAGATTATTGGTTATTAACAGTTTTACGATGTTTGTGCAGCGTAGGAATCCTGCCTGCTTCGCAAGCACATTTCCTCTGGGAGACGGGAGCTTTCCCTCCTTTCTCGGAATTGGATTTCCCAAAAGATAAAACAAAAGGATAGGAGAAGCGTTTGCCACGCATGGGCCCTCCAGGAAGGCAGAGGGCAGGCAGTAGGAATTGTTTCCTTGTTTCCTTGGGACACAGCAGCCCCATGTGCTAGAGAGGAGATGGGAACATCCCTACCGCCTCTCCTGCTCAAGGAGGAAAAGGGTCAGATGGTTAAGTTAGGAAAACCTTGATCAGCAGTCACCTGGTCCAGTCCCACACGCTCTTCCTCTGCTCCCCGGGTGTCTCACGACACTGGGAACTGCTCCACCAGGTTTAGAATCCACAGCTGCTGCCACAGTAGGAGAGATCTCTGAATTAGAGAATCACCATCTGGCGTTCCCAACAAACGCTGAGCATCTAAAAAGAATACACACTGCTACTGTCCAGGAACCACAGACAATACCAAGAGCAGCCTGGCTGGGAAGTTTCCCCACCCCCAGGCACAGGCTGCCAAATTCTATTCTCAGTCCCACCAGAATAAAGCCAGAACGACCCGTGTCTTTGACAGAGTTATTCTTAATTTGTACCAGTGCATCTGAGAACAAATTTGGGGCCCAAGTCTCCAGCATCACGGATTGGCAGAGTGGGGGTTATTTGACAATGCATCTCAAGAACAGAAAATGCACTGACATTAGAGCTTTAGAGCTTTATTGTGTTTTACTGGCTCATGGTATGGCCTCGTGCTTCCAGGCCACCTTCTCTGGCATCTGCCAGTGCCATTATTACTGCTCAGCTTGTTTTCCAGCTAAACAGCCAGCCAGCCAGATAGGTGTGGTTCTGGATTCCAAGCAGGATCCTCACTCCAAAGGCTGTTTCTCAGACTCACATGAGAACACCCTAAAAGACCTGGAAGGAATAATTCCATCTGCTGGCTTTGCAGCCTTAACATCCGCTTGCAGCTGGAATGTGTTGGCTCTGGTGTTTGTCACACCTGCCTTTCCGAGGGAGCTTTTTCTTCTAACAGGACTCCAAGGCTGCAAGAGCTTTTTAAAATTTTCTCCGTAGTCAAAATAGTGCATTTTTTGGCCTCGCTTTGTTCTTGGAGGCAGTTGAATCATTTTAATGGCACTTTTCCAAAAGGAGCAGATAACATTGTGGGAATATTTAGCTGAAATTCTTCAGATGACAAGCAACTGAGAATGGAGTTTGATGGTAGATAATGTCAAATAGTGCATCTTACAACAATTGTTACTGGCCCCATCTGTAACGAACCAAATTGAAAGCAGAGCAGGAAAGGAGCCAGGCATTAGGTTTTCCTGATATTTTTTCCATTGAGTTACTGCTGTGGTGCTTGCTGCATGTGTGTGTGATGTAGCACATGCTGAAAATGATGG
Source organism: Pomatostomus ruficeps (assembly GCA_013400735.1). NCBI lineage: Eukaryota > Metazoa > Chordata > Aves > Passeriformes > Timaliidae > Pomatostomus > Pomatostomus ruficeps. The sequence goes on along the minus strand of VYZT01009005.1, from coordinate 25,318 downwards.
GAGATGGTGAGAGGGAGTGGATCTGGCCCAGGATTTCACTTCCAGTTTCAAAGCATGGCTGTACCTCACCTAGACAAGCAGGCAGTGATGCTGGCCTCTGACAGGGTTGATAACTTGCCCATTGAGGAGGTGAACAATAAATTTTCTCAACATTGATTAGTTATTAATCCTACCATGGTCTGTCTCTTGGTATTTAGGTCTTTTGGCAAGAAAGAAAGAAGCCACTCAGAGAAAATGGCGTTCACAAGTTACTATCCTCATCCCCTCCGCAGCACCGAGGTTATCGCCGGGCCCACCACGCTGGCCGAGAACCACAAGCTCTCAGAACTTTCCAGGCCAGATAGCAGGACTTCTGCATTTTTCCCAGCCCCAACAGAGGCAAGGAGTCACTATCCTGAGCAAAAGCAAGGCTTTAAACCCTTGTTCCTTAACCTTACTCCTTCTGGGTCTGGCCACTCTTCCCCTAACACACCCGCCCAGGCTCCCTCAGACTTCCAGAGCACAGGTGACAGCCAGGCTCCGAGACAGCTCCACGCCAAACAAGAGGCTGCTCCTCCTGAGGGCAGCGGGAACACCCAGGCACAGCCTTTGGATGCTGTCCAGGACAGATCCCCCGAGACTCCCACGGAGGAGATGATGTGGAGAAGGAAAGCCGGGCTGCTGCACAGGTCCCTCCCGCCCAAGGTGGCGTGGGCTCCTTCGGGCAGAGACAGCAGCTACGCCAGGGCCGTGGTGTCTCCTCCGGCAGCGGGGCCGAAGCCCTCCCAGAGGTGGCAGTCCCTGCCCACACAGAGCAGCACTTCCTCCGACCCGGAGCCTCCTTCTCCACAGGGCCTGACCCAGCTCCGCATCTCGGAGTCGGGGCTGCAGCTCACACCCCCGCCATCGCTGCAGGACGAGGAGGACGATGAGGTGTTCGTCGCGCCTTCCCAGCCACCCTTCTCCCCGCCAGCGCCGTCCCGTCCTCTTCCCGAGCTGAGCTCTTGCACTTCTGCCAACGGCACGGAGGAATTCCCACCTCCTCCCCCACCCGTCGAGGGGAATGGGGCAGCTGGAGACAAATCCCCCCGGCTCCCGGAGGAGGCCAGCGTGAGGTAAGGGCGGGCTGGAGTGCGGCGGCTCGGGTGGTACAGGGCCATATACAGTAAGATATGCAGGGCTGGGACAGATGGGGCTGATCCCACGTGCCCTGAGACCCCAGCTGCCGGCCGGGCGGGGAGCTTGCACGGTGTGAGGGGACAGGGACAGACAGATGGACTCGCTGCCAGTCTGCCAAGAGCGGCCTCAAATGATGCGGCCAGAGCAGGGTGCACCAGCACTGACAGGTCCTCCCCAAAATCCCAGGACATGGCACTGCAGGGAAACACTCCTGGGCTGGTTCTCCCTGCATGGTTGCTTCTGACTCTCTCCAGCATGGAGTTGGAATGGCTGCTGGCTCCTTCCAGTTACTGGATTTTGAGAGACAGCTGTGAAAATCCATGATGGGTTTTTCCAAACAGTTAGTATTTCCCAGAATATATTTTGGACCTGGCACGACACAGTGCTGTTATGAAACAGTGACCATCTGCCAAGAAATGACAACGCAAATATGTCACAGCGGGGCTGTATAGGGGAATTCTCCTGAAGGGTAGGACTTTGGGCGAGGTGCCCAGGTGGTTTAACTCAGCACAGCTTCCCTCACTCCCAGGGAGCTGCTCTGGTATCCATCAGGGAAGAATCTGGCTGGGGCTGTGGTAGTGATTGGCTTTTCCAACACGGCAAGGACAAACAGGCAGAGGCTGCTCAGGATGGCACTCCCGGGTAGGGAGACGCAAGGTCCCCAGCCTGCCAGAGGAAAACAAAGTGACTTGGTGTTCACTGGTTCTTTCTGCGTGGGAAAGACAATCCAGCAGTGACCAGGTTGAAGGGACAAAACAATTCTGGTGCCTGTGAGCCCTTCTGTGCTGGAATGGGAAGTGAGACAGAAAAGTGAGAGAGGAAGAAGACTTGCTTCTTGCAGGGCTTTACCTTGTGTTCACAATGGTCCTGGGTGGCAGGTTTCTCCTCATCTCACAGAACGTTTCTCTCCATAGCAGCTTCAAAAGCTTTCCCAAAGCCCCAGCCGAGAGGGAGACAACAAGGTTGGGCACCAGCGCCGGTGGAAATAATTGGCCCCTCTCACCAACCGTGTCAAAGAGGACTGGCTCTCCATCTGCTGTGGATCAGCAGCACCAGCCCCCTGCTTCTTCTGAAGGGCCTCGGAGCACTGACAGACAGCCCACAGCTCAGCCTGAAGGTAACCCCAGAGAGCCAGCACTGGGAAATGCCAGCCTGGACTCCGGGGTAACCAGCGCAGCACCCCCAGTGAAGGCAAAGAACAAGACCCCAGAGGATATTAAGTCAGAGGCTCTGGCAAAAGAAATTGTCCATAAAGATAAGTCTCTGGCTGATATCCTGGATCCAGATTCCAAAATGAAGACAACCATGGACTTGATGGAAGGGATTTTCCCCGGAGGAACCAGCTTGCTGAAGGAGAACAACATGAAGAGGAAGATGTCGCAGACCCAAGCCAGCAGGACAGCAGTGGCAGATGACACGTAAGCTCTGCCGGGCTGGGGTGAGGGCTGGCAGAACTCCCTGCTCCCTTGCTTCTGAGGACAACCTGTGCCCAATTTTTCTGCATCCCTTTAGGTGAGAGTGAGTTTTGCAGTTCAGAGGTGTGAGGCCTGGCAGGGCATTTCCAAAGGGCCTTTCCTGTGAGCTGGGCTCTGAGCTCACCTCTCTGGGCTGTGTAGAGAACGATGCTGACCTTGGGAACAGAGCAGGAAATGAAACATCCCTGGAGATATAATTGGATTTTGTTATCTGAACATTAGTAATCTGAAGCAGTTCAGTCCAAAGCACAGGGAACAGAGATACAAAAGTAAAATCGGGATGAAAATAATGGCAGGCACAGAGATAACAGGAGGCCAGATTCTGGAAGGAGGGATGAGGGGAACTACTTATTACAAGATCAGCCCAGGTCTCCCCCAGTGTGGGTTTTTAAGAAAGAGACTTCCAAGTGGCAGCTGGAGAACTGTCCAAAGTGAGTTGTGCTGCATGATGCCGGGTAAGAGGGTCAGTCTGGCCACCTCCAACCCAGCTGGCTGTGTCCAGTCACCTTTAAACGCAGTGGCTGTGCTGTGCTGGGACAGCAGCTGACACCCCCTGATGGCAGGAATCTACCTTGTCCTGCTGGGTAATCACACTGGGAAGGTACCGGAGAGGGAGTCCTGGAAAACCATGGGCCTCAGCACCGGGAAAAGTCAGGCTGAGACTGAACTCTTCCTTTTTCTCCACTGTGGTGTAGGAGAGGGGAAAAGGAAGCTCCTGTCACCCTGGTCACCTGTCCTGCTTACTACAGCGTTTCAGCACCCAAAGCAGAGCTGCTGAATAAAATCAAGGACTTGCCAGAGGAAGTAGGTGAGGAAGAGGAGCTGCTGGACATCAACGAGAAAAAGGTAAATTCAGCACACAGCACTGTTTGCTGCTTGCATTCCTGAAATAATAATAAGCCCTGAAGTGAAGTGCATTTCTATTTGGTGTCAGCTTTTGGCAGCACCCAGAATTGCGTGGGAGCGATTAGGCCACCTGTGAAGCTTCGTTAGAGTGACCCAAGTTGTATAAGAGAGTTAATCTGAATTACTCACTGCAAATTGAGTACCAATCTTGCACCTCCCTGAGGCAGGCCTGGGTCACGCCAAATGCTGAGTGTACAGGCTGACAGGAGCAGTCCCTGTTCCGCAGCAAGGAGGGAAGAGGGAGAGGTGAAGCAATGTGTGCAAGGCTGGCTTGGGTGGGAAGCAGGAACAGGGTCCAGCTAGTGACTCCACTGAGTGCAGGAGATTTTTCCTGAAGATTTTCCTCTTCAGTGAAGCCAGTTCACCCATCTCACCTGCTGTCTGTACTCCCTGCCTTCAAAGAAACATTGGTTACTCTTTTTCCCCCATGCTTTATTTTTTCTCTGACCCACTGAAAGCCGTGTGCACCTCAGCAGCTCAGTCAGCACAACCTCCATGTGATGGCTTGGAAGGGAGGAGAGCAGGCAGCAGGGGAGGACACAGTTTGCTCTCTGGCTGAGGCTACGTTTCACTGCAGAGTGGCCCCTGCTTCCAGGGTTTTTGCAGGGCCTTCTAATTTGCCCCTGTGGTTGTCTCCCATTAGTTACCTGGTAATTACAGACATGCTGCTTAGCTCCCAAATCCCAGGGGGCCACAGGGCCTGTCTGGGCCTCCCTTACTCACCTCCTACCTTCCTGTCAAAAGCAGCTGTGCCTGCCTCTAAGTCTGAACCATCCCACACTGCAGTGGAACAGAGCAGCACTGCCCAGATTTCCTTTTTTGTTCACCACCTCTCCTTTCTGTGGCCTTACACAGATTCTGGGTCACAAATACACGGGTGGATCACCAATCAAAAGCATTTTCCCAGGGCCTTTGCCTGCTGCTTTCATCATCTGGCCCAAGGCACAGCTTGTAGAGCACCCAGCTCCAAAGGGAATGGCAGCCCCTGCCACAGCCATAGCTTTCCTTGGGTTCCCTTCAAAGTCTGCCTGCTCAGACCAAGGTGAAAGGTACAGAGTGACTGAACAAAACAAGGGTGCAGCTCCATGGAGGGCGAGTCCCAGGTTTCAAAGGTTACGTTTGCATGGAAACACAGAAATAGATGGGAGTGATCAGGCCCAGGCAGCACAACCTGGCCTCTGCTCATGCTCTGCATGCAGGAACATTTGCACAGGGGTTACCTGAGAAGGCAGCTCCTCTGGGAGGTCATTTGGATAAACCCAGCTCATTCCCACTCTAAGTATGCAAAGGAGCTCTGTTGGCTGCATTTGGGATCTCAGGAGAGTCACTGATTAATGAACACAAACGTAAGTCACAGGCCTCTCCAGCTCCCGGCCTTCAGAACAAACACACCTTGCTCCCGGGAGCCCCACAGCCTCCTGCTGCAGTTGGAGGGCAAATCTCCTGGAGCAGGGAGGAACAGCTGCCAGTTCCAGCAGCTCCATCCACCTGAAAACTTGCCGAGGTTAATCCCAGACGTTGAGACCACCCCACAGAGTCCTGCCATAGAAATTTCCCCATGGCACATCCCCACATGGGTCCTTCCTTTTGCTCCTCAGGATTTGGTCCAGGAATCAACTGGTGAGGATCTTTTCTTTGGAAAATTTGGAAAGAGAAGATTCTTTCTTTAGCATCATAGCCCCAGGGAAGAGCAAGGGTTGGGTTTTGTTTCTGGGCACTGCTGAGGGAAGAATGCCCATAAAGGAGTGTTGTTTGACCCTTAGAAGCTGGGATTTAGCACCACCTTTGCTCCCTGTCCCGCTGAACTACCCTGCTAGCCAATGGAGGTCATTCCAGGGAGTGGATGTTTGTTTTCAGGGAATATTCCTGGCTTTTTGCTGAGCCTTTGCGTGCGTGTGGCAGCTGAGAGCAGAACAATGCACGCCGAGTGTTCCACCTAGTGGTGCCTGGCCATACAGTGCCATGTGCTCCCTGCTGCCGGAGCAGCTTGGGAACCCCACTGCCGGGCCACCCTGGGCATCAGGGCCAGCTGAGTGACCCCAGCGTGACCGGTGTCAGAAAATCCTTCCTCCTCTGAAGCAGACTGCCTCCTGCCTGGAATGACACTCGGTTGTGATGGAAAGAGGACTTTGAGAGAATATTTCAGGCCACCTCGTGGCTGACTTGTTTCATCCTGCGGTGTTTGCGTGCAGAGTAGATGAACACACAGGTGTTGGTGCCTCAGCAGTGCGTGAACTGGAGACACTGAAAGTCCCCACCCCTTGTATGCAGAGCTTTTCCTGCTTGCTGGGCTCTCAGTTCCGAGTAAATGGAAGCAGGAATTGCAAGCCCCAGGCCAGAGACTTGCTTTTGCATATGTCTTTCCACTAAATCCTAACAGAAATTAGGATCTCCGGCACATGTGCAGCACTGCTGTTTCTGGAGTAACCGAACCCCGGGGGCCTCCTTTTCTTTGGCAGGAAAATAGGTGTCAGTGTTTTTGCTAAACGGGTGTGTGCTCTGTGTTCAGACACTGAGTAAATCCAGAGCATCTTTGGTGTAAGCTCTTCCTTGATGCCTCTGTGTGCCAGGCACTTGCATGGTGCAGTTCAAGGCGTTTCAGGCTGGGGCAGGGCGTGGGGAACACACCGGAGACGGGGCTGCAGCTCTTTTCACTCAGAGGTTTTAAAGAGCATTCATCTGTAGGTAGCTGGGTATCAGAACATGGCACGCCAAGTCAGACATCTCTTTTATAAATGTTCATTGAACAAATAAATCCTCATGCAGCCTGATGGGCTGCTCGGGTTATCTCTGAGGTGGGGAGTTTCAGCATTTTCTCTGTTTCCTCCCTTCCTTGTCAGCTGTTGCTGACCTGACCCTGCTCCTCAGGAGCTGCAGCCGTATCTTCTTGTTGTCATCACCCGTACGAGCAGGGTGATGCTGGTGACAACCAGTGTGGCAATGCTTCCCCTCCAACAGGCTGAGCTCATCGGGAGCTTGACCCACAAACTGGAGATCCTCAAGGAAGCCAAGGAGGGCCTGCTCGCAGACATTAAGATGAATAATGCTCTCGGAGAGGAGGTGGAGCTGTTGATCAGCACGCTGTGCAAACCCAACGAGTTTGACAAGTACAAGATGTTCATTGGCGATCTGGATAAGGTGGTGAACCTCCTGCTCTCCCTCTCGGGACGCCTGGCCCGCGTGGAGAATGTCCTGAGCAGCCTGGGGGACAACGCCAACAGCGAGGAGCGGGTAGGTATCGGCACAGCCCTGGCCTGCTCGGGGTGTGCGGCAGCAGCCACCACCACTATGGCCTTTCAGCAACCGCCAGGGGCTGCCAGGAGAGCATTTGGCACGCACAGGGCTCTTGGTGCTTTTGTAGGAGCAGTAGCTCAGACATTGTCCCTGGGAATCTTGGTCCCCGTTTAGATAAATGGCTGGTATCATGCAGCCTTTGTCTGGACACAGAGCAGCTGTGGTGGGGACAGCCGCACTTTAACATTCTTTGGGTGGTTTTGAAACCAGATTTCCCTGGTAGTTGTTGCTTTCAGGCGAGGCTTCCTGACTTTATTGGAGCACTTTCTGCCTCCCATTGGCCAAGACATTCAGAGTCCAGTTCAGTGGGGTTCACATTCACTCCGTAATGAGGAATTCATCCTCCTCTCCCAAGCTGCATGTCTGGGAGCTTAGCAGGCATCCCCGGAGGTGGCAGGCGTGGTGCTGGGAGGAAGGACGGGTGATCAGAGTTTGTGGTGCTGCTGGTACTGAAGGGCTCTCTCTGGTGCGCAGAGTTCGCTGAACGAGAAGAGGAAGCTGCTGGCTGGCCAGCACGAAGACGCCCGGGAGCTAAAGGAAAACCTCGACCGTCGGGAACGGGTGGTCTTGGACATCCTGGGCAACTACCTCTCCGAGGAGCAGCTCCAGGACTACCAGCACTTTGTGAAGATGAAGTCGGCGCTCCTCATAGAGCAGCGAGAGCTCGACGACAAAATCAAACTGGGCCAGGAGCAGCTCAAGTGCCTGATGGAAAGTCTCCCCACGGACTTCACGCCCAGGGATGCGGCGGCAGCAGCTGCCCTGGCTGCAGCACTTGCTACCTCCTCCGGGGTGGGTGGTAAAACACCTCCAGCAGCCTCTTCCTCGCTCTAACGCGTCCCAGGTGGAGCTGGGATTCAGCCCTGCCCGAGTCCCTTTATTCCAAGTACTTGGCAGATGGTTCTCTTCAAAGACAATGGACATAGACAGGTCTAAACCAAGATTTTAATGAAGGAAAAAAAAATAGCAATAATAAAGGTTTTATTTTCCTTCCCTTCCACCTCTGCTTCCTGGAAACTTAAATCAGTGTGGAGGGAAACCTCCTCCTGCCAGAGATGAGGAAGAATCTCACAGGAATTAAACACGTGACCTTTAATAAAAAACATGACCTCCTCTCTTCCCTCCCTTTTCTGCTTACGTGGCACCTCATTAAATAATGAAGGATCTAAGAATGAAGCCTTAAAAATAAAACCAACCCATTTTACTGAACATTATTGATATTTATATTTTTTAAAGAACAAGACAGAATGTGTAAGTTTTTGTACATACTCCAGTCAGTCACTTGATTCTACTTTGTTCTGTATGTAGAAAAGACATTTAATTTTGTATTTTGTGAAGACCTTAACAAAAAGAGGGAACCCCAAAGATAGTCATGCAGTAGCTTGAAACATCTCACCGTGGTTTTGTTGCTGTTGTTGTGGTTGTTTTTTAATATAATAAAGGGCTACCAGAAGCAGCTTCACCCTGTTTCAACACATGCTAAAGATACCATTAAGTGGCCTTAAAAAGGAGATTTTGGCCACAAAAATACAAATTTTTCCTCTTCTGGATCCTGTGGTCCTCTGAGTCTGGAGTTCAAGCACCGTTCATGGCAAACTGCATCTCAAGAGTCCAATCTAGCATGAAGCAAGGAATTCACTGCAGGAATGTGAGAGAAATTCTGTCTTTATTTTGAATACTCGTAACTGTGGTCTGTGTTTCTGTTGCAGCCCGAAAGATTTCCCTGAGGTGTGACAGGGATCTCTGTTGACATGATTTATAGGCCCAGGTTCGAGTGGAGTTTCAGGGAAACAGCGGGGGGAGCTGTTTCAATCCAATCAACACATTTCATTTGCTCTAAAAAAAAACCTCCTGCCCACTGCTGCAGCTTAGTTCATTAGATTTAAGAACAGCTTTAATTCAGATTTTTTTTATTTTTGCAGCCACCCTTCCATCCTACACTTACCAAAACAACTCACAAAGACATAGCAGATGTGGGAGGTGTTTGTGCATTTTCCATTTAGTGAGTTCTTTCCTGAAAAATACAAGTCCTGCAGTTTATCCCCAGGTCAGGAGGAGGCTCCATCCAGACAGGATCTGCCTGTTCGCTCCAGGAACCCACATGGCTTCAGGGGGAGCACCTCCAGCAAGTTTGGGGTGGATGAGGTGAGTCCTGTGTGTGCTCCCACAGCACACAGAAACATCAGCTAATGAGGCAAGTGATAGTCACTGATGTTTTTATAGCAGCTTATATTTTTGGGTGAGAAATGAGTTAAAGCCCTGATTTCTGTGTTAAGTGCAGAAGAACTCACTTTGCACGGTTCTGTTCAAAAATCGCCCTCCTAACTGCAAGGTTTACTAATTTGGTAGAAGCACACCTTGATATATATTTAAAGGTAATTAAACATCAGCCCAGCCTGAAGCTTTACTTCTCAGGCAAAAATATTTACTTCTTTTACCTCTGGCAAAAAGGGGAGTGCATTCATTGCTCTTTATCCCACCTTGCTTTTCTCTTGAGGCTATGAAACTAGAGGATAATGGAAACGCAGAATTTCCCAGACTGATGGCATGGTTTCATGGGACAGGAATACCAGGGATAGAATTTTACCCTCATTGTCTGATCCTTGTAAACTTACTGACACAAATCTGCGTTTGGGGTTTGGCTACTTGAGATTTTTAGATCTGAACCTGTGTTGCAGTGGCTGCAGTAGAGAAAGCCAGTACACAAAATATGTATTACCCCTTCCTCAAAATGCATCACAGAGAAGGGGTTTTCAGCAGCCTGGCGATTTTTGCTAGAAATGAGCCTTACATTTATAACAGAAACATTTGGTCAGTTTATGGTACCTGGGTCAAGCACTTTCTCCAGAGCTGACTCCAGGAAAGTCGTGGACTGTTGAAGGATCATGTGACAGCCATCTTCAGCTGGCTACAGGCACATTGGGAAAGCACAGATCTCCCTTCCCCTGAGGAAAACCCTGGTAAGAACAAAACAGTTACACTTTGACACATGGTGCCAGTTCCAAGTAAAATCTCCTTGTACGAAAACAATACCATTACGTTACATTTGTACATTAGTTAGGAACAGCCTTTCTCCTGGGTCAGCATCCCTGAAATTATTATCTCCAACCAAAGCAGGCCAGCTCTCAGTAAGCCCTCACATGCTTTTAGCAACATGCATGTGATACAAGCGCCAGGAAAATCTAATCATCCAACTTAAAATTGGCCTTCTTTTTATCAGAGCCCTTGGGCGATTGACGGTCACAAGGAATTCACATCAGATGCTTTCCTCAAGACTAAATCTAGTAAAGAGTGTTTACATACCAGGGTCTGATGGTTGTGAGTTTGCACACAAGATCTTTTGTGAAGGTTACCCATAAAATTGGTCAAACCCAGAGCACCACAACAGTTTATGTGTCAGTTTATCCATCATCTTTACAACTCAGCTGCTGTCGAGATTGTTTAGGCTGGTAATTAAGAGAAGCACGTAAAACAGACTGGATAGCATTCCACACTCACTCCACATAAATCCTGTCCTTTGCAAAATGGGGAACAGAGCGAGCTTTTCATCAGAGAGCCCCTGCTTTAAATCAGTGTGAGCAAACCGAGGCACACCTAGAGACCCCATCCCAGGTTTCTCCGTGCCTCATTCAACCATCACCCGAGCCAGTGTTTACAGAAGAGCTGTTTATCCTTTCATACGCCTGCAGAGGGGATGTGTCCTGACCGTGGCATGTCCTGACCATGGCAAAATGTTATGGTTTGGCTGTGTTCCCACAGGGGTGCTGCTCGTGCCTTTGCACTTCAACCAAGAGTCGTGCAGCTCTGGTGTGTTACGGGGCTTTTCTCTCCATGTGTTACTGAACAATCAGCCTTTGTGTTGTGCAACTGGGGATGGGTGTCTGTGGCCAGCCTTTGTGCAGCTTGGTGTGCGACAGCGCCAAAAATCGCTGCAAAAATCTGCTTTCTTCTTGCCTGTTTCAAGATGTCTGGGAGATGGAGCCAGCCAGGCTCAGCACCCTCTGATGGGTTTGAGAGGGGTGTCAGCGTGGCTCTGCCTGCTTTGGGATTAGGAAAAAGGGCTCTCTTTCCCCTACACCATCTAGGTGTAGGGGAAAAGGTGCATGTGAGCCAGGCAGCTTTTTCCTCTGTGGTTTGCAGCCTGAAGCCATGGCCTTCTCCTAGGGCTGCACTGAGAAGCAGGGGGACTTCAAGTGAGAAAACCCAGCCATACTTTTTAAATTCTTGTTCATTTTAGCACTAAATGAACTTAGAGAACTGAAACGCAAAAGAAAAAAACAAGGACATAATTCAGCTAAGGAGGGTAAGAGCTGGTGAAGGCGCGATGGGATACTGGGGAAACTACTCACGAGGAGCTTATGCTTTAACTGAGGTAAAAAAATTTAAAAAAACCCACCAAACAAAAACCAAGGCTGAGGGCAGCTTAGGAAGGATGAAATTGGAATACGAGAAGCCGTGACGGGAGGTTTTGGGAGAGGAAGGGGGCCCTGAGCAGAAGTTTCTCTTGGCTCTTCCCGCCGGATTTTTGGCGGGAACCGTTTTACCTCACGAAGGGCCCCCCCACCGCCATCCTGGGGGCAGCTGAGGGGAGCCCTGCTCGTGAGGGGCTCCGGGGACCCAGCCCTCACCAGCGCTTCCAAAAACCACCCAAAACCCCCAAAAAACTCGCTGCCCACCCCTCCTGCTGTGTTTTTATGGCCAACACCTGTGTGGCAATCAGGGCTAACGAGGGACAGCTGGGCTGGGGGGCGGTTAGGCAGGAGGCCACACCTGAGGCGGCGCAGGAGGAGGCACACCTCAGCCTGAAGCCTGCTGAGGAAAGGTAAGTAAAGATATATTTTTATGTGCTTTTTCTTTTTCTCTTCATGGGGCAGATTGGCAGCATGAAGCTGGGTTTGTGGTTTGAGGGGGGAAAATATCCCAGGTGGTTGAAAATCAGGAGCGTCAGGCGGTTGGTTTCCAAAGGGAGGGAGCGTGCTGGCCTGTGGGGTTGGGAGGGTGCCCACTCCATGAGGGACTTGCCTCATCCCTCTGCTCCTGCCCACAGCCCACGTGGGACAGGTACAAGGGTTGTACCCATCAGACCCCAAGGATATCCCACCCCAGCAGCATCCAGTCCTGTGCCCAGACCTCCATCACACCCTGGGAAACGGGCATGGTGTGGTTATGGTTTCCTGTGTGCTGCCCCAGAACAGTTATGAGGCAATGCAGCACAAGGTTTGAGGCTGACTTTCTCAAGTGAGTGGTGAAGTTCTTTTTGGTTTGTAAATGTTGGAACTGGGGCTGAGGGAGTGGGAGGTGAGGACACAAGGGAGGAATGTGGCAGTCACCTCTCGCAGAGCTGGCTGGTGTTGGCCTCGTCATTTTGTACACCAGCTGTTGATTAATTCCACATGTGTATCGTTTGGAAGAAATTATCAGGCAATGTTTTGCTTGTAAATTCCATGGGAAGTGACGCTGCTGGCTTCTCATGGCTCGCCAGAACCTGGGCTGCCCCTCAGCTTCCCTAGCACACAGCTCCTGAGTGCACAGTGTCCTCTGACTGTCTTTTGAGGCTGTGACAATCAGTGTCACACGCAGGCTCGTGTAGCCACAGTCACTTGGATGGCCTATTTCTGTCGAGTGAAGTTAATGTGAACTGCTCAGGGAGAGGTTATTTTCTGAGAAGACAAAGCTGCTGGTCTGTCTTAGCCCTCACTGCTCTTCTAAATCCTGCAGGAGATTTTAATTCCCGTCCAATCTATTGCTTCCAAACTCATCTTTTTCTACCATTTGTTATCTTATTGCAAGGCGTGGGGTGAAAGCACACATCACTTAATGTGTGTTGATAAAATCATTTAGGTTAGAAAAGACCCTTAAGGTCAAGTGCAGCTGTTAACCTAACGCCACCAAATCCACCGCTGTGCCCCCAGATGCCACATCTCCACCTTTTCTAAATACCTGCAGGCATGGTGACTCCACCACTTCCCTGGGCAGCCTGTTCCACTGAAGAAATTCCTTCTCACACCCAACTAAGTGTCCATGTTATAAGACACAGCCTCACAACTGTTTTGTAGGGGGATTGAGGTCTGATTTTCCCTCGCTGTGATGCTGTAAAGAAATAAAACTGTGACTGCCCACTGTGCAGGATTAAAATGCAAAAAAAAGAAAACCTGCACCCTTTGGCCATGCTGTGGTGCTTTCTGCTCCTTCCTACAGCAAGCAGTGCTCGGGGTTCTCCCAGAGATCCTGACTGGAGTTCCCTGTGTGGTTCAGAAGAGCACGCTTGGCAGGGACAAGTGTCACTTTCCCATTCCCTGTGACCCCCTCCTCTGCAGCAGGCCACGGAGTTCTGGTTTTCCCAACGGCTCTAGCAGGAGACAAAGCCTTGTCACCACTCCAGGAGCCAGCCAGGGCACTCTGCATTTACTGGTGTCACTTAGAGGAACAGGATTATTTATAGCTCCTGGACATGGGAGAAAAGACTCAAGCAGCAGGAAATGCTGGCAAAGGGGTGCTTCCTTCCTACCCTTTCTCCTGTTTTATGGCCTCCTGAGTGGTAACTGCCAGCTCTAAAAAGCAGGATAAAGCTAATTAATTCTTGTGGAAAGTCCAGGAGGGGGGCAGCCCGCGGGAAGGCACTGTTTGTACCCTGAGCACGGCAGTCGAGAACACTTGTGGCTAACCTACCTGGCAAGCTTAAGGGCAAAAAAAAAAAAAAAAAAGGGGATTAGCTTTATTCTTGTCAGTTCTGAGACACGCAGACCTTGCCTGACCAGGACAGGCTGGAACAGAGACACACAGAGAGAGCTGTAAGCTCTCCTGTGCCTCTGCTGCATCAGGGCCTTGTACTTTCAGTGTCACACGCTTGTTTGAACTTACCTTCAGGCAGGTAATGTGACAGAGGGGGAAAACAAGACAAAAACCATCCTATTTTCCTCAACTCCCCACCCCAAATACCATGCAAAACACAAAAATCCCAAGGCTTCCTTGACAGGGCAAAGCACCAGCAAGACTTGCCCCTAGTAAACACACCCGGGCCTCTGAACACTCAGCCTCCTATCCCATAAATGATGCAGAAGATGTGGGACAGGAATGAAATCCTCCATTATCCGTGCCCTATCCTGCAGCACAGCCAGGCTCCTGCTGTCTCCCCGGGGGTGTCCAGCTCCGAGCAGCTGCTGCAGTGCAGGGCGGGACAGCGTTGCTGACATGAAGGCAGCGTGTCAGCCTCTCCATGACAAGCCTGGGATGGCTGAAATACTCCACAGAGTGGTATTGCCCTGCCCAAGCAGCTGGCCCGGCTGCTCAGCTGTTCAAGGAGCAGCCGTGCCCAGATTAGCTGACAGGGATCACATTCCAGCAGCCGGGCCGCCTTTGGCTAAGGCCTCCCCTGCACAGGTGGTTACTGACTGAGCCACACCAGGCAGCACTGTCACACAGCCACAGAGCCAACCTGTCCAGGCTCCCCGTTCCTCACAGCATGCAGGACTTCCTTACTTTCCATCGGGTCCTCAAATGCCACAGCAGTCCCAGCTGCAGCCCTGGCTTGGGGCAGCATGACCAGCAGGCTGTGGGGAAAGAGCGGTGGCAGACACACCCCAAGGCATTGCATGAGCAGAGAGGTTGTAAGCAGAAGAGACTGTTTACTAAGCTTTGTTTGCTCCTTTGTCTGCCTAAGTGCAATCAGTTGTGTTCAGTGCACTCGGGATTAAACGTCCCGGTAACTTTGCTGGATACGGAGCATTCCAGACACTGACCCACAGGCTGCCACAGGGTTTGTCACCCATACTTGACCTCACGGTACCTGATCCTCTATCCCTGGCAGCGCCAACACCCCAAGTTGTGAGCAGCAGGGACAGCCTGGATTCTCTCAAGACCTCACTCCTAAGCTTTCTGTCAGGCTTCACTTTCACTCCCTGTATTTTCCCCAGCGAGTGCAGGTATCCCAGCTTGCCTGCTCTTTCCTGCTCCTCAGGTACATCAGTGCCAGCCTGCAGTGCACGCAACTGCTGAGCACATTCTGGGAAAGCAAAGCTCTTGGCAAGAGCACAAGCCATGCCCTGTGTTCCCTGACAGTCGCCTGTCCCCAGCAGGGAGCAGCACTTCGAGGTCAGAGATGGCACACCGAGCACCCAACATACACTTGTTCCTGGCTGGGACTCATGCTACACTTTGGAAACCAGACAGGGACCACTCACTGCAGCCAGGAGGGTGAGTGGAGCAACTACTGCTAAGGCAGCTTCACTCGCAGTCAGTCATGCTTTGCCTCGTGTCTAACCCAGTACCAGCTGCGAGGCTGCAGTGTAAGGAGGAAAAAGGCTGGATACACATCCCCTCCCTGCCCATAGCACACACAGGAGCAAGCAGATTAGAGCAGGAAACAGCAGAGGAAGCAGCCATTGCAAGTTTGGGTTTATTTCGCTACACAGGGGGCAGAAAACTAAACAAACCAAGCTATAGCTGTTAGCTGAACTTAATGGCTTTGACTTTGAAGTCACCCTCCACAGCCAGGTATTCGATTTTCTCCATGCCCAGCCGATTCGGGAACTTGAACTCCGCCTCGGGCAGCTTCACCGTTGCCTCGGTTTCATCGAAGGAGATGCAGATCTGTAGAGAGCCACATGGAGGAAGGGAGGGAGGAATGAAGGGTGACACATCACAGCTCCCAGGCTTTGCTCACTCCCCACTACCCCCAGTCTGGGTGCGGGACAGGCGAGGTGGCTGCTGCTGCCAAGGCTGTGCTCAGCTCAGCCTCCTCCCTGTCCAGCAGAGGCACAGAAGGGAGGAAGCTTCTGCAGCTGTGGGATGAGACAGACCCAGTCTGAGTCTCACCTCAGTGCTGCTACTGCTCCCGGGTGCACGGCTTCCAACAGGAGGCCGGAGTGGGGCACTCAGCACATCTGGGCATTGACTTGCGCAGCGCAGCTCTAGACCCTTCCTTGGCTTTAGCTGCCAGACTCCTCCCCTGTGGCTCACTCCCCTTTCCATGCCTGCTCCTTCTGCACCACAGAGGCACAGGGCAGCGTTAAAAAGCTGTGCCACTCAGTGCCAGGGCCTTGTACACACCCCTGGAGCCTCACCTCAATCTTGTCACCGTGCTGGAAGGGAAAGTCAGCCTTCCTGTCCTCCTCCCCCCACAGGCCGTCCTCCTTGGAATTGCACACGATGGTGTTGACATCCCCGTGGCAGTCAAAGCGAGGGTTGAAATGCAGCAGGAGGGTGTTGCTGTCCCTCCCGACATTCACGGCAAACCTGGGGAAACAGAGCCAGTGCAAAGGGGGTGCCTGGGCAGCACCTCCAGCTGCCAGTGCTGACAAGCTGAACACAGCAGGAGCTCTGGCTTCCCCCAGTGCCACATCAATCCACTCGCCACCTCACTCACCCTTTGGCATCAGACTGGATCTTCCCTTTGACCTTGATGCACTCACCAGGCTCAATCTCCAGCTGAGTAACAACCAGTCCCTGCAGGGCCAAACCACAGGAGTTAGTCTATCCCAAGGCGAGGCTTTCCACTCCTGCTTGGGCCAGGGCACAGAGCAGCTCTGGTAGACCCAAACGTGAGTTTTGTGTTAGAGGAAGGGTTGAGCCTGGCCAGCTGTTTGTCCCAGCGGCCGCTGGGGTCTGCCACTCCCCTAAGCAGCACATGGTGACAAGGAGGGGTGGTGGGTTATCCCCAGCTGGACACCAGGCACCCACCAAAGCCACTCCGTCACAACTGGACAGGAGAGAGAAAATATAATAAAAAGCTCACGAGTTGGAAAAAAAGGTAGGGAGAGGTCACTCACTGATTGCTGTCACAGGCAAAACAAAGTCAGCTTGGGGAAATTAACTGAATGCTGTCCTTGCCCTCACACCTGCTCCCGGCTCTGCCCACACGCAGAGTGCCGAGGTCAGGCTTCCTCGAGTCACTAAACTGCTTATCCTCACGGCACTAACTCTGCCTGCTGCCTCTGGAATGCAGCCTCTGCGCCCGGGGGGGTCTTTCGAGGAAAGGAAAGCTGCGCGGGCAGGGACGGGTTAGAACACACTGCCAGCCTGCTTTCCTCTCCTGTTGCATTAAGAGGTAACCCACTCCTCGACCCAAAAGGCATTTTTACAGAAGAAAAAAAAACACAGATTAAGGGGAAAAAGTATAAAGGGTCTTGAAACTGTAGAGTTGTAAATGGACCCAAACCTTTCGAGCACTTGAGAATATAAACACTTCTCGGCTTCCCCACTTAGAGAATATGCTAGAGAAGAGGAGAAGAAATACGGCTGGTCAGCCCTAACTATTCCTCCCATAGCCATCTATCACCCTTGCATTTCCTCTCCGCTAATCCTTCTCTCCTCCTACCTCTGGCACCACGCCCGAAACCCACAGGCAGCCCAGCCTTAGTCCCAGCGCTGCCTGGCGCAGCACCCCGGCTCGAAGGCGGCACTCACTTTCTCCATGCTGCAGACACCACCGAGCCGGCGGAACCCCCGAGCCCCTTCTCCCCGGCACGGAGTGACGCAGCGCCGAGCTCCAGCAGCTGAACTCGCTCGGCAGCACCATCACATGATCGGGAAGGGGGGGCTAAGAAGGGGATTGATCAATCGCAGCTGGCGGGGATGGGGCTTCCCGGCCATTTACCGGGAGAGACCTCTATTGATACCGTTCGTTGCAGGCAGTCTGTGTATGATTTTAAGAACTAGTGATTGTTTGCTTCTGCGTGATCCTGGAAATCCTTACTGTAAGCTCTCCTAGCTGCTATGCAGCGCCTCTTGGCTCCGATCCCAGGAGCCGGGGTGCTGCTCTGTGCTAGGAGCGAGGTGGCTGCCTTTTGTTCGGCGATCTCTGTCTGAAATCAGGGTTGGGACTCCTCGTGTTACTGCTCCAAAGTGGTTGCCTCTGTGGATACGATATGGGCTCTCCCAGCCCAGCCTGGTGCCTGCAAGGAGCCGGGAGACCCTGGATACAAATCCTCGCTGCTTGCACTTAAATGAAAGCCAAGGGTTTGGTACAGCCCTTGTCAGCATTTGAAAAGTGCCTAAAAGGTTAAGGTTGGTGCTGTGCGGCTCTAAGTAGATGTGAGAATTCAGGCTGCGGCTTTGAAAAGTAGCACGATCTCGCTGGTTCCATTCCAGTTGCAAAAGGCTCCGGAGGGAAAAGAGAAATGCTTTGTTACGGGAGGAAGAGGCCGGGCAGGGCTGTGTGCAGCCGGCAGGGCGGGAGAGGGGGCTGCTGTCCCAGAGAGTGCCCGCTGCTATTCCCCTTTCCCGTGCCCCCGGAAAGCACAGAGCATGACCGCCCCGAGGGTCCTAGCAGGGCAGGGAGGGGAAGGTGGAGCGGCTGCAGTGCTCCGTGGGGCTGTGTCTTTGGATGGGCTTGTACCTTTGCCTGGGCTCTAGCGGGGTCCGCAGGCCTCTGTGCCTCAGTTTCCCTCGTGCCTCAAGTGACGCTAATGACACGCAGCTTCCCGATCCTGCCTGTAAACCCGCAGTGAGAGCTGCTAAATAAATGCAGGGTGCTGCTTGCTGGCCGAGCCGTGACCAGGTGCCTCTCTGCAGGTCACTTTTGGAAGGGCTGCACAGGGCGTCTCACAACGCAGCGCAGGAATTTGTGGCTGGGTAGTGGTGGGAAACGCGCTGCCCTGCAGGAGGCTGCTGGAACTTCGCTGGAGCTGTTACAGGAACAGCATCCTGACTCCTGACGGAATCCTTTGCCCCAGATATCCCCCACACCCATTTCAGAACATTCCCGTGTCATTTCAGCGAGGCTGAGCTGCGTTGGAACTAAAAAGTCACAAGCTCGGATTTCAGCCCTGTGACTGGGGTGCATAAAAGAGGGCAAAACGCTGACTGAAAGTGCTGTAGGGAAAATCCCACACACGCTCTCGCCTCCAGCTGCCTCCCTGGCCATCCTAGGCACGCACAAGAGCCATACTGAAGTGGGAGCTGACTGTGGGAGTGGGGTTGGTGCAGGTAGCGAACACCTCCGAGAGCAGGGAAAAATCCCAACTAATTCCACCTTAAGTTAGCCCCATTCCCCAGCGCTGTTAGCCAGGATCACGTGTTAGAGACAGGCTTTAGGCGCCGGCTCTCCGCCTGAGTTACCGTGCAGTTGTGCCCCTGGTTGCTGGCACGTGTGAGGGGTTGAGCAAATTCTGTTTGGTCGGCTGGGTTTGTGTGTTTGTTTTCCATTCAACTCTGTGAAACCCCTGGAGACTTCTCCCCTCCTTTCAGTGCTGGGCCCTCTGACTCCCGAAATGCACGTTTCATGTGAGCTGCTCTGCTGGCCTGAAGTTTCCTCCTCTGACCCTTCAGGCAATGAATTACCTTTCTAATAACACACGGAGACCGCGCTGTTTGTTTTCCTTGAGTGCTCTGCCCTGGCAGCCTGGTTGGTTTAGCAGCAAACCCTTTGGTCTCCAAGCACTCCTTGTTGTGAGCCCTGTGAAACCAGCAAGGTGTTTATTCTGAAGCTACAATGTCCTGCATTTTTCTTAGGGATTAAGTGGGAGAAAAGTAGGGCATCCAGAGGGCTGGTAAAGGACGGCAGGCTGCAAAGCAAGGCCACACTGGCCAATCCCACCCCGTGAGGGATGATTCCAGCATCCCTGCACAGCGTGAGGCAGAGTACACCTCGCACCTCCCGAGGGAGGGACTCAGTCCCGATGCACCCAGTGCAGGCAGGCAGAGGATTAGGGGGTGTTTCAAAGGCCTGGGGGAAAAAGGGGGACACACTGCCCTGTGCAAGCCACTGTCACTGCCCAGGTGGAGCAGGGGATGTTCTGAGAAGAAACCCTGGGCAGAAGAGCCCAAGTGAGCCTTAGCTGGGTTGTTACAAGGGACTGCAGTACGTGCAGGCCCTGAGGGAGAGTAGCTGAGGCACACACAGTGCAAGTGTTCCCATTTCAGGAGTTACTGCTCTCTCACATGCTTTTGGAGAAGTGTTGCACCCACCCGGCAGCTCTGGCAGAAGCAGGGAGAGAAGAGCCATCTCCTGCTCATCTCAAGATGATGCACAGAGGAGTTTCGCCTACACAGAAAATTAAGGCTGGCCTCTCAGTGCTTGGCCTTGCAGACTTGCTCGTGGGCACAGGGTCCTGCCCAGCACCAGATCCCCAGTCCAAACTCTTCACCTCTTGGTCTGCACAGGCTGAAGGCAGACAGCTAGCCAGTCTGATTTTCCTGTAACTCCCTAGAAATGTCCCAGATTTGCTTTGGAAGCAAAGGGTGCAGCGTGCTGCGTGTCACACTTTTTAATCTCCTGCGAGAAAAAATACTCCCTAGCCATTGGCTAAGTCATATCCCTGGCTAATCACTGCTGTCATTAGAAAAGGCTTTCCCCTGGTTTGGGAAGGTCTGAGGGCACACCCTGCCACTGGCTAACTCGAGGACAGGGGTACTCTGTGCCCTGTGTGACACAGGGTGCCAAGTCCCTGGGCCTGGTCTTGTGCTGAGCCCACGCATACTGGTGGCTGTTGGTGCTGCACATCTCGAGTCTCTCCTGGCTGCAGCTGAGAAAGAGCCCCCCCTTCTTGCAGAAAGAGTGAGCAGAAGCTTTCTCCTCCTTTGGAGAAGGCATCCAGCCCCAGCAGTTCTGTGCAAGAGCCACCCTGGGAGGGCACCACTGCTTCAGCCATTGCCCCTCAGTCACTTACACTGACCAGGCAGGGAGAAGAACTGCTGCAATCCAAGGGTTGGACTGGTAAAATAATGACAAGAAAAAACCCCCATCCTTTCGTAGTGTGAGAGAAAGCTTAGAGTTTGCCTCAAGTTAGAGGTTGTTTTTTCACTTTCTTGAGGGAGGATTTGTTCTTGTCTCTGTAAGTTCATTCTCAGTTCATCAGGCGAAGGCTGCATCTTTCTCTCACGCGGTGTTTAGGGAATATTTGTGTCAGTACTGTCTGGATGGGATCCTGTTCTCAGCAACAGCTCCCTGTTACTCTTACAACCTAAATATTATTCTGTTACAGCATAATAGATACATACATTGTATTTCTATATACACTCCCAGGCTGTTTTCTCTCGCTTGGAATATCTGGGGACTTTAATTTAAGCAATCCTCTGCTCCTGCTGTTGAAGTGTTTGGTTCTTGCTCTTGCTGCCACAGCACATTAGTTTGTCTCATCTGAGAAGTTTCTGCTTTTTGCTCGGGGAGTCATGACCCCCTGAAGAGCTTAGTTGCGCACAGTTTCCCTGGACCCTGCTGCAGAGCTGGCTGAAACAATGCTCTGACCACCGTGGTATCTTCCAGCCCCCTGCTATCCCTGGGAGAAACTCCAGGGCTAGGCTGGATACCACAGAGGGATAAAGCCAGACTTCCAGGAAGAAGCTTTAGCCTGCTCTTGAAAGGCAAAGTGACTCAGGAGCCACCGTCCAATGTGGCAGGAGGGTGAGAGGCCCTCCCAAAGGCTGCCGGCACTCAGGCTCCCAAAGCACTGCCTCAGAGGGAAGTTTGTGCCAGGAAGGTCCAGTCTGCGCTGGATACCAGCTGGGGTTGCCTGGCCACATGTCACTACAGTGCTTTTATCCCTGAGGGCTTCCTGATTTCAGCTTTCCCTGCATTTAAAGGGAAGCACCTCTATTCCAGGTTAATTATAAATTAAGTTAATTATAAAGAACTCCTTGCACTATCTCAAAGTGATGAAAGGAGTTTGCTGATTGTGTCACTGGAATTTAAAGTATGTCTCCTCGTTTTATTTCCCTCATTAACACTGACCCAAGCTGATAATCCGTGTCTTTCTCTCATCTCTCAGTGGATTAGATTTAACTAGAGCAAATTGTTAACTACCCGGGAGAACCAGGCCTTTGTTTTGTTGGACTCACTTCACTTTGGCACCTCCCTCCTTAACCTTTTAGGTTTGCAGGCAGCAAACACGTCACCTCAGAGTTTACTGCCTCATCTCACAGGAGCTTGCATTTGTTGCTCACTGGAAGTCCCTGCTACTCTAAAATTAAGAATCCAGGTCCCTCTTTCCCTCCTCTTTGCAGCTCACCAGAGATCTTAGTCAGGCAGCTGTTGCAGTGTGAACTCCCAGCAGAGCCCATGGGTTACTGACCCTTCAAGTTCCCCCGAGGTCTGTCAACCCTGGTAGCTTTAAGCACTCGTTTTTCGTAGCAGCACGGTTGTTTACTTTACATCCACGGCCGCACTGTAAACTCCTGCAACAGGGAACAGACCCCGGAACACTTTTCACTGGGATATCGCAGCAGGATAGCAGCACTTCCCAAGCTTTGTATATTCCTGTGGTTTAGCCCCAGACAGGCTGGGTTTGATTTGCACCTCATGATCAGCTGCAAGGGAACTTGTGTGGGGGCTGAAGACGGGGACCCATGGATTTTCCTATCCCTAACCCACTGAATAAAACCTTGGAGGTGTTCACATGGTGGACAAGAGGTGAGGACAGGTAAAATGGAGTGCACCTGCATTGCCCTCCACAGGGTAACTCCAGCAGTAGAGCTGCTCAGCTGGGTCTGGACTCCATGAGAGTGAACAAGATGTCAGTGAAAAAGGGTCATCACTGGAGCAAACCTTCTGGGCAGCTTCCATCTTCCATCAGACTGGAGTTCCAGCCTTTGTTTTTGTTTCCTCTTCATAAATCACCTTTTATCACACTGCACCACCCATAAAGTTAAAGCTCCTGGCGTTTTGCCAAGTAACCTGGGATGCTTTTCTGAAAGATTTGCCCGATTCCAGACCACAGGACTGGATCTGTGTTGTCACAGTAGCCACATCTAGGACACAGTAGACACATCTGTTGGTCGTTTTATATTATCTTCTTAGAATGGTAAGGCTTGATTTTCCTTATGTCACTCTAATTCTGCAAAACCTGCAAGGCAGAGGTTTCCCTTACACTGAAACACTGTGAAGCAGTTTCTTATTTTGGGGCTTTGCTCTAATCAGTGGAGGAAAACCCCTCAGAGTGACTTTGGACAGAGAGGGACCAGTGTCCACAAAAGTATTTCTGCAACCTTAGGCTGGACGGATTTAGAAGAGCTCTCTTCTAGCCTGACATAGCACATACAGCATGCCAGGGTGGCTTAGAAACTCAAGCCATCTGGAGTTCTTCCCCGCAGAAACATGTGTGTGCCAGAATTGGTCTCCTTTGAGCCACCCACAGTGAGAAGGGATTGTATTGAAGCTGGCTCAAGTTTCTTGAATTCAGTTTTAGGCAAGAGAAAATTGTCGGCAAGTATTTGGAAAATGCGTTGGAAAGAACACGCTGATTAAAAATGTAACAATCTTTGAAGGAACGTTAACACTGTCCATTCTGAGCCGCCATCAAAGTGATGATACATGGGGTGGGTGAAGTTCCTTCCCCTTCCCGCCACCTTCTCCCCCAGCGATTTGTCAGCCAGATTTCGGGCTTACCCGAAATGAGTCACGAGTCATGAGGACTCCCTCGGTTCACAAAGCAGCTCTGAACTCCTCCGGCTGTCGAGGTGCAATAAACAGCGATACACTCAGGTTTAAGACTGAAGTGCTTTTATACAGCAGCTGAAAAGAAGTACCAAGTGCAGGCAGGTCATCTGATTGTCTCCCATTATTCGCGACAGGCCATTTCACAGGGTGGCATCTCATCTGATATGTAAAGAGGAAAGACCCAGTTAGCAGCCTTCACGTGCACACACAAATTTGGAAATACATTTAAAAGCAGCAGATCAGTAAGGTCTGCTGGAAAGCAAGAGTGTCGTTCCCAAGCACCGTGGGCAGATCAGAAACCCTGCTCCTAAACCCCCTGAAGGCTGTGGTGATCCTGGCTGGATTCATAAAAGGATTCTGGCCACAGCGTGGTGAAATGAGGCAGTGGTTCAGAGCCCTGAGCACCGCAGGGTGCAAGGAAAAGGGGGGGCCAGACGGGATTTGTCACACTGACAGGAAGGACTGGGAGAGAGATGGCAAAGGGCTCAGCCGTGACTCATGCCCAGGGCTGCAGCACGCCCTCGGTGCCACCCGAGAGCACAAACCCGCCACGGCCGCAGCCAGCAGAGGTGGCACACACTGCACTGACACTCTGCCCTCCCACGGCAAACGAGAGTCCGCAGCGGGGTGTGCTCCACCCCAGCCTGGCAGCTTGGCTCCATGGAATCCCACAGCGCCTGGGGAGGTCTCAGCCCAAGCAAAGGCAGCACAGCATGCCTGCCAAAGTCTGCAAGATACCAAAATCCAAGCACCACTGCATCCGCCCTCCCCTTCGGCCACAGGCAGGGGTAGGACTTTCCAGGTGCCATGCCTGATTGCATGGCCACGCAGATCCATGGCTGACTGCTGCTTGTCTCCAGCACGGACATTCCAGCAGCTACAGAGCCACCCAACATTAAATCAACAGACAGCCACTATGAGGAACAGCAACCTTGGGCTTCTTGTGAGGCAGCAATGAGAAACCCTGGAGAGGGCAGAGTTGCAAGATCTTTGCTTAAATCATCTACTCAGTACTTACAAAGCAAAGAGACAAGGAATCCAAAGCACATGCAAATAGCTCCTGAGCTCAAGCATCTGCATTCCCCCTGAGCATGACACTCAGCATATGACTAAACCAGTCCTAGTGTTTATGCAAAGAAAAATGTGCAACTTCCCTTGACTGTGCCCATCTGTGCGTCTCAACCTGCAGGCAAGGCTGCCAGGCTTAGTGACCTCCTGGAGATGGTGTTTATTAAAGCCACTTGCCTGGAAGCCTCCCTGCCTTGGCAAGAGCTTTTCAATCCTTCCTTTTCCCTCTAGAACGCTCACGCCACATCTAGTCAATGAGATGTACAGCTTTGTCTGGTGCCACGCAGTGGCTCATCCCTTTGAGGAAACAGATGTGTTTTGATAGACACACACCCTGTGTTGGGAAACAGTGTTGCTCGTGCCCCCTCTCCAGGAACGGGTCTTTGTGTGTAGGGATTTCTGATGGGTTGTGTCCGCTTCTCACGCTTGCTGTGAGCCCACGTCTCCTCCTGCTGTGGTAAATTCCTTGCCTTTGCCTGTGGACTGTAGTGACCAGGACTCAGATGGGGTTAAGCCTTGTGGCTTACAAACCTCCAGCAAGAAGGATGTTAAAACAAGAGTCAGGCTTTACATTCTTTGTCACTGATGATATCACTGACGCAGAGCTGGAAACTCAGGGTAAGTATTTTAGTACAAGGAAGGAAAAGAGCAAGATTATTCCTTGATGCATTGGACTGTTTTATACACGTTTTCTTATGTAAGAGTTAATCCCCTTCCAGTGTTTGCATTTTGCACCCTTCAGTAACACTCAGCACCTGCCCAGCAGAGGCCTTCCTGCCTTCGGGGTGACTTGATGCCACCTGGCACGAGCACAGACACTGGTGAGGGACCCAGCCTCGCTCAGACGCAGGAGGCAGCGCAACTTTGGGGGTCAAAGCAGGGTCACAGCACAGAGTCCCACCTCGGTTACCCAGCCTGTGTACATGGGCTGGACCAGGGGCGCTGGCACGGCCAGGCAGGGATATGAAGCAATCCACAGTGACAGGCAGGCTGTCCCTTGGGTAAAGTCACAGGGACACCAGAGCTGCAGAGGAGGGGAAGCCAG
>VYZT01009003.1:0-38712 GCA_013400735.1 Pomatostomus ruficeps | reverse complement strand
CTGTCTGTCTGTCTGTCTAGCTAGCGGAGGGTAGTGAAAAGACCAATTTTTGTTTTCTCGTTTCCTTTTGCACCAAGTGTTTAAAGGCTCAGTAAACGTGTCTGGCAACCCAAGCGTCCTGCGAGATGGAGGGAATCCTCCTGCTTCACACCCCAATTCCCTTAGATGGCTGTTACTCCACTGTCATTAGTGTCACTTGTTTACCTGAGAAACAGATTTGAAAAGCCTTGCTTCTACCACAGACATTGTACTTGGTTTGTTTCATAGATTTTTTCTTTTTTTTTTCTTTTTTCTTTTTTAGTAATTTTTTTTGCATTATTTCACGTGCTGAAGAGATAAAGAGGCACATTCTCCGATAGACGTCAGCGGTTTGAACCATGCAACCTCCACTGGACCCCCTGGGAGCTGCACAGGCAAAGTCCAACACACCGAGACGAGAAAGTAAAGACCGAGGGCCTGATCCTGCACCAACCCAAGCCCATCACCTGATCCTCCTCCCACTCACACTGACCTCAGGGGAGTTTTTCCTGGGACTTGACATCACTGGCTGGGAAAGCACCCCCGGGAGCGAGCTCCCACCCAAGTGCTTTCCTGGATCGGGAGCTTGGGGAAAGAACATGGCCCGGCAGGGAAAGGATGACAATGCTTAAAATGTCTTTGTTTTGGTTCATGGCTCGTTCGGGCCAGAATGCCGAAAAAATTAACAGCAATCCTGATTTTTTAAAGGAGCAAATGGTGCAGCAATGGTTTCTCAAAGCAACCACCAGCCAGCCTTGGCTTCTCCGAGCTGAGCTGAGCTGGCCTCAGCAGGATGGCACAGCGTGGCAAGGACAGCCCTGTGCCTGCCCCTGCCCTCCTCTTCCTCCTCCTCCCAAAATGCCTGGCTACCTCTGGTCCACAAGTCATTATTCTCAAGATGTCTTTCAAAAACATCCACCCTCCTATGCTTAAAAAAAAAAAAAGCAAGATGTAAACCTGGCAAGATTTATTTTGTAATAAAAACCTGATAGGTTTTTATTGGATCCCCATCACTGGTATTTTTCTATTTACAAAACCTCCAAATGCAAGTGTCACCAGCGAACTCTGGCCGTGGGGTGGGCTGGCTCCTGCTGGGTGGCTGCAGGATTCCTTTCTGTAGGACATCTCTCCTGTCCCCGTGCCACGGGAGCCCTGTGCTCCTGTGGGAGAGCAGCCAGTGCCACCTTGCCCTGGGTAATTCTCCTCTCGGATGGATTTCTGACCTTTGGAAGTGGCCAGTCCCTGCTTTCTAACACCAACGCCAATTCCAAGTCACCCAGACTCAGTGACACCGCGGCTCAGCTGCAGTGCCAGCACCGTCCTCCCATCCCGCACTGGAGGAGGAGTGAAAAGAGATGAAGCAGAAAAGACATTTCAAGGGATGCTGCAGAATAAACTTCTTTTGTGTGGCTTGGCTT
Organism: Pomatostomus ruficeps; assembly: GCA_013400735.1. Taxonomy (NCBI): domain Eukaryota; kingdom Metazoa; phylum Chordata; class Aves; order Passeriformes; family Timaliidae; genus Pomatostomus; species Pomatostomus ruficeps. The sequence continues at coordinate 37,276 of VYZT01009003.1, read as the reverse complement.
CATTGCTCCCACGAGCCAGGAGCCCGAGGAGAAGATGCGAGAGGAGGATGGAAGTTGCTCTGGGATGGGCTGAGGGGGGAGCCAGCACAAGCAGGTGCAGGGAGCCCTGGGGTGTGGGTGGGACCCTCATCCCAGCCCTCCCACAGCTGAGAGCTGTGCCACAAAAAACCAAAACGCAAATGGAGAACAAGAGCTCGTATGGCGAGGGATGAGGCAAAGGTGGGAAGTGAAACCCTTGAGGTAGTGGTAGGCAGGTGGAGATGAATCCTAGGAAAGCACAGTGCCAGCTCTTCAAGGAGTTGGGCAGCAGGATCCCCTGGGAAACTGCCCTTGGGGACGAGGGAGCAGAGCAGAGCTGGCACATCTTTCAGGATGCTTTCCAGAGAGAGCAGGAGCTCTCGATCCCCAGATGTAAGAAATCAGGCAAGGAAGGCAAGAGGTTGGCACGGCTGAGCCGGGACCTGCTGGTCAGGCTGAAGGGCAGGAGGAAATGCAGGGACAGGTATCCTGGGAGGAGTCCTGGGACACTACCAGCGTCTGCAGGGATGGGGCGGGGAAGGCCAAGGTGCACATGGAGCTGGACTTGGCAAGAGACACACAGAGTAACAAAGGCCTCTCCAGGTGTGTCAGCAGGAGAAGGAAGGGTCAGAGCAGCTGTGACACAATTGGCAAACCAGTAAAAACGGATGAGAAGGTCGAAGCAACTTCTCTTTCCATCTCCCTTGAGTGGAGGAACTGCAGGACAGGGACTGGAGGAGCAAAGTCCCTCTCGCTGCAAGAGAAAATCAAGTTTGTGACCACCTGAGGAACCTGAACAGATCTAAATCTATGGAACCTGATGAGATGCGTCCCAGAGTCCAGAGGGACTGGCTGATGTAGTTGCCAAGTCACTCTCCACGGTATCTGAAAAGTCCTGGCCATCAGGTGAAGTCCTGGATGACTGGGAAAACCAAAACATCGCACCAGTGCCCTGGCAGCCTCCCCTCTGTGCCTGGGAATACCATGAACCCTCCCAGAAACTCTGCTGGGGCTCACGGATGATGGGGAGGTGACCCAGGACAGCCAGCACGGCGTCACCAAGGGCGAGTCCTGCCCAGCCAGCCCTTCCAGGATGGAGTGACATCCATGGACAAGGGAAGGGCTACAGGTGTCATCTGTCTGGACTTCTCTGAAGCCTTTCAAAGTCCCCCACAGCACCCTTCTTTCTAAACAGAACAGAGATGGATTTGATTGATGGACTGCTCAGCAGGTGAGGAATTGAACAGTCACATCCAGAGGGCAGTGGTCAACAGGTCACTGCCCAGAAGGCCACCAGTGGCAAGTGCTGTCCCTCAGGGGTCTGTACTGGGACCAGCACTGTGGAGTATCCTCACCAGTGATGCAGACACGGGGATTGAGTCCCCTCAGCAGGTCTGCAGATGGCACCAAACTGAGCGGTGAGGGTGACATGCCCGAGGGACAGAGTGACATCCACGGGGACAGGAACAAGCTCGAGAAATGGGCCCGGGGGAACCTCATAAGGTCCAACAGCGCGAGGTGCTGCACCAGGGATGGGGCAATCCCTGGGATCCACAGGCTGGGGAATGAAGGGATTGAGAGCAGCCCTGCCGAGAAGGACTTGAGACAGAAATTCTTTGTGAGGGCGGTGAAACGCTGGAACAGGCTCCTGGGAGAGGTGGTGGCTGTCCCATCCCTGGAAACATTCAAAGTCAGCTTGGACAGGGCTCTGAGCATCCTGGTCTGGTAGAAGATGCCCCTGGGGAGTTGGACCAGATGGCCTTCAAAGCTCCCTTCCAACCCAAATACTCCATAAAGATCAAAAGGGAGGAGGGCAAATGGTTGGCTCAAGGCAATTTCTGAATTTTGGGGTCAAGCAGCAGAGTGATGACCTTCTCAGACACAGGGATGGGCCAGTGCCACACCACAAGGGACCCAGGCTCTTTCACATCTCCCCAGCCAGAGGTTTTTGGAGGGCATGGGATGACCACTAAAGCTGTCAGCAGCTGGAGTGGTAAAAGGACTGAAGGAGAGCGACAAGGCAGCTGGGATTGGTGATGAACCCTGTTCTGAAACAGCCAGCTGGGTGCTCGTGGATGAAACCCTCGCTATGTTTTATGCCTGATCTCCTCCATGCCCTACTGCACACTCCTCAAATGCCATCAGAATTGCTGTCCTGCCCAGTCCAAGGGGTTTATCGTGAGTCCCATATTCATGACATTAAGCCCAAGGAGCACAGTGCAGGCCAGGTGAAATGTGCTTTCAGATGATGGTTGTGGGTCAGAAGGAAGGTCTGTGCCACATCCAGCCCTGGGCCTGACCTGTCTCTGTAACAGCAGTGGCCACAACACCCAAAAGAAGGGAGCTGCCAGCCCCTGTCCGCAGCACGCGGGGGGAATGCTGGAAAACTGGGATATGCCAACACCACAGCAGCAGCTGCAGCTTGTGGTACCTGATGAGCCTGTGAACAGAAAGAGCTGCTGGGGAAGCGGGGAGAGCGCGGTGGCTGCCGGTCAGCCCAGGGACAGAGCCCCACCACAGCTCTTGCCTCCAGAGAAAATCCTGAGCTTCTTCTGGATCTCCCTCTGGAGCCAGAGCTGGGGTGGGACGCTGCACCCCGCGGGGACCAGGGGCCACTCGCATCCGGAGCAACTTGCTCCGGGCAACGCCAGCATTTATCCTGTGAAAAAATGAACTTACGGGATGGTTTTCATAATTACTATCTTTTTTTCAGAGTTTGTCCTTTCATCTGTTAAATAGAACATGATGCAACTACCGAGCTGTTCTCTCGGGGATGGCAGAGCCGAGCTGAGCTGCACCTCAAAATCTCTAAGTGCCAAAACCATGATTCTAAATGAACACTCTGCATCTCCACTCTAAGTGATCGCTCTGCTTTTCTGCTAAATTACCTTAAACCAATTCTGCTGCTCTGCCTGGCGCGTGGGTGGAAAAAAATCCGACTTGGGAGGAAACCTGAGCCCAGTCCTGCCCTCTGTGTGACACCACGGCTACGCCTGTGGCCGTAGCAGCAACGTGATCTGTGCACCGCTAGAAGGGCTCCTCTTCCTCACCGCCTGCCATTGCGTAACGCGGCCAAGCCCCGCGTCCCTCTGCTCCCCAGCGCTCCCAGGGCTCTTGCATATCAAGGTATTCTCATGAGAAATCAGCAGCAAAACGCACAGGCTCTCAGTTGCACAAGGCAAATCGATCTTTGTTGGGTTCGTGATTCTCGTGGAGGGCGAGGGTGTGGCGAGGAGGGTCACAAGTAAGGCCTTTTGAGAATACATTTAGCATTCAATACTTAACGCTGTCTTAATAAAGTCCAGTCATGATCCGGCCCTGATCGGTGAGATCACAAATAGCTCCGTTGGTTGTATTTGTTTCATGAACTGAATCAAAGGAAAGGTTCGGAGTTGTATTTAAAATGAATGACTCTGCTTTTGAAAGTTCAAACTATATTGGCATCGCAAGGTTAGACATGGAGGAAACACCAAAGCTACGATGGGAGAGCGCTTCTGACAGGCTCTGCATCAAAAATGTTTCGAGAAACTACTCAAAGGAAAAGTAAATAGCACTCGATGTATGAAATGTATTAGTTCTGTTTTTTATACCTATTTCAGAATTTATCCCAGGTTCTTATAAAATATATAAAACTGAGATACAAAGAATTAGCAATGTAACTTTGCATTTCAAATGATCTTCAGCTACAGGTTTTGCTTTAAGAAAACAGACACTTGAAAAGCAGCTGTTCTGTAGTCTCTAGATGCAGACACTTGAGTTCCTGGCAAACTTACCGTCAGTGGTTTTCTGAACTCCTCCACCATTGCAACTCTCTCCTATAATGAAACTCAACATTTCACCATTAAGTTTTTCTGCTCGTGGTTTCAAAGAGAGGACGTTACCTTTTCCCAGCATCGGTTTCAAAGTTCCTTTTTTTTTTCTTTTTTTTTCCCCCTTTTTTTTCTTTTCCTTTTTCTCGTTTTTTTTTTGTTGTTTTTTTTTTTTTTTCCCTTTATGAGCTTTAAACCACAGGGTGAATCCATGAAATGAGGTAAGTAAATTTGGCACACTTTTAGTCATGTCCATAAAACTTTTGGTAAGTTGTATCAGTGAACAATATGGTTTTCATCGTGAGTTACAGGTGCTTTCGAAGGGGGGGGTGGTTAGTACTTAACAACTGGAATGTTTCTAGTAAAACCAAAAGGCATAGCTGCAGAAAACACTCACAACCCAATGTTGATAGAGAAGTAAAAATATATACAATACAGTCACTTGTTCATAGTTTGGCACAATTTTTTGTTGTTGTGGGTAATAGTGCATAAACTACTGTACAACAGTATGACTTTTAAAACAGTCTTTCACAGAGAATACCAGATTAGGTTTGCTTTCAAATAATAAAATTCCCACAATTTCAAACTCTTCATTTCAGCACTTACATTTCAACAGACCACAAGGCAGATTTCGAAAAGGAACCGGTGGGGGAGGAAAAAAAAAGAAAAAAAAAACCAACCAGAAAAAAAAGAAAAAAATGGTAAGAAAAGAACCAAACATCAACGGTCTTTCTAGAAAAGGGAGTCTCTTCTTCAAATACAGGAAAACCCAAAAATGCTGTTTCTGCTTTAAGAAGAGTGGAGTCTGATTCCCTGCAGGAAAAAATCAAACATTTGATGCCATCTTAGTTAGCTCGTCTGGAGTCACCACGACGGAGCGAACGCGCTAAAGGCGGGCGGGTAGAGAAGATGCAGCTTTAGATGATGCAGGTTAGGAGACACAACAGCAGAGGGGGCCAGAAAGCACTCAAAAATTGCCACGTGAAGCTCAATTAGGAACGAGTTCTCATTTGCAAAGTAAAGAGCCTTTTAAGTTTCGAGATCTTGGCTTTTGGATGCAGAACCTCTTTTTTTTTTTTTGTGGTTTATTTTTTACAAAATGTTCCAAAAAAAAAAAAAGTCTTTCCTCGTCAAAATCATTAAAAAGAGCGTGTAATCGTGGTTTGTTTTTTGTTTTTTGTTTTTTTTGTTTTGTTTTTTAGTTTTTGTTTTTCCCCCAATAAATAAGTAATTAAAAACTGAAGAAGCCAAACAGCAGAAAAGAGTAGCCTTGTTAGTTTTTTTAACCCCAGCCAAGCCAGAAAATTGGTCATTCTTTTAGGTAGCTTGCAAGTCATAAGTATTTTCATGCATTTAAAAAATAATAATTAAAAAAACCAAACGAACAAAAAAAAAAGAAACCAACCCCAAAACCAAAAACCAACCAAAACTTTAAAAGGGGAATGTCTTTTTTTTTTTTTTTTTTTTTTTTTGTCATGCAAACTTTTGCTTTCAGGAAGGAAAAACTGAGGAACAGCGGGCCTAGCAGGTGGGAGGGAGGTTAGGGGCATTCCAGCCAGTTTGGTGCAGCATTACCTCAGTTTCTCAAAAGCAGCTGTCACGGGTGGGTCCTTGTGGGGCTGTTCGCGGTCCGTCCGCTTGATTTTACAGTTCTCATCCCGCAGCGATTTCGAACTGGATTTGTGACGGTAGAGTTTTTTATGGGTAGGTCCATTATTGCCTAAAGTGCTCAGGTTACTATAGTTTTTATCAAAAAAGGGAGCGTGAATGTCCGTGGTGAAGCCGGTGGAGCAGTTGGGGCGGCCGGGGTCGCAGCTGGCGGCTTTGCTGTTTTTGCTTGAGCCCTTGTTGTTTGACTTGTGGTTCTTCGCCGCCCCCGGCGAGCCACCGTTCGCCTTCTTCTTCGACTCCTGGGACGTCCCTGCCAAAATTTTAAGAGTTTTCAGTTTCAGGCTGTTGGACTCGGGCGACCGGAATATGTCTGGAACGCTGTTGTGGCCGACGGGCCCCCACAAGGGCTCGATGGAGGCCATCATGAACCTCTGGACGTCGGCCATTCCCGACGCGATGTTGGACAGGATGTTGGACGGTTCCTCGAACTCCCTCTGGTCGTCATCCAGGAGGCTGCTGGCGTTGCCCAGGCTGGATTCCGACCAGCCCGTGCCCCCGTCTTTTCCCAGCGCCCACTCTCCGGAGAGCCCGTTGTGCTTGCCCAGCTTCACCCCGGCCGGGCCGCAGTGCTGAGTGCCCTCGGCCACGCCCTTGGTGGCCGTGGCCACGGTGCCCAGCTGAGTGACCGCCCTGCCACCAACGGCCAGAGCCTTCTCGCCGTTGACTCCCGCTGCGTTTTTCCCTTTCCTCGTGGATTTGGGCGCCTGCCTGGAGTTTTTCCCTTGCGGCTTATCGGTTCCTTTGTTGGTTTTGGGCGATTTTTTCCGGGTGGCTTTCTGGGAAGAGCTTTGGTTTGTACCCACATTCTTGCTGGATGAACTTTTCCTCTTCGATTTTGACACTTTGCTATTGGTGCTAATTTGACCAGATGGCTCATTAAATGTTGACAAGCATGGACTCTTTTCGAGAAGGCTGACAGAATCTTCATCGTTGAACATATGGAACTGGAACTGGTGATTATTTAAAGCAAACCCATTATCTGCCTGATCCTCGGTCTGCAGGACCCCACAGTTCCACTTGACCTTCTCGGAGCTGTTGAGGGCGGCCTGGGGGCTCTCCTGAAAGCCCTTCAGGGTGCCCAGAGGCTTGGCATCGGAGCCAGCTATCTGCGGGGACAGGTTGGGAGTGTCCGGAGGGGACATCTCCGAAAGCGACGACTGGCGGAACCTATCGGGCGTGAAGTTGGAAATGTCTAAAAGGTCCGTGGACTCCTTCAAAGGGGTGATTTCATCTATGCTCTGCTGGATCACTAGCTTGGGACTGCAGTGGGCCAAGAAATCGTCGTTAATATCATCCTCGCCGTCCTTTTCACAAGACTTTAAACTTAAAGAACTGTAATTGCTAGAACTAACTGACAATGAACCCACTGAATCAAAACTAATGAGCCTGCCATCATCCGTACTGAGTGTACCTCGTTGGAAATGAAAGCGCCCCTCTCCATTATTGAAATGACATGACTGATAAGAATCATCAGACTGCACTTGTTGGCTATCCGGCATGTAATTTTTTTGGTATAGCAATTTGCCGCTATTCAGATTGACTTGAGTGTATCCAGAGGCGGGGAGGCCGTCTGCGCCCGGGGCGAACTCGCTTGGCATTCCGGCCGCCTCCGGCATGTCCCCGGGGAAGTCCTGGCGCTCGCCGCCCTTGCTGGCCGGCCACATGCCGCCGAAGCCGCCCTGCTCCATCTCCAAGTGGCCGGGCGACTGCTGCAGCTCCGACTCGGAGGGCGGGGAGAGCACACAGCTCTGCGCCGGCTGCAGCGACGGGAAGGGCTTTTCCGGCGGGACGATGCTGGGGAGCGGGTGCTGCTGCTGCTCGGAGGGGTGCTGGGCGAAGTACGGGATACCGGTGTTGCTCGACAGATCCGAAGCATCTAACAACGTCTGCAGATACCCTCCGGGGATCAGGGGTACATTGGTGGTGATATTAGCAGATGGCAGAGGCTTGTCTGAAGAGGAGGTGGATGGTAGGAAAGGAGAATTTTTAGCAACCTTATCCTCGTGGCACTCTGGGAGATGGGAGCTGTCTGAAGCACAGGGGCTGTTTTCGTCCTTCAGGCGCGCTGCGGAGTCCTGGTTTTCCAGTGCCGGCGAGTCCTCCGCCGTGCTGGTGGCAGCTTTGATCTTCTTGCACTTCAACCTGGCTTCACTTTTGAATTTGATTCTGCGGAGCACTTTCCGCTCCGTCCCCTTGTGCTCCCGCTCCTGCGGTTTGCATTTCACGGCGATGCCCGCGATGTCGTGGACGTGCAATCCGTTGGCACAGCCGGGGGTGGCGATGGCTAACGCCGGCAGCCCTTTCAGGCCCACATCCTCCTTACTGCTGCAAGGCTGCTTGTGATCAGAGGAGCAAGAGCCCAGCTTGTTCACTGATTGCTCGATGGCTTTAATTCTTTGAATCCGGTGCCTGTTTGCTAGCTTGCATTTTCGCTTCCGTGGGTGAGGGAGGAACGAAGCATCTGAGCCGTTAAGATAGAAATTCTGCTTGTGGTAGAGAGACGATCTGAGCAAATCCAGCCGGCTCTGCTGCCTCTCCTGCCAGAAGCCCTTCAGTGGGGCCAGCTTCTTGTATTTGCTGAGCAGCTCCTCGTTCAGAGTAACAGTTGTCTCGTTGGCATCCACTTTGCTGAGCTTCACCAGCATATGCTTCTCCCCTTTAAACCTGTTAATGATGATGTACTTGATGATCACGGGGGGCTCCTTGCGAGAGACTTTTCGCCGTTTCTTGGGGCACCACTCGTCGTCGTCCTCCTCCTTGGGCCCGTCCGGGAGCCACTCCTTCTTGTCCAGGATCTTCTCGTTCTCGATGGAGTCCACATCGTACAGGTAGTCGTCGCTGTATCGCACTTTCCTCTTGGCCCGCAAGCCGTAGTTCTGCTGGATGAAGGAGCCGGAGTGGTCCCGGGCCAGGTACCGGCTGCAGTCCTTGATGTCCCGCAGCACGTCGTAGGAGGACTCCGTGCAAGTGCTGTCGTCGCTGAACTCCCCGGAGTCCTCCGTGGAATTCACCGAGTCCAAGAAGTGGCTCCTCTTGGAGCCCACGTACTGCACCATCTCCGTGCTGTTGCAAGATTTATTTAAGGCAGCTTTCTCCTCCTCCTCGCCGTCCTCTTCCTCGCCGTCCTCCTCCTCCTCCCCCCAGATGATGCCTTCCTCGGATTTGAACTGAGAGGGGTCGGTGGCACCGCCGGGCCCCCTTTTCAGGGTGCTCCTGCTGTCCCTTTTGGTGCAGTTGCTGAACACGCTGGGGAAGAAGTTGAACTGGGCGTCCTCTTGTAGGGTGGTGGTCTTCTCCCGCACATTGTCCTGGAAAGATTCGTATCTAATCTTTAGGGAGCAGACATCGCTTCCCAAGGTGGAATCGTCATCATCGAACATGTAATTATCCACGTCTTCCTCAGAAAACAGATTTACAGAAAGCTCATTTTTGGAGCAGAGGTCAAGCAGCTCAATTTTACTTTCACTAATGAAAGATTCGAAATAGCCCCATTCCTGGTTGGGATTTGTTAGTAAAGGTTCCTCACCATTGCATTTGTCTAATAGTAATCCCTCGTAATAATTTTTCTGAGTGGGGTCCTCTGAATCACTGTCAGATTTTTCTGCATCTCTTTTGTCCGCTGCCCTCGATTTATGCATAGGGAAGCTTAAAAGCTGGTCTGAAAGCAGTTGATCCCCATATCTCATGGTTTCTCCTGTGCTCATGCAGTGAATCCCTATACCAGAGACCGAACAGGTGTCATAATCCCTATTTATATCCCCCACTTTCAAGCTTATTCCCGGCTCCGCATCAATGCCGTCCTTGGATTCAATAAAGCAGCCCAGACAGGTCCGGCTCGGCTGCATCAGGCAGTCTCCCGTCAGTGCCGACATCCCCCCGGGCTCCATCATGGTGAAAGGAGCCTTCTCGCAGTCGCCCGGCAGCGACCAGGAGCTCATGCCCTTGGTCACGCAGGACGTGAGGGAGATGGCGTGGGCGGAGGAGTCGTCCGAGGCGTGCTCGGGGACATCCGTGAGGCGCAGCGGCGACGGGGGGCTCAGCAGGCAGGGCTTCTTGGCCGGCGCGGCGCGGTGGCACGCGGGGCTCTCCTTGGGCGCCGCGCTCAGCGCTGGGAACGGCACCGCAGCCTCGGCGGCGCTGCAGGGCCTCTCATCGCCGTCCAGGCCGTGCGACTCTGCGGGGAACAAGGGAGCGAGGAAAGGGGAGAGAAAAGAAACAGGGGTCACCACCTGTGCAGGTGTCCTCCGGCTCGCCACCCCTCTCCCCTTCTCCCAGGTGACTTTTCCCAAGTGCTCCTTTGGGAAGCCCTTGCCAGCAATCCTTCCCTCCTGGATGCGATTAACGCGGTGATGCGCGTGGAAGGCAGAGGCGAACACGCTGCTCCCTGCAGCCAGCTGGAAGAGGTACAAGAGTACGTTTAAAAACATGCAACCCATCCGCTCTTCCCTCCTCATATCCATACGGTTACCTGGAAACTGCCTCTCAAACCTCACAATGTTATTAAAAAAAAAAACAAAACAAGCCTAATAAAAATGTTCTCATTAGCATTGAAAAAAAATTAACAGGAAAATAAGATTCTTAAAGAAACAAAGCGTCCCCTCCCTGCGGGGTCTGAGCTTGCACACACCTGAGCTGCTTTACTGCTCCGGAGTCAGGGAGTGATGGCTGATTTTAAAAACCCAGCGGTCTTTTTGTCACTGTCCACACCAAGGGAAGGCAGGAGATAACACAGAGTTTAAAGCAATTATTGTTAGAATTATTGTGGGGTTTGCCATTCTTCCCTAATCGCTAAAAACGCCTTTTTAGTCGTGTAAGGATTTTTTAACCTAAGGATTTTTTTTTAGTTTTACCTCGTTGCGCTTCTTTTATGGCAGAATAAAGTTATGAATGTACTTTTATCTGACTCCTGGCTCAACGGACGGTATGACCCTTGAAATTTAAATACGATGTCTTTTCATCCATGAACACGCTCTGATATCTCTGTATTAAAAAAAAATATATTCCAATGAGTGCATTCATCCCAGCCAGAGAGCTGTGCTGACTCGGAGCCCGGTGCTTTTGTCACGGCTCAGGGCTTTCCTTTTTTTGGTGGCTCCACTGAAGGCAGACGGGCGAGGGCCGAAGCTTTCCACAGAGGGACAGGCGCTCTGAAACACAACTGGAGCGCCAGGACGTGGCGTTAAATGGGGCATGCAAAGGGGTTTATTCAGCCACTGCGAGCCTCCACAAGTGCTCTGATTCCAAACTGATGGGAAAGGGAGTCTCCTGCGTCCCCGGCAGCCTGGGGAGGGGACGTTTGTGCCGGCACAGGTACCACCGGAAAATCCAGGTGGGCAGCGAGGGCAGGAACAGGGTGTCACAGAAGGACAGGATGCCTGCTGTGCCAAGCAGGAGGTCAGAACCGCCCTAATTCCATCCCAAACACTCCCATCAGCTCTGTGCCACGGGATGGAGCCATCAGTGAGGCCTGAACAAAGCCCAAACTGCAGCTGGAGCCTCACAGCGCTCCCAGGACTTCAAACCTTTTCCCAAAGACTCCCTAACTCCAACCAGAAGTGCAACGCAATGCCAGCATCTCCAACACGCACGGCTTGGGAAAGGCCAGACTGGCTTGCTTGAAAAGGGTTAAAAAAAGGAAATAAATCAAAAAGCTGGTTTTTGAGTCCCTCCCACCAGTCTTCAGATCAGAAATGCAGAGGTGGTATCTTTTTCCTTAAGCACCAAAACAAATTAACCAGTGCAGTTCCACTTCAGAAGTAAAATAAAATAAAAATCAGCTTGGAGCTGACAGGAAGCATGGAAAATTTGAGGATAAAAGAAGAATGTCTGTGAATGCTGTAAGACTCAAAGAAGGGGGAGGCAGAAAGCTGAAATTCAATCTCAAAAGCTGCACTCAATAGGCAAAGCTGCTGTTATATAAAATAAACTGTCTCTGGACGTTTCTTTAGGTTTATACTTGTGCGAGTGAACTTAACTCTGGTGAAATACAAATGCCAAAACCTGATTTTCTGGGGCTCTGTATCAGCCTGAAATCAGGTCTGTGTTCAGCTGATGCTCCCAGGGAACACAGCTCACACAGGAAACACTGGAGAGGCAAAACCACTTTTCCCAGTTTCGCTCAGCAGCCGCCCAACAGCACACGGGTGAGGGGAGGTGGTGGCACCGGAGCTTCGTGCTGGCTCCTGGCCTTGGATTCAGCAGCAACTCCCACCCACCAGCGTTCAGAGTGAAAGTTTCAACTGACAGAGGGGAGGCTGAGATGGGCTGTGGGGAGGGAATTCCTGGCTCTGAGGGTGGGCAGGCCCTGGCACAGGGTGCCCAGAGAAGCTGTGGCTGATCCGTCCCTGGAAGTGTCCAAGGCTGGATGGAGCTTGGAGCACCCTGGGATAGTGGGAGGTGTCCCTATGGCAGGGGTGGAACTGGACGGGCTTTAAGCTTTTTTCTACCATAAACCACTCTGTAGTATTCTAATTAAAGTGCTTTTTAAGCCCTGTTTAATTGAATTCCCTAGAAGTGGTATGAGGTTCTAGAAATCCCCCTCCTTACCGAGCAGGGCAGCACTGATTTTACTGTCCACCGGATGAGACAAGGGGACCACGGCCACAAAATCCCCCTGCAGCTGCAGTGCTGCCCTGGAGTCGGGAAGGAGATGGGCTGACAGGGACAGACACCTCCCAAATGACATCCCAGGGGCACCCGTGGGGCATGTGCCCAACCTGCCACCAGCACGAGCTGCGGGGGCCCCGTGGCACCCACAGCGCTGGAGCTGCTCCAAGGGTTTGGTAAAGAACAGGAACATTTTTCTCTCCCACCTTGTTTAGAGCTGACAGAAAGATCTGAGCATACATCAGAGGACCAAGTCCTTGATATCTAACAGGATCAAATTTATATATAAATAAAATATATCTACCTATCTAGCTCAAGATTTATGGGCCAATACAAGATGTAAAAAGCCATGAAATTAAACATAAAGCACACTGAAGAATGAAAGCATCAGGCTCTGCCTCCCCTCTGCATTTACCGTGGCCGGAGACTACAGTCCAAATAACCTCAGAAAATGCTCAGAGGCTTTTTATTTCCATCAGGATTCCAGACAGCTGAGCACTGTTACCCCTAATTAGTTATTCTGGAAGCAAGTACGGAATCGATGAAATAGATACAGCCAAAGCTGGGAATTTTGGGGGGCTGCTGGGAGGGGCTGATCCTTCCCCACCCATGCTGGCGGCAGCTGGAATGAGGTGGTGGCTCCCAGGAATGTGACCTGTCTGTGCAGAAAAGGGATTAGGGACAGGGCATCCCACATGCTGGGTGATGGGACACAGGCAGGAAACAGCTCACAAATCCAACCTTCCCTTCCCACTACTCCTGGTTTCTTTCTCCTACCCAATCTCTAATTTTCCCCGTTTTTAAGTATCCTTCAGCCAAATTTTGCTAATCTTGGCTAATGGGATCATAATGCTAAGAGAGAAAAAGATTCCCAACAGACAGAGGGGCTACCAAGTCCCGCGTGACTTTTATTTTCCCCTAAAAAACCAAACTGAAATCTCTAATTCAGACTCCACGTGCACATAAACATTTCCAGCCATGCCCATGCCCGGGCACAAGCAGTTCTTGTTAAGGCCTAAAAGGTGTAGATTCATGGCTGGAGTGATCCCTGTGCAGAAAACACCCATTTACCCCCCTGCTCCACGCTGCAGAGGTGCCCACAAACTGCTGATATTCAATGCACAAAAGGAATTAGGAAAATAAGTTGGCTTCCAAGTTGTCGCTGCTCCCTCGTGTACCGTAATTAAGTTCCTTACCATTTTCTTTCACCCCATTAATCAGGATAGTTTCTTGGTCTTCTGAGGCACAATCCTGCTCTTGTTGGTCATCCATCAATTTAACCTCTTTCTGTTCACTCCATGCCCCACTGCATCTGGCCAACCTGCACATTTCCAGAAACACAACCACAGTCAGTGCAATCCCCAGGATCAGCTCAAGGAACCGTGAATAAAAAATAACAACAATAAAACGCCCCCGCACTGCCTCACGCGCTGCCTGTTCCCTCCTGAAGAGGACAAATCCAATTTATTTAGGCTCTCAGCTTGTCACTTTTCCACTCCAAAAAGCCAAGTCCCGTGTATTTTCAGCCAGGGGAAAATGTTGTGTATCAGCATTTCCTCCCCCACAGCCCTGCTCTGGGAGGTGGAAAGGTGCTCAGCACCTCCGCAGGACCCTCCACATCACCCAGAACTGCTGTGCAAAGGCAGGTCAGTCATGTCCAGCCAGGAAAGCTCATGGATCAGTGGAGAGATGAAGAGGAGAGGATTCATCTCAGTTCATCAACAGCAACTCCGTGATAGAGCTGGAAAAAATTTATAGATACCGGAGTGACAGCTCCTTGCTAGCAGCTACTGCCCTTTCAAGCATTGGCAGGTATGAAAAGCTTCCCAAAAAGCAGATTTTTTTGTGGAGAAGTATCTCCAGTCTCGCTGTTCACCACGAGAGCTCCATCCTTCAATGACGCCTCGCTCCCAAGAGCCCTGTGCCTGCCCGCTCTGTCCCAGCTCCACCTCCAGGGAGTGAGGAGCAGCCCAGGCTCTCTGGGCTTGGTGGGGCCTCAGCAGAACAGCGACCCCGTGGTCAGGATCCAGCCCAGACCCTGTCCCTTCCTCCACTGAGGTCCCCCCACCCTTCAAAGCCACTTCTGCCCACGGAGAGGGAGCAGGAGCACCGAGTGAGGTGGCTGAAACCTGGTGGCACTGAAGAGCCCTCATCAGTGCTCCTGACTGACAGGATTTCCCTTCTTTGACTGCAAATTCAAGTCCAAATCTCTTTTCTTCCCTTCTGGCAACTCGAACTCAATTTTTTCTCTCTCACAGCACAGATACAAGATTGCAGCATTGGTCTGGGTGTTTCACTTAGGTGGGGTTTTTGTTTTGTTTTGTTTTGTTTGGCTTTTCATTTTTCACATCAACATTTGTCAATGTCTGCTGTTCCCACAGCACTCACTGCCCTGGGGTTCAGCAGCCAAACTTCATTCATATTCAGATTTGCAGTGGAGTCCTCTTAATTAACGTGAAATCTTTACAACCGCCTTAGTAAGTGAAACCTTCACCCAACTTAAAGATGTTGTGACACCGAGAGGAAGATAAGAATAACAAGCATCAGTAACTCCATTCCTTTGCATATTTAGAGGAATATTTAACTAACCCCGAGAGTTTTCCTTTGATGCAAATCCCCCTCTCAAAGCTCTCCAACGCCAGCTGGTTTGCCGTGGTAAGACCCCTCTCCTGCCAGCACCCTCCCCACACCCTGAGCTCCCTCTGTGGCCTTTCATTCCTGACATGTTGGAGCAGCAGAGACTCCAGAAGCCGGAGCAGAGATCAGAGTTATTTTTCCATGAAGGAGATTAATGTCTGAGCGTGGAAGCTGCTGCGAGCCTGCCGCTGACAGGCGCCTCCCCGATAACATCTCCTGCCTGTTAGATGGGCCTTAATTAATAGAAGTATTAATAAATAAAGTTTTTTAGAATATCCATTAATGACAATATTAATAAAATATCTTGAGCCTCGGGAGAACCAGAGGGTTTTGCCAGGAGACCAGAGAACCACCGCTGGCTCCACGCTTGGGCCAGTGTGGGGAGGGGGCTGAGGTGTCACAGAATGGGTTGGGTGGGAAGGACCTGAGAGCTCATCCAGTGTCACCCCTGCCATGGCAGGGACACCTCCCACTGTCCCAGGCTGCTCCAAGCCCCGTCCAGCCTGGCCTTGGGCACTGCCAGGGATCCAGGGGCAGCCACAGCCGCTCTGGGCACCCTGTGCCAGGGCCTGCCCACCCTCCCAGGGAACAATTCCTGCCCAATATCCCATCCATCGCTGCCCTCTGGCACTGAGAAGCCATTCCCTGGGTCCTGTCCCCCCAGCCCTTGTCCCCAGTCCCTCTCCAGCTCCCCAGGAGCCCCTTTAGGCCCTGGCAGGGGCTCTGAGCTCTGCCTGGAGTCATACAAAGTACTAGGGGAAAGGGCCTGCCAGGAGAACAGCCTCAGTCCTTGAAAGGACTTGGAGTACAATCATAATTTAGGTATTTAATGAGATTTATACTCACAGGAAAATCATGGCAGCGTTTCAAGGTATCCAAGCACATAACCCAAACAGGGACACTGTGGACATTTTCCTCCCTGCTCAGTGTTGAACCCCCCGGATGCAGAGTGAGGGGTACGAGCTGCTCCAGGGGTCTGTGGGAAGGTTCATCCTGCACGTCCCTGTTTGTGGGTGTGACGAGCTGGGACCTGCAGCTCTGAGCTCAGGAGCACCAGCAGAACCTTCGCTGACCCGATTTTCCCCAGGTGTCCTGGTTTACAGGGATTTGGTGTAAAATGCCACAGGGGGGCCGTTTTCACCCCAGAACATCAACACACCGTGTTACAGAATGAATAAAACTGCCATGAATAAAACACAGCACAAAAGGAGGAACAGTGATTCCCCAGGACTGTAAATTTGTCACTTCCAGCACACCAAACATCTCCAGGGAGGAAAAAAAAATGAGCTCCCCAAGGAAGGGCCCAAGCACCTCAAGGGACAGGACGGTGCCAGGCAGTTCCTGCTGGGATTTCCAAAGGGGGAGGAAGGAGCAGGATCCCACCCATGGCTTCCACGCCTCTGCCTGCTCCTGTCGGTGGCTGGACTGGTTTGCAGACAGCTCCCTGAAGAAGGAGTTCATCTTTCCTGGATTCTGATGGATCCTGAAGAGCCAACCTTCATGGAGACAGCAGGGAACAGACCGGGGGCAAGCCAAGGGCACAGAGGCAGCCGGGCAAACAGGCACAAAGGGAGTTCACAGACCTTTAATCTCGTGGTATTTCGGTTTTTGGGATGTGTGTGCACAAGGGGGAGGGAAGCACACAAGGGACGTTCCCGCGGGTGAGATCCAAAGGCTGGAGGTGACAACGGAGACGATGAAATGCAACAACAAAGGGGACGTGCCTGGGGACGACTCTTTTCCTCAACTGCAGTGACCCACAGAGCAGAGCTGAGCTCCAGAAAGCAGCTGGGAAGAACTGAGAAGGGTCCAGACAGAGATGAAGCACAAATGGTCCAGACAATTGAGCTTTGCTGAGCCTGGGGAGCAGCGTGACCAGGAAAGGTGAGACCCCGAGAGGGACGGGGACAAACAGCAGCAAGGGGAAAGAAAAGCTGACAAAGGGGCCGGACACGATGCAGAACAGGAAGAAACAGAAGTGGGGATAACAAAGGGGAGGAGAACAGCTGGGTCCCAGGGAAGGAAAATGAAACCAGGAGAGGTATGGGGGATAGAGGCGGTGGGCAGGGAATACCCTGGGTACAGGAGGGCACAGGAGTCTGCAGACTGCAGCACAAGAGGGAGAGAATGCAGATTGCAGATGGTGTCCGGCCATTGAAGAGAGGCACAGCCGGGGTCACGCTGTCATGGAGAGCTGGCAGGAGGAAAATCAGTGCCAGCTTGGGGTTTATGAACTTGACTGGAGCTGGAGTGGACGGAGGAAGAGGATGGCGGGCAGGGGGGATGGATGAAGACATGGGGTTGGCTGAACTCCCAGTCTCTGGAGGAGGAGGACGGGAGCACTGCGGGGCTGGCTCTGCTTCAAGGACAGGCCCAGCACGTTCGGTCCGAGGGAAGGATCCAGAAGGACTTTTGCTGATTGCCCCACAGATTGCAGGGCATCGGCCTGCTAAGGTCACAGCTGGCACCACACAAAGGCACCGGCGCAGCACGGGGACGGAGGGGGAGAAGGCACAGACAGCAAGCAGCGGAGCTGAACAACAACCCAACGAGTTTCCAGCACAAGATGGACAAATTAATGGGCAGAAGGACAGGATGCAGAGCTGTGCTAGCAATACACAGGGCTCAGTGACCTGCAGAAAGCCCTTTCAGCCCTGTGACTCAGGTCAGCTGAAAGTCACGGCAAGTGCCTCTAAAAACCCTCAGCTGAGGAAATTCCCCTTTCCTCACCATTCCTGTCAATTTTCCCATTTCCAGAGCGAGTGGGACTGTAGGAAACCTGTGAGTGACCAGCCCGTGTGTGCACACACAGCACCACAACAGACCCTCTGCCACAAACCTCCTGCTGCCTTCAAGCAGATCCTTCAGCCCAGGGGGCCAAGAAACCCAAAGGATGCTTTTGATCTCTTTTAAAAACCTCCTGAGACACTCGAGAAGTTTTATGGGTGTTGGTATTGGAAACTTGTCCCAGGTGAGGCCCCAGCAGCTCTCTCTGCTCCCAACACAGAGCAAGATCCTAGTGGAATGTCCCTTCACCAGTTCCTTGGAGTAAAACCAGATTACTTCTTCTAAAAATTCCTAGAATCACAGAATGACTTGGTTTGGAAGGAACCCTTGAACAGAGAAGGAAACACCCAAATTGCAAAGCTAAAAATCCCAGACACTTCCCACATTCACCTCCGGTCACACAAATGATGGACTTCAGGTTCACTTAAACCCATCCAAACTTTTGGGTTTGAGCATGATCCTATGAACACTCATTTTACAAAGACAAAAGGGGAAATACCACCCTTTTGTACAACCCAAAAATGCATCTGCATTTTCCAGCAGGGTCAGGGATGGTCACGGTGATGCCCTGGACGCACTTAGAGGGGACAAAGCAAATGAGGTGGCCGTGATTGCCACAGAACCCAGTGCTGGGCCACTCAAATCTATGAATCTGTATCTCTATAAATACAGATATTTACCCACTGCTGGTCGAACATCACCTCATTCACATTTCCTGGGCACCAGAGAGCTCAATCCTCTCCTCCCAGGCAGAAAAATCCACCAGGTGAAAAGAAGCAGCCCCCAAGCCTGACTGAAAGCCCAGCTGCACACGTGGGAATTCTGTGAGGAGGACAAGATCCTGAGCTGGGGATGGCTGCTGTGGCATTAAAGCTGCAAGAGTGGTTCAGCTTCAAGCTGAATAAACCAAGGGTCACTCACACCAGGACAAAACCCAACGAGCCAGCTCCCATTTGCACCCAGCTTCCACATCCTGAGTGTCGCAGCTCGTGAGGGGAGATGGAGAGGGAGCATCCAAAGTGAAGGAGAATCTTTTTCTGGAGAAGTGGGGGAAGAAAGCAAAGAAGAAGAAGAAGAAGAAGAAGAAGAAGCTGTGGCTTTTTTTTTTTTCCCCCGCAGAATTGTGAATAAGTGCAGGTGTTCTATATATGCAGTTGTATCTTTCAAAAAAAAGAGCTTTAGAGAAATTAATTACATGTCAGAGCCTCTGACAGGTCTTTTAAGAATTGTGATACTTTTGAATGAAAACATTATATACTTAAAAAGAAATACCATGTAAATGTCTCCGAGATATTTACACTCAGTGGAGTAATAGTAGGAGAGGATTCAGCTCTGCCGTGGCTGGGGGATGCTGAGCACACCCCGCTCCTCCTCTCCGTGGCCTCTGCAGGACTCCAGCGGCTGCTGCAGGAGCTCAGAGCAGAGCTCAGGGCCAGGAATTGGCTGGGAACAGAACCAGGCTCTCCCCAAAATCCTGAGGCACCTCCTGCTCCCCTCCAGGCTCCATCCCGAGCACCCAGTCCCCCTCAGCAGTGAGGACATCACCCACACCTCCTCACCTCCCCCTGTGCTGTCCTCTGCAGGGACAAAGCCACGTGGTTTTCTGCTTGGTTTTCCTTGGGTTCTTTTCTCTCTTTTTCCTCTTTCTCCCACAGCAGGACACAGGACAGAACTCCCCATGGAGAAATTGTGGTGAGGCAGCCCCAGAAGCCACAGCAACGCCAGGCTGGTTGTCCCCTGACCTGAATGATGCTGCTTTCCTACCAGATTCTGGAATTCCCTGATCCTTTTCATTCCACGGATTCCATCTGATCCTTGTTTTTTCACTGTAATTTCAGAACTGGTGGATGAAGCGCTGAAAATTTTCACCTGCCAGCAAACGGGGGTGTGTTTTAATACCAACAGCACCTCTCTGAGTAGAGCTCTGTTTCCCTGAATTTACATTTCTGCTTAGCCCAAGGGTCTCTGAATTTTGCCCAGGATAAGGAAAAAATCCAGAATCCCCGAGGTTTCCAGAAGTGACGGGGTCAGAAAGGTGAATTTCCTAAGGGAAGTGTGAAACCATCCTCCCCCTCTGCCCACCCTGAAGTCCATGAAAAAGGGGTGCTGCACTTGGGGGTTCTGGTTTCAAAGCTGTTTTCCCAGGAAAATCTCCCAAGGAAATTGCATCTCCCGGGCTTTTCCTGTCCACAGTGGTGAGTGCATGGGAGAAAAGCACAAGTGAAGGAGAAACAGGAAACCAAGAAGGGTTTTGTGGGTCAGTGCCAGCAGTGAGGCACCTAAAACCGCACAAGAAGGTGAGGCCTGATGGAGTCAGAGAACAGGTTCAGGTATAAATACAGATAAAAGCTTCCAATTAGGAATAAATCTGGGAGGGGAAATAAAATTGATTTTTTTTTAAAAAAAAAGGAGCTCGCAGAGAAAATGGAGAACACAAAAACCACAGAAAGAGGAAACAATTTCAGAACTGGTGTGTTCCCAGAAGGTGTAAAGGATGGATGAGCTGTTAATATTCATAGCAAGCCTGCACTCTTCCCTCAGCTGAAAGAAGACGCAACAATTACTGCAGAGCCTGAGCCCCAACTCCAGCAGACCCCCAGATATGATATTAAAACGGGCTATTTAAAGCCAGCTCTGAAATAAATGACAGCTTCTGACCTAACTCGGGGAGGACATAAGGTGTGAGTGTTTCAAGACCTGTCACAAACAACTTTAAGGCAGAAGGAAGGAAGTGCACAAAATTACAGCCTTGCTGACAAAGCCCACGTTAAATACCAGCAAAGCTCTCTCGGTAAATGTATTCTCAGCCATCAGGAGCAGCAGTGGATCACAAAGGGAAAAAGGTGGCAATTAAAATCCTGGAGCAGCTGAAACGCATGAGGGCACGTCTGAAATGTGGAGAGTTTGAGCGTAATCCTGCCCCATGTCAGGGGAGGGAGAGCTGCCAAAGCCCAGAGGGGAGAGCTCCAAAATGCACAGCAGCCAAGGGAAGAATCACTGGAGAGAAGGGGACAAGGGAGGACAGAGAGGCTGAGGAAATAAAAGGGGAAAGGGTGGTCCAAGGCCACAAAGAAAGGTTGTTGGCCTCAGATGTGCACAGCTCCACTCCACACCCCCACAGAGAGCGACTGGGAACCTGAGAAAGCCTTGATGACTCAGGTAAGGAAGAAACAAATCTCTCTTTTCACCAAACGTGGGATGAATCCACACCTGGGGCCGGGTAAATATTCCCCTGGGAGTAAGGAGGGCAGGGAAATGCAGGAGCCCAGGTGGACTCGTGAGGCTTTCAGCGAGTGCACCCCGTTTTGAGGACAAGAAGCACAAAGAGAATTCCTGCCCACCGAGAGCAGGGGAGGACGATTAAGAGGAGTCGCCGGGTTTTTTTTGGTCATCCTCTCCTATTTTACAGAAGTGGAAGGAAATGAAGCAATAATTAGTGTCAGCAGCTGCACGGTTTGGAAAAGCACTGGCAAGCGAGGGGGGGATTTTTGTCTCCTGAAAATGAGCACGAACTCAAACTTTGGTTTGGCTGCGATGGCCAGAAGTAAAAACATTTCTAATTAATGGAATCACAGGATGGCTTGGATTGGAAGGGACCTTAAAGCCCATCCAGTGCCACCCCTGCCATGGCAGGGACACCTCCCACTGTCCCAGGTGCTCCCAGCCCCGTCCAGCCTGGCCTGGGACACTGCCAGGGATCCAGGGGCAGCCACAGCTTCTCTGGGCACCCTCCCCACCCTCCCAGGGAAGTTTTCCTCCTCATTCTTAATCTAAATGTCCCCTCTGGCAGTTTAAACCATTCCCCCTTGTCCTGCCTGTCTGGAAAGCCTCTCTCCATCTTTTTTCAGAGCTCCCTTTAAGCAGCAGAGATGCCCATGATGTTGCTTTTTACCTTCCCTCCTGAAAAGCAGCTGCATTCCAAACGTGTCCTTCTCACTCCATCTCTGGATATAAAGTTAAGATAAATCAGAAATGTTAAGGGCCTGGATTTCTGAGAAAATTAGAGTGGGGTGATTAAAAACTCCAACTCTCACAAAT
The DNA here is from genome assembly GCA_013400735.1 of Pomatostomus ruficeps. Lineage (NCBI taxonomy): Eukaryota > Metazoa > Chordata > Aves > Passeriformes > Timaliidae > Pomatostomus > Pomatostomus ruficeps. Next base: position 15,710 of record VYZT01009003.1, on the reverse strand, counting down.
CCGCAAAGGTTGAAAATTCCGCGGGATCCTGGGGTATTAACCTCACCAAACCACGAGGACTCTCCAGAGCTAATTATACATCAGGCTGCTCTAAAATAACAAAAGCCATTAAAGAATGGTTTGGGATGGAGATTTCTTGATGGGCAGAACTGCTTCGTTTAAATGAACTTATTACCCAGATTCTCTTGCTGCTGCTGCATTTATGGATCCAGTGACACGCCAGTCTCTGAAAAGCTTAACAAACTCTTCCTGCGAACCTCATCAGGAAACAGGAGAGCCCAAGGTCAAGTGCATTAAGATTCCAGAAGCTGATGAAGGAAGGGGGTGTTTCAGAGTCCCTCACACGCTGGGTGTTATGAAATAACTCAGCTGAAGAAGGGTATGCAAAATTTTGTTTAAAAATGTGGATTAACGCAGAGCCGAAACAGCACAAAGAGTTGGATTTCACAGGGATATGCTGAAGAAAAGTCTCAGTCCTAAACTTTATCATTGTCTGTTTCCTATAAGAAATATTCACTCCTTTTCCCTGTTAAAAAGAGAACACCAGGTTTAAAAAAAGGAGGATGGAAAGAGGAATTTTTTCTTTTTTCTGTACGAATTGTAATAAAGTTTGGACTAAGGAGGGTAATTAGGCTGGTGCCGGAGGAGGACGTGAAAGCTCATCAGGATATTTGCAGTAACCCTAGTGGGGTAAACATTTCTCTTTTCTAATATCTCCAAATTGGAAATTTTATAGGAGAAAAAGAAATTTTAACGAATCTCGCTCGTCTCTTATTAGCAATTAGCCGGCGTGGACTCCGGATAAAACGCGCTAATTCCTAAAGTACACACAATTTTCATAAAAAGCAGGGATAGGAAACCAAACAGAGCGCTTGGCTTAGGCACAGGAAGGAATGAAGCTGGAGCGAGGGGAGGAAGGGCTCCTTCCTCCCACGTTTTACACACAGAGCCGGTGCCGTTCCCCGACTGCGGGACACGGAATCCCAAATTCCCAGGATTGTTTGCATTGGAAGGGACCTTAAAGCTCCTCTGGTTTAACCACGCCATGTGCTAAATCCCGGGCCAGCTTCAAGAACCTGAGGATTGCCAGAAAAGAGGCAACGCTGAGAAATCCCCCCCAAAAAAGGTGACGTTCCACAGGGATGTGGAGGACAAAAACCCCCTCAGACATTTCATCCCGGTTTCCAGCCAGATCCTTTGAATATTCCTGAACAACTCCCAAGTTTCATAAGGATTTTTCCTTCCTCTGCACATCTAAATGACTGCATCGATAGCAGATGGGCCCTTCCATACGATTTCCTTTTTAAACTTCCAGCTTCGTGCAATCCCCGCGTGCTCCTTGTGCTCGGAAAGGCAAGCCTGTGCTTTTAGCTCACGGCTAAAAGCTCGTTTGCTCTTAAAACTTTTAATTACACAAGCAGGTACCAACTCTTAATCACATCATCATCACCATCATTTTTCCCTGAGAGCACCTCAGCGGCTCTGCCTGGCAAGGTGAGCGCAGGAGGGACCTGCGCTGAGGGAGAACACGCAGCACCCCCTGACTCGGGTTTGTTTTCCTGAGGAGTTTCCTGCCGCTGGCACAGCTGGACCCCAGATTTTGCAGATTTTGCAGGTAAAGCAGCTTCCCAGGCTCACCCCGGGACGTGCAGCCGAAGGAGCGAACGCTCCTGACTATAAAGGGAATCAGGGGAGGTAGGAAAAGGAAATGATCAAAACACTTATCACACCGAGAGAAGAACTTATTAGGCCCGATAAGGAGTTGGAATTGATGACAATTATAAGATACCATCCATTTTTAGCGAATAATTCAGAAAATGGATGAATTATTTGAGGAATAATATGTGATCATTTATTTAAAGACTTATACTAATGTATACGCTGGAGGAAGCGGAGCTGGGGTTGTGGGAACGCTTTAACCCTTCCATTCCTGGCTGGTTCTTCCTTTCCACCCAAACGCAGGGATTTCAGAGCACTGGATTTCATTTTAGGGTTACAGGGCCCCTGTAGAAAACATCAAACCGTTTTCCAAGGCTCTTTATACACAACCTACTTTCCCTCCACTTTCCTATTCACGTGTACGAAACCCACCAACATTTTGCCTTTGAGAACCGGTTCATTTATTCCAAATTCCCAAACAACCCCATCCCCACCCCACAGGCCTTAGCAGAACACACGATTGGATGGAAGCAACGACTGAATCTAAAGCCACATCTCCTAATTTTATTTGGAAAGGTTTTTTGGGTCCCGCCGAACGTCGGAGGCGATTTTGGAGGGCAAAATCCGGCACTAAGAGGGATTGCATCTCCTAAGATATCAGTCCAAATCTCCATCCGTATCCAGGTAACAATCTGGAATGCTGATATTTAAGAGGAAAAATATCTGGACAGCTGCCCCAGCTCCCTGGGAAGCAATGTTTAGTTAAAGTCTTGGATATCGCTGAAAGGAGATGTGGGGATGTCACACTGAGGCTGAAGCGTTTTTTCAAGTGCTGAATTATTCACCCGTGAATCTCAGATGTGAAATCCAAATGCTCCGGTACTGCCCCGGCTTTAGACAATGGCTAATTCCTTTCTGTGCCACTGCAGGGCCTCTTCATCAGCTTTCTTTCATCCATAATCACAGCCAGGTCATGGATTATTAGTCATATTCAGCGCAGAATTCAAGCCCTGCTACACCAATCAGCCAGGCCGGGACTCCCCCGGCGCCGACGCCGCGGCTCTCAGAGCACCCGAGCGCGTCTGGCACGGGCACAGAGAGGGACAAACGCAGCAGCCGCTGGCCCAAGGCAAGAGGGAGGAAGCCCTGAGCTGGGAGAGGACACGGAGGCTGCCAGGGGTCTGCCCCAACGCCCCACCTGCAGCATCAGGTACAGGGGAGCACAGAGCAAGGCACGGTTTGGGTTGGAAAGGGTCATAAAGATCATCCCAATCCACCCCTGCCATGGCAGGGACACCTCCCACTGTCCCAGGCTGCTCCCAGCCCCGTCCAGCCTGGCCTTGGGCACTGCCAGGGATCCAGGGGCAGCCACAGCTGCTCTGGGCACCCTGTGCCAGGGCCTGCCCACCCTCCCAGGGAACAATTCCTGCCCAATATCCCATCCATCGCTGCCCTCTGGCACTGGGAAGCCATTCCCTGTGTCCTGTCCCTCCAGCCCTTGTCCCCAGTCCCTCTCCAGCTCTCCTGGAGCCCCTTTAGGCCCTGGGAGGGGCTCTGACCTCTTCCTGGAGCTTCTCCTCTCCAGGGGAGCCCCCCCAGCTCTCCCAGGCTGGCTCCAGAGCAGAGGAACTCAACGCATTTCCCTTCCATGTGAACAGAGTGGGAATAAAAAAACCCATGCAGACAGGCATTTATCAGCCTCTGCTGGAGGTGTTACTTTGCATATCAAGCCACGAGGATGCAATTGTTCCATGAGGACTTCGCTGATGTTTGTGACGTTTAACGAGTCTCGGGGAACAGCAGCAGAAAATACTGCGGGCGCTGCCGCGGTGGAGACAAATGGGCACACATCCCCTGCCTGACATCAGCGAATACATCACAGCTCTGCTCACTCAGGGCAGCCACCAAATCAATTCTTCAGCAAAAATAAAAAACTCGTACCCAAATCTGCGCCCTCAACGTGAGCGAGGCCAGGGACGATGTGACGGGAGGGAAATCTCGGCTTGGACGGGTGCCCAGGCCTCTCCTTGTCCACACCTTATGCCAAGCCCTGCTGAGGGCTTTGCTTTCCACAAAATAAGGGGTTTTGTTGTTTTTCCTCAAAATAAACCATCAGGCTTTTAAAAAACTTTCTCGGGAGTCAGCAGCAACGTGTTCCCAGCCTCTCAAGGACACTTCATTGTCAGCTCCAAAGTACCCCAGATAAACTGAGTGCAATGATGGAACTGCTGAGAAAAAGTCAAACCAAACAAAAAACCCCAAACTTCTCCTTGGCAAAGCTAAAAACCCATTTTCTATAGCTTCAAATCCCATCTTGTTTTTGGCTGTACTTCTGAGCCTCCCACTGTAAAGAGTAAGACCTCGACCACGTCAAAACCCAACCGAAAACAGATTAATAAACACCAGCTGAAGGGTGAATTCGTGGCTTTGTACCAACTCTCCTGGAAAACCAAGAGCAGATTCTGAGTAACGACTGCACCTCGAGGTTTCCCCTTTGCTCACGTCCCCTCTGTCACTCCCCTGTGTCACCCTGGCCCCCAAACACACCAGGATTTAAGGGATGACCACCCTTGTCATCCCTGGCTACCAGGGGCAGCACAGCTCAGTTTCCAAGGGGAAGGTGGATGTGATGAATGGGCACCCAGAGCTCCCCAGGCCAAAATCTGTCCCCTTAACTGGCTGAGATTCTTCTCAATCCCTTGAAAACAGCAAGGAGAGGGGAAATACAAAGGGAAATGGGACTCACAGACCCTGGCCTCGCAGCAGGAACAGCATCAGGGAGGAGCAGTGTCACAGATGTCACCTGCACCCTGTGCTGTTCCAGCTCCGGCTGCCAACGCCTTTGGCCTGAGCTGGAGAAAATCCCAAAATTCCAGCCCCACGGTCCGTGCTAGGGGATGGCCTAGTGCACATTTATCATCTAAAGGGGAGAAAGTTACTCCTCCTATAAACCTTCCTCTCAACCTCCTAAATCCAGAAAGATTTTAAACATGACCCTCACATCCCGGGGCAGCACGAGGAGATGCAGCCACCTCTGAGGGATTTGCCAAAATCCCTACACCACCTCACTCCCTCTCAGCTTCAACAACCTCCTTCTCTGCCATTAAAAGGGGTGCAAGGCAGGAGCCTGGGGACCCTGCACGTCACAGAGGCACCCCGAATCCTGTTCAGACTTTACAAACCGCTCAGGGCTTTTTTTGGGCGGCAGCTTGTCCCTATTTTGGGCTCAAATTGATTGGCAATTTTGAAGAACGCGCTGCAAATTGCTCTGCTAATCACAGTAACTCCAGCCATGGAGCTGTATTAAAATAACATCAGTGCTGAGACACAAAACCCAGCTCAGCCAGGGAATGCGGAGCTGAGCTCGCCTGCTCTGGAGCCATCATCTTGCCTGCCTGGAATGCTGCAGCATCCCCAGCTTTTCCCTGCTCCACAGTGATTCCAGATGGCTGCTCGCATCAATTCAATGATAACAACACTTAGGATTTCGGTATTTTCAGAAAACGAAGTGGTTTGTGGTGGCCATGGCCTTTCCCAGGCTGCAGGTGCCCTCCCGATGCCACCCACACCGGCACACGCGGCTCACGCTGCAGCTCTGCAGCTCTGACATGCTGAGGGGCAGCCACACCTGGCAAAGGCCATTCATCCAGCTGGAAAAGAAGGTTTATCTCGCCGAGGAAACACGGACAGACACAAAAGGAGAAGATTTAAAATTCCTCTTATGCCAAGCTGCCTCTAAACCCTTTCAGTGGGGACAGGGAGAAACGGGGCTTTGCGACAGGGGGGGAAAGGGTCTGCCCTGAGCACGTGGGTGCCACTGTCTGACCCCAAACCCTGCTCAGCTCTGCCTCCCTCAGCTCCAAACCAGCAGAGCGTTAGGGAGCATCCTCTGTTTCCTGCAAGGAGAGTCCATGTGTCCATCCCCTGAGGTGAAGATGGATGGATCCCTCCCTTCTGCACCTCAGGTGAGGTCCCAGCACCTCCCACCAGGGTCTGGAGAACCTGAGGCACCAAATCCCCCTGCAAGACAAGGAATCTCCCGTCACAGAGACACAATGGCACCGTGTTGTCTCATTTTCCAACCCATCAGTTCAAATTTCTAATAAAATTAAATTTAAAAGTTTGTTAGATAAGCCAAAAATCATCCCTCAGACTCCAAGCAGGGACAGCCACCCGAGGCTGGTCCTGGTCAGTGCCGAGGGTCAGCCGTGGTTGTCGGGTTCCGTGTGTGGGGCAGGGGGCAGGATCCTGCTCGGGAAGCTTCCCTGTGGGATGGACACCAGGAAAGGAGGGGAAACAGCTCCTCAGGAGAGGTGGATTGGAAACCTCCCAGCAGAGGAAGGAGCCTCCCGTGTGCCGAAGGTTGTTCAGCCACCGACTGACAAGGAGGGAAGGGGAACAACGCCCTCACTGCTGGCTGCCAAACACCACGGCGGAGACAGGAGGATAAACCAGCCAGCTCCCCCGCCACCACTTCCCTTACGCTGGTGAAATATCCCACACAATGGAGGGAATCAAAGTCCATCGCCGGGTTCAAGAACACATTTAATGCAGATCTATTCATTTCAAGGAGCGTCTGCACAATGGAGAGCTTTCCCCTTCAAAAATTATTCCAAACTGCACGCCTGCTTTTCACTCTCCTGCGTCTTAACTTTTACAAAACACGGTGTATTTGTGACGAGGACACGTGCCTCATAAACCACAGCCTGCTCTAAAAAGTGGATTTCACAAAGACTTGCCACGGTACAGGGACAAGGACCACTTGTTGATAAATTACTTTCACTCCGAGAGTGAAAAAGTCATATTTGTACACACCGTAAGTGCTGCTATTGTTGAGCAACTTGATGGGAGTCCAGCAGAACACGACGTGCAGGTTTTTACTTAACCTAATTTAAATCCAGTTAACCAACAGGGATGGTGTCTGGGGACAAAGCAGAGTCCTGCACCCACACGAACCAAATGGATCACTGAGTGCCATGTCCAGTCTTCCCTGAAACTCCTCCAGGGACGGGGACTCCACCTCCCTGGGCAGCCCCTTCCAATTTCTGATCACCCTGACTGTGAATAATTTTTTCCTGATGTCCACCTGAACCAGATGAGCTTGGAGGTTGGAACCAGATAAGCTTTATCGTCCCCCTCTGATGCCTGATCTTTTTTTGTCTTTTCTTTTTATACCCTTTTTATGCATTTTTATACCCTTTCCCTTTCCTTATACCCTTTCCCTTTCCTTGTACTCCTTACCCTTATACCCTGTATCCTTAGTATGGCATGTNAAGAGTCTATTTTCTGGGACATGTGTTTGAGCTAAGCATAGTTTCATTTAGGGGGTGCCTAGGGGGACGGTTACCTCACTTGTTAAATTACTCATTGGGGGATTTTAGGTAGAGATGCTAATTTGTAAAGTCCATAAAACTTGTATACAGGTTGTACACACACACACACACACGGAGGTTTTTTACACAGTGACTGGTTCGGTGTGTACACCAGGATCCTATTAAACCCAAGGTAATTCCCTTTTTTCCCTATACTGCCGTGTCTGCCTCTTATTTTTACCAGCACTTAAGGCATCAACCCAACCCAAACCACTCCGTGATTTGCTGATGGAAAGATCTGGTACCACTGCAGGAGCTGCAGAGTGACACCTGTGCATAAACAAGGAAATATCAACAAAACCCCTCTGACCAGAAAGCCGGTGTGGGAACAGGGCTGAAAGTGAAGCCATTTAAACCACAGGAGACGATTTTAAACTTCTCTGCCCAGGGAGAAGAGCCTGGGCTTTGCTCCTCCTGAGCAATGCCGGGAAAATGCCGCGTCCACCCCAAAAGGAGAAAGTTCATTTGGAAGATTCCGACTCCTGGAAATGAGTGCAGAGCTCCAGCTCACTGAGATAACAGGCTGCCTAAAACTGACCTGGGATTTCATTAGAGCTGATAACGGTGGGAAAAAACATCTTCCCAAACGCGCATTACAAATTCAGTCTGTAGAAACCCTTTCAAAGGTATCTCGGTGGAAGCAAATGATGTGCAGGCGTTTGATTTACGGCAAATCAGGGATTCTGCCTCTGGGAGCAGTGGCAGGAGCAGCAGCTGGTGGGGATGGAGGCTGCAGGGAAAGTGGAGCTGAGCCTCTGCCGGGAGAGACAGGAAGGAACCGAGATCTTTGTCCCGGCCCTGGACCTGCAAAATCCCAAAGCAGAACTGATCAAATCTCCTCTTTGCTGACAAAAATACAGCAGGAACACGGGAGTTTGTGAACTCCAGCGTGGAGGGTGACCACGGTAGGCTGGAGAGTGGTGGGCAGAGATGGGGTCACACAGAAGTCGCCGTCACCACAGCCGTTCTGCTGACGCAGAGGAGATGTTTTCCTGACTGAAGAATGGGAAAGGAAATCCCTCATGGTCTGGGAGACACCGACACAGACTCACAGAATAATAAAATGGTTTGGGTCGGAAAGGACCTTAAAGCTCATCCCACGGGCAGGGACACCTTCTACTATCCCTTGGTAAATCACCAGGTTGCTCCAAGCCCTGTCCAACCTGGCCTTGAGCACTTCCAGGGATCCAGGGCAGCCACAGCTTCTCTGGGCACCCTGTGCCAGGGTTTCATCTCCCTCAAAGCCAGGAATTCCTTCCGAATATCCCACCTAACCCTGCCCTCCGGCAGGGCGAAGCCCTTTGTCACTCCAAACCCTTGTCCCCAGTCCCTCTCCAGCTCTCCTGGAGCCCCTTTAGGCTCTGGAAGGGGCTCTGAGGGCTCCCTGAGCCTTTCCTCACAGGACTGGAATTACATCACTTCCATCACCTTTCTGACCTCCTCTGGACTCGCTCCAGCAGCTCCACCTCCTTCCTGTGCTGGGGACTCCAGAGCTGGAGCAGCGCTGCAGGTGGGGTCTCACCTGAGCCACCGCTGTGAAAAATCCATCCTTTGTCTCAGCAAGAACGAGGAGAGCAGCAAGCCACTGAATAAACTTCAGAGCAATGCATAAATCACCTCCTAAACCAGTCCTCTGGCTGTGCCCGTGGCTCCCGTCGAAGGAAAAGGCATCAGCACAGCATCCTAAAGTCACTCAGAGGATTCCTGGCTGTCACTGTGGCGAGGTGACGCCGTGAATGATGCTGCAGGCAGGGCCTGTTTTCCCACCCTGGATCTTAAAAACGGGGATTGGCGCGTCCAAGGGTATTTAAGGCGCAGGGGACAGGCTGCTGTCGCAGCAGGACAGGGCCTACAGCGATCCAAGGCGATGGCTTTTGGCTCGCCGCGCCGCAGAGGTTAATGGCGAAGGTGCCGGCTGGCGGCTCCCGGCCCGCGTGCTAAACCCACATGATGTCCCTGCTAAAAACCGCCGAGCGGGAGCTGATAAATGGGCCGTGCTGAGCTCAGGGCTGCGCAGCTCACGCTGCACCCCAAGAAATGTGAGCGGTTTCAGAAAGAGCCAATTTAGCCTGGGCACGGCGAGGTGGAAGCTGTCACTGCTGGAGTGAGAACGGGAGCTGTCAGCTTGGCCAGCCCCTGGCGCCGTTTCCGAGGGCTCGGGCTCTGCTCTGAAAGGTTCCTTCACGAGTTTGTCGATATTTAAAAACATTTTGGGGCTGGAGCGTGTCCAGAGAAGGGAGTGGAGCTGGGGAAGGGGCTCAGCCTGGAGAAGAGGAGGCTCAGGGGGGCCCTTCTGGCTCTGCACAACTCCATGACAGGATTCTGAGATTCTATGAAAAAAAACCCCCAGATTCGAGGAAGCAAGGGAGCAACTGGAAAGCACAGCTCAAGGTGGAGACTTGCAAGGCTCACATCAGCTGAAGGCATCTTTCAAATCGCAGAATATGAAACATTTCCTGGCCTTTTCTCTTTAACAGAGAGGCCTCGATCAAGGAGAGAACCCATCCCTGGCAGACGTGGCCCAGGGAGCAGGGCCAGGCTGGGGGCAGAGGATGCTCCCCAGTCCCGAGCAGGGAATGCCCACAGCTGCCACCCAAATACCCGGCCAGCAAACCACCAGGGTGGGAAGGAACAGGGCAAAAACATCTCCCAGTGGGGATTTTGGCCCCCCAGCCACCTTCCTGCCCTGCCCTGCTGCTCCAGGTGCAGCCAGGCTCCCTCAGGAATCCATCAGCCCACAGACAGGCAGGAAATTTCCACGTACGAGCCCTACAAGGTTGATCAAGCCCGGTTCCGTGCCTCACTCAGCCAGATGACAAACGTCCTTGGCTCCCATTTACTTCAAGATGTGCTGAGAGCCTTTCAGAAATTAAACCCCTTTATGCCGAGGTAAATGACGCACGTTTTGCTGTCCAATCCCGTTCCCCGTTCCCCCCCCGTGCCCGGCGCTCAATGCAGGTGTCACAGACAGTGCAGCTCCATCCCACTGAAGGGTCTGCACCCTCCTTTCTTGCAGCCAGGAATATTTTCTCTCAATAGAACCAGATCTCCGGGTGGAATTGGCTCAGCGGTGTCGGGTCACTGCTGCAGCTCCCCCTGTCTACCAGCACAGATTTCTCCTCCTGTTGCTTCTCCTGGCACGCATCTGCCAATATTTCATTAGCAGATCCCTGATATCTGGGATAGACTGGGGAGGAAAACGACGGCGCTGCTCTCCCTCTTTGGGCCTGATTGTGGGAGGGAGGCGAAGCGCCACGGAATTTATGCCCGGCTTTGAAAGGATGCAATCAATCTGGGACTCCAAGCACTTCCATGGGTTTTTGCTGAGGTTTTTCAGCTCAACAACCCAGCAGCGCTGAGGAGGGGAAGGACAGGGGAAGCTAAATTTAGGGCTTCCAGCTCGCCCCGTGTGATCAGCGCTCACTGCTGGGTCTTTCTGAACACCTGAGCTCCTGGAGCTGAGACCTGACAACCTCACCTGAACAAAAAGCCTGCGCCTGGCCCACCAAACTGCACAGCAAGGCTCAAAAATACGAACCAGGCATGGCTTAGAAGCTCAAAAACCCAGCACACACATGAAAGAAATCAAGATTTACCTTTTAAATCGCACGGTTTGGTTTAAGCCAGTGTCACCGCTTCTGAGCATTTAAGGATTCACCAGGTTCTTTATCTTTCACCATTTATCCACGCTGTCCGTGTTTTCCCCAGTCCACCCTTTCACATTCACAGTTCCTGCTCTGATTTACCTGCATGATGTCACCAGGGCGTTAAATGCTGATGATTTGCTTGGAAATGCAAAGCTGCACGACACTGTATTGTTCTCTTTTTACAGAGGTTAAAAACAAGAAAAAACCCAGTTTTGAGTGGCAAATTAAATTGGACTTAAATTGTATGCAAAGAGCAGTTGTGTTTGGTACCAATTACCCATCAATTGTCCTTTCTACAGCACCTCCTCACCTGACAAACTAAAGAGAAACTGAAGATGTACAGGAGATTTTTCTTGAAAATCTTACAACATGTAGATGCACATCCACAAAAACATTCCCCAGCAAGTTAGATTCTACTTTTTAAAACCACAGCCCTAAAATGGCTCGATGGATGAAAACCATTTTTGGCTTTCTGTTATTTTTTGGGGGGTTTTTTGTTTTTTTTTTTTAAATTGCATCTGGGCTGACAGCTTGAACACTGAGCTGCAGCCTGTGAGACAGAAATACCAACTCACTCGTACCAGCAGTGCTGCTCCCAGTCGCTGTAATGATCTTAATCAAAGAGTATTGTGATAAAAAAAGGGATTCTGGTCTGCCCGCCTCTGGCATATCCTAAATATCAGTGTCCGCATTCCGCATGATGCAGTTGGAAGAGAGAAATTCCCTCTATGGCAAAGCACAGAATCAGAGAATGGTTTGGACTGGAAGGGACCTTAAAGATCATTTTGTGCCACCCCTGTCACGGGCAGGGACACCTCCCACTGTCCCAGGGGCTCCAAGCCCCGTCCAGCCTGGCCTTGGGCACTGCCAGGGATCCAGGGGCAGCCACAGCTGCTCTGGAAATTCTATTCCAGGGCCTCCCCACACTCACAGGGAAGAATTTCCCTTAATATCCCACCCATCGCTGCCCTCTGGCACTGGGAAGCCATTCCCTGTGTCCTGTCCCTCCAGCCCTCGTCCCCAGTCCCTCTCCAGCTCTCCTGGAGCCCCTTTAGGCCCTGGAAAGGGCTCTGAGCTCTCCCTGGAGCTTCTCCTCTCCAGGGGAGCCCCGCCAGCTCTCCCAGGCTGGCTCCAGAGCAGAGGGGCTGTGTGTGGAACACTGAATATTCTCACAGCTCTGGGCTGTCCCTCTGTGCCCCAAAGCCAGCGGGGAGCCAAGGGCACAGCCGCCACCTCCAGTCCTTCCCCTCCTGCCAGCCCTGCGCCAGAACCGCTCCTGCTGCTGGGAGAAAGGCTGCCCTGGGCAGAGGAGGTGACAATGTCTCCTGACACACACTGACCTGGCGTTTTCCATCCCTGGAGCGCTGGCCCTGGCGGAGCAGGTGGGATTCCCCTGTTACACCAAAGCTCCAGCAGCTCCACAGGATCACAGGCAAGAGCAGCCCAGCAGGAACCAAAGGAACACCTTCTGGATGCTGCTGATGGTGCCTCATCACATTAATTACTCAATCTCACCTGCTGCTCCGGGGTTAAAGGCACCTGTGCCCATCTCAGCTCGCTATCCCGGCCATCCCCTGCCCTGCTGGCACCCGGCGCAGGACCCAGCCCTGCCATGCTCAGAGCCCCACAGGAGCCATTGCATCCCTGCTGCGGGAACACTCCGGGCTCTGATCTGTGGCAGAACACAACAGGTGCCACAACACAGGCAGGGGAACGGGAGGAGGAGGAGGAGGAAGAGAGTAACAGCAACGGGAACGACGCCCGGACAGGCGGGACGTGCCCAGGGAGATGCTCTGCTCCAGTCCTGTGGCAGTTCCAAGGGAAGCAAACGAGGTGAGGGGACAAACACCCTGCTCCTGCCTCCCATCGCGGCATGAATAGGTCCTGCCAGCCCAGGTGATGCCAGCACCTTGTGCAGAGCTGCTCCTGCCACCCGCAGCCCCAGGCAGGCTGGGACTGCAGGAATGTTGGGAAGAGGCTTTCCCGCTGCCAGGGAGGCTGGGGAGGAAGAGCTGGAGTGCCGTGTCTCCCGTGGGTGACAGAGCTGTCACACGAAACACCTAAAAGCCTTACGAGCTCCCGGGAATCTGTGCCACTGGGAAAAAGCAGGAGGAACAGGGATTTGAAGGCAATCCAGGGCTGAACCAACGCAGAAACCAGAGGAGAATCACAGAACCGTCAAGGCTGGGAAAAGACCTCCAAGATCACCAAGCCCAACCAGGACAAATAAATAATATTATGAAGGGCCACATCCATTCAGGGTTTGGACACTTCCAGGGATGGGGACTCCAGCCCTGCCCTGGGCAGCCTGTTCCAATGACTGACCACTCTTCCAGGGAAGGAGTTTTTCCCAATAACCCACCTGAGCCTCCCCTGGCCCAGCCTGAGGCCGTTCCTTCTCCTCCTGTCCCCGTTCCTGGGAGCAGAGCCCGACCCCCCCGGCTGCCCCCTCCTGTCCGGGAGTTGTGCAGAGCCAGAAGGGCCCCCTGGAGCCTCCTTTGCTCCAGGCTGAGCCCCTTTCCCAGCTCCCTGAGCCTCCTTTGCTCCAGGCTGAGCCCCTTTCCCAGCTCCCTCAGCCTCTCCTGGTGCTCCAGCCCCTTCCCCAGCTCCGTTCCCTTCTCTCCAGCCCCTCCATGTTTTTCTTCTCCTGAGGAGAGGAGCCGTGGCAGAGGCACTCTGTCCTGAACAGCCTGGAACGCCGCTGCTGCTAATAACAACCTCCAAAAGCCTGCCCGTATTTAGCCCGGGAAAAACAAAGAGTGAGCATCTGTCACCAGCCCTCGCCTGCCAAGCTGCGGCTTCCCAAGCGCTCCGTGGAGTCCAGATTGGCAATTCCGGGCAAGCCTGGCCGGAGCAGCTCAAGTTCACGAGCCACACGTGTGTCACCGGGCTGGACACGGCCCCGTGTCCCCAGCTCCTCCTCGCCAAGGGTGGAGCTTCCCGTCAGGGTCTCCAAACCCTGTGGGTGATGAGTCCATGGCTGGGATCACAAGTCCCAACTCCAACTGCTTGGGCCTGTTTTCCTAAAATTGTTTTTCCCCAGGAAGACCCAGTCCCAGCTACGCAAAGGCATTGCTGGAGTCCTGCTGGAGAATCCATGGTGAAAAGCAGGAGAAATGACAGAAATTCAGCTCTTGGTATTTCTGTGCAGCTGAGGTCATAACAACAGGTCTGTGGCTCCTGGGCAGTGTCTGTCAGCTGTTCCATGGGCTGCTGACAGGGGTGGCTGAGACTGCACCAAATCCACCTTGGATTTCCTCTTTACCAAGCCACAAACTCTCCATCACTTCCTAATTTTCTGCTGCTGCCTTTGAAGCCGAGACTGCACCAAATTCACCTGAGATTTCCTCTTTACCAAGCCACAAACTCTCCATCACTTCCTAATTTTCTGCTGCTGCCTTTGGAGCCGAGACTGCACCAAATCCACCTTGAATTTCTTCCCTACCAAGCCACAAACTCTCCACCACCTCCCAGTTTTCTGCTGCCGCTTTTAAAGCTGGGACTGCACCAAATCCACCTCCAATTTCCTCTTTACCACGCCACAAATGCTCCATCACCTCCCAGTTTTCTGCTGCTGCATTTAAAGTTGACACTCACACACGGTGCGGACCAAGGGTGACTTTCCTTCTGGGTGTTCTCACTACAATGATCATCACTGGCAGCAGCATTATGGAAACAAAGCAACATTTTGCATTTCACTCCACAAAAGCGGCTTTGCTCGGCAGGAACGGCCCCACTCTTGCACCCTGCCCGTGTTTTGGGGAAGCAGAGCACGAACAGAATTAGGAATAAATGTTCACATGGAAACACACAAGGAGATTTAGGTGCAGCTTCAGGCTTAAGAAAATAACAACACAGACAGGAGCAAAATAAACATTTCCTCTCTATTAGCTTCAATTAAAGAGCTGCGTTGTTTGAACTTCCCCCTTCTAAGTTGCACCAAATTTGCATCGTTGTTTGAAGCCATAAAATCAGAGAATTGTGGAACCACTTAGGAAGGAAAAGCCCTCTAAGATCTCTGAGTCCAACCATTCCCACAGCACTGCCACCCACTCATGCCCCCAAGTGCCACAGCTTTTAAACCCTACAGGGGCAATGATCCCGGCCCTGTCCTGGAGACCCTTTCCAGGAAGAAATTTTCCTTAAAATCCAATTTAAACCTCCTCTGGCATAACTTGAGGCTGTTCCCTCTCCTCCTGTCCCCGTTCCCTGGGAGCAGAGCCTGACCCCCCTGGCTGCCCCTCCTGTCAGGGAGTTGTGCAGAGCCAGAAATTCCCTCTAATCCCCCTTTGCTCCAGGCTGAGCCCCTTTCCCAGCTCCCTCAGCTGCAGGAATGGGGAAAAAATCCCTGGAAAAGTAACCAGACTAGGAAATGCGACTGGTAGATATTCACTGTCCACATCCTTCAGCGGTGAAAACAGAATTTTAAATTCCTCTTATTTCAACAGTGGGATGCCACGGTGGCCATGCTGAGCAGAGATGTGAGGAGCTGACAAAATTCCCTTTTTCCCCCTTTTTTTTCCACGTGCTGGGTAGAGGAAAAGGCTCCCTGGAGCAAGCCCTGGGGATAAAGATGCAGGAGGCAGCACTGGCCTGCACTCCCTGCCCCTAACGCAGAAATCCCTCCTCAGCAGCCCAGGGCTCAGCAGCACAGCTGGGTGGGATTCTGCCAGCGGGGAAAAACCCAGCAACGACGGTGATAATGACAATGGTGATGAGGGAAAAGAATAGGGATGATGATAATGGCAGTAATAACAGTCATAATAATAATTACCCCATTAATTTCCTTAAGGGCTCATTATTTCTATGTCACTTCTAAATACGTCATATAAATAGGTAAATATGTAATAAATATATATGTGCTAGATATAAAATATAAAAGATATAAAATATATAAATATGCAAAAAAAAAAGAATAAGGATGATGATAACGGTGATAATATCAGACATAATAATAATTATCCCAATAATTTCCTTCAGGTATCATTAATTGTATGTAACTTCTAAATATGTAATATAAATAGATAAATAT
>VYZT01009002.1:85-17300 GCA_013400735.1 Pomatostomus ruficeps | reverse complement strand
CACTTCCACAAGATTTACAATAAAGAATAAAATTAGAGGACATGTGAATAACTATGACACTGTGAGAAAGTCAACACAGATTTTGTGAATGCAAATCACACCTCACATACTTTGAACTGGGAGGAACAGCATAAAGGGATACAGGAAAACCTGTCTACCTAGAGTTCCAAAGGCATTTGAGTTCACTGCCAAAGGTTTTTCAGGAATTTTAAGTGGTCACAGAATAAGACTGCACGGATATCTGGAGAGTTGATTAAATAATAGAAAATTCAAAGTTACAGTAAACGGTCAATATGCATATGCAAATGCTACACAGGTCCTAAGATGCAGTGTAGGAGCAATTCTGAGCTTGAGCTCAACTGATGGCTTGAGCACTCCAGCCCAGCTGTCTGCTGTGACATGGCTTCAGCCTTCTCTGGGTATTTGCTTCTACAAAGATGGTCCTTCGTGACCCCACTTTTCCTGGATAGCCTAAGCCAGTGTCTCTGCCACGGTATTTTAGTCCTTAATGTCGAATTTTGCCCCTCCATTGGTGCTGTCAATCATAGAAAAAGCTCATCTCTTGAATTTGAACACTTGGTGTCAAAAACAACTCTTCGCATCATCTGTCCTGCACTCACCTCAGAGTGCAGAGAGGGCTGCACTGCAGTGGTTAATGCATCCACTGCCCTGGGCAAATGGGGTCAGTCAGGCTGCATGGCTCTGGCTGCATGCCATGGACTGACTGAGCTGGCATTTAAGTTTTAGTCAGAGGGTGAACAAATTTCAGCATTGTTTTAATTTTCCTGCTTGGAATTCCTACTCGATTATCCAGTCTTTTCATGACTCCTCCTACACAGACAATATGTTAAACCTTCCATTATCACGGTGGTACAAATGCACAAAAATGTATTTATCTTATGATTACGTGAATATTTGAAATATGCATGCATCTATTTCAATGAGGCAAAGTATAGTTAAAGAAAAAGCATCATGTCAAACTAATATGAGCCTAAATCAATTCTCAAAGGACTATAAAATTCCACATCATTGGTGGTGCTAACACTAGTAACCAGGACTGGCAACACACTAAGCACTCTGGCTCTAAAAGACCAGGCTGGTATTTTAATCACACAAACACTAATTGCTTGGCCTTGCTGGCATTAAAATTGTTATGGCACTAATAGCCTGGGCAAGATGGTATTTTAATCATCCTGGATTGCAGCCTAGAAATGTTAATTTATAACATCTTTGTCTTTTTATCTAGGTTAACAAGAGGTCTACTGCAGATATGATCAATTACAAAATGCAGAAATCACAATTTTAAATTAAAACAGAAGCAAATCAAGGGTCTTGGCACTCACAGCACTGGAGACTTTTTGGTTAGGTCACCTCTTCCTCATATTTTGTCTTTTTTAAAAACTTTTTCCTTGCAGCACCTTTAAACCACATGAGTCACTTGAGACAGCTGAAGCAGGTTGTGCCGAAGAGTTTGCTGTCCTACATTTTATATATCTTACTACAAGATTCAGCTAATGCAGTTCCATATATTTAACCTCAGAGGATTAAAACCCTGTCACTGTTGTTGATATTTTAAAAAATTATTTCAGGTTGTGAACAATTCAGCTTATCTTCAAATGTCACTAGATACTTATCTGTTGTACATTCACCAACTTCAAAGACCCACTTAATCTTTGCTGTTATATATTTCAGGTCACTTACAGATGGGTTTTGTAGGAAGGTATTATGGCTAAATTTCATTTTTATCCCCTTTAATTGGAGGCTGGCCATGCTGGGGGCTGGGGAGAGGAATTAAACAGAATATTGCCAGTCTTTCCCCTACAGCTGAGGAGTGTGATCTTGCAGTGTCTGGCAAAATCCAATCAAATTGTGGAGGAAATAAAGCTCAATATAAAAACTAATTTTGATTAAGATTTTGCTTTTTATTTCATATTTCTCATAGTTGTTGGGTCAGGTCTTCTGAGATTTTCAACAGAGCTAAAACAGTCAGAGGTTCCTTTTAACTTCTGAACTGGATCTGTTATCTAGATACAATATACTGCCACTTGAGTAAGATTTCAGCTCCCTCAGTACGGGGATGACTGTGGGCTTCATCTGGATGATGAAACTATTCCATTTGCTTATACTGGAATGTGAGAGTGGCCCTGTATGTGGCAGGGTGAGTGACGTGTTTCTGGCTGCCTCCAGCTCAGAGCTGCCCAGTGGGAACCCAGCTCTACCCATGCCACAGTGAATGCCCAAAAAGCATCAGGGGATGTGACTTTGTCCCTCTTCCTCCATGGACAATATAGAGAGGCTGCTAACCCTGAGGGTGCTGTGTGACAGGAGGTGTCCCATATGAAGAGGAGAGAAGTAAAATTAAAGAGGAAGAGAAATAAAAAGAATGGTTCTGACTGAAAGAGGTGGCAGGTGAACTTTATAAGCTATCAGCTTCGCAGGCCACCCATTTGAGTAGCTGGCTGCACTTCACCCATGTCAGCACCAATAAGAGTCATACCAAACTCAGCAGCAGCAGCAATGAGCCTTCTAATTTTACTTGATTTTCACAGCTGGGATGCTGAATGCATCAATCAAATACTTATTTTTGCCTTTGTTTTAAAATGTCCCTGGAGGGGAAGTTTGCCCTTCACCTGCTTCCCACGTGGGAAGCCCAGCTGCTTTTTCAGGCTCAGTTTCCAGACACAGGGCTGCCCTCAGCTGACATTCTTCTGTAAGAAGATTGTTAATAATGCTAGTCGTTCACAATCTATTTTCACTCTAGGAATGGAATTTCAAAGGAGGGCTCTTTATGCCTGCTGCTTAAAAAGGATTTGAGCACTTTGAGAGAGAGTGCTTTTAAAACATTTTTATTTCAACATCCTGTCCCCCATTGCCTCCTATCTTTGTGATGCTCCCAGTGTCATCTGTGGCTTCATTCCCACCCCCCATATGGATTTTTTCTGCTTTCAGAATGTGACATTGATAAATAGGGCTGATGTCGTACTACTGGCCTATGTGGCCAGCATAGCCATGGGCAGTTGCAGCTGACACACGTGCCCTGCTCAGGAAGGTCGTTCTCAGCATGCCACTGCATTGGGGCCAATCCTTTCGGCAGTGAAACTGAGGAGCAACACGACAGCTGTGTGAGATCATTGTGCTGCAGGAGCTTAGCCAGTAGGCTAATGTTTTGGAGACTGGCACTGCATGTTTTCCTGGCTAAACAGTCTGCTCTGCCTGGTTACAATGTCCTTTTGTTTATTTGAACTCAGAGAGGATTTCTTACTTGTTCTGTAGCTAAAGCTGAGATGTGATGACCAGAAAAATGTGTTTTCCTTGATCTTTATGCAGCTAAAAGCAATATTGTTAGGATAGTGTTGTTGCTTACTTATGCTTAGTTCCTCTTGACCCTTCATAATCAGGACTCCAAATATAAGGATGTTGTCCTTCTCTGATAAATTGCTTCTGATAACACAAATAATTTCACTTGCTATCAGATGTACTTTAATATGAAACCAGTTTATTTTCCTTGGAAGAATAATAGTTCCTTTTATACAAAGCAGCAGTAGACTCTTAGTGTTTGCAGTGTTACTTCAACATGAGAGAAGTCAGCCTCAGCTCCTTGGCAGGAAAACACATTTTTCTAACCAAAAGCAGCAGAGTTGTAGTAAAGTTCCAGAGTTGTCTAAGGAGGAGTCCTCTGTCTGTACAAAGCTGCATTAGCACCTTGTGTTCGTTTTGTCTGCCTCTGCTGACATTACCCAGTAGAGAAGCTATTTCTAGTGCATCACCTGTGCAGCTCAGAACTGCAGAGGGAAAAAGAGAGCTCCAGACTCCCTAGAAATCCCTAATCTCATCCTTTCAGCCTGAAGCTCTTGTGAAGTGCTGTGGTAGTACAGCATTTTAAATGAAGACTGACAGGTTGGAATTATGTGTTTCTGCAAGTAGGCTGCTGGATCTTGGGGAGGGGTAGCAGTCTATGCTTGCACGTGGAATTCAAAGAAATACAATTGGCAAGCTTAGAAGGGCTCTCAAAGGAAAGGTTTCTTGGTTTTCCTGGAGGACAAACCTGACAGGTTAACATAAGTGACTAAGGGGAGAGAAAGAAAAATCTTAAAAATGCCTTAAATTCTGAGGTCTGCTTTATGTAGTTGATCACATGGATAAGAATATCAATATGTGAAGTCAATAAGGAGATGAGTATTAAAATGTGGAAGTGCTAACCTGTGCCAGCTTGGAAAAGAGAAACCAAACTCAGGATGCTACTGGTAGACCACAGAATTCTGAGTCTTGATGTAATCAGCACTGACAAAATTAATTTAAGGAAGTCCTAGAGAGTGTGAGCATAACATGTTGTTGGCAACACAGAGGCAGAACAGCAAAGGTTTTTACTAAAACTGCTATACAGACAGAAGTTTCCACAGAGAACTTCTTCAAATTGTGAACATTTAAAATGTAAACATTTTTTGACACAGAAGGAGAGTTGAAAAGCGAAATAAATAAGCAGAAAACCTATTATTTCTATTATATAAGCTGAAAAAAGTGCAAAAAGTGAAGAAATAATGCAGCAAAATGTCAAGAAATAAATTTAAATTAAACAGAACCCACCATAAAATTTGATCTGTTACAGGGAATAGTTCAAATACATGTTATGTCTTGAGTAACATCTCTTAAAATTGTGTTATTTTGGCCTTCTGTCTTGGTATCATTCCACATCTATTTGACTGACTCATGCCTGGAGCTTGTATTGTGCTCCTGAAACCTAAGGTTAGTCAGGACCATATCTCTTTAAAAAAAACCCCACACAGACAAAGAAAGGAAAAACCCAGGCTGGGAAGGGGGAGCTAAAGCCTCTGCTGCATTGGGCTGTTTGGATACATCGGCTGCAGCAGTGGTCACGCATCCCTCCGCAGCCTGCTGATTTTGCAAAAGAGAGGGCAAAGGATCGTTTTGCAGTCCAGATGCTGTCAAACACAAGCAATCAATGGGAGGAATGGGACAATGAGCAGAGGAGCATGTGGAAGCAGTTTATGAAGAAATAGCTAAATGCCAAGCTTTGTCCCGGCCGACGCTGTAATGTAAGTACGAGCTCGACAGCAGATCCCGTGGTCACTGCAGTTGTTTGTGGGAGATGTTTTATGGGTATCCTGATGCTTTTAGCACTTACAGCTGGAGAAAGCATTAACTGCGACACGTTTCATAGTGTATTTAAGCAAATAACTGTACTGTCTCTGTCTCTACAGGATTTTTCAGTGACTCACAGGCTGCAGGGTGTTGGTAGGGTGGATGAAGAGTAGGACTTTGCACACGAGCTTATTCTCCTTTCCTGATGGCTTATCTGGGCTCTGCTCTATAGATGTGCTAGCAGATTGCTGCAGCACCGCCCTCCCTGTGCAAAGGCCTCTCGCTGAATTTCAGCTCTGCCTTCAAGCACAGGGATACACAATACATTTTTTTCACACTTCAATGGCTGAATTACTTAAAAAAATTCATAGAATGACTTGTTATACAAACTTACTTCCTGCCAACTGCTTTATTTTAATTTTTTCTCATGTATGTAGTTGTAGAAACTTATGAAATTCAATAGCTCTGTGTGTTACTATCGGGAGACTAGTTCTTAACATAGCTCTCCCAAAGAGAGTGCCAAGTATGATTTATTACTCAAAGGAATGTACCCTTTCCTATCTTTGGTCTGTTGCTAGCTGAAGTAGATGTATATATTTTCAAATGTAAGCCTTTGTTCTTATGGAAATCCAATGTCTTTCTCTTTGGTAAATGATTTGCTGCATTTTATTCTGCATGTGCCCTAGTGATCCACCACAGCTTTAAAAACAAGTGAAAAAGCAGAGCTAGGGCAAGTTTACTGTACTGTATTTCTCAGCATATTTTTTTGGTAATCAGACAGAATATTTTATTGTAGCTAAAACTATACATTAGCAGAGTGAAAAAAACCAAAGTAGTGAGTATTTCCTTATTTTATGAGAATATTAATTTGCTTTCATTTGTCTAAGTACTGCATAAAGCCATGGTGATTTGCTGTAAGCCAAAGAAAATCATCTATTTGATGTCCTCTGCAGCTGCACCTCGGTACTTAACGCAGCTCCTGCAGGAACCGCCAGGAGATCCCATTCCGGTGTCAGGGGAGGTGACAGCGGGGTAATTGTGAGGAGCAGCCTGTGCGGGCCTGTTAAGGAGGATGGGTGGCTATTGCAAGGAGGAGACTCCTTTTGTACATCTCTTGTGGGATCTGGCAGAACTGCAGCTCCTGCTGCTGAGGGCTGTAAGGTAGTGTACTTCTGCCCCATCACACTGATCACCTCGGTGGGGATGTAAGGCAGAGCCTCCCTCACACTGAGGAAACCACAGGCAGGTTATACCATCATTACTTTTGAAGCTGCCCTCACCTTGTATTCCCAGAGGTATTAGAGCTCTATCAGCTGTCTATTTGCAAAACAACTTCTTATTGCTTGCTACCAGAAACTGAATTATAAGAGGCCAAGTTTATCCCTTAATGAGCTTACAGCAAATTACTTTTACCTAGGGAATGCTCTGCCAGTGAATGTGAATACTGAGGCTTGGTATTGTCAGTGTTCATTCTTGACCCTTCCTCTCCTTGGTCAGGATTGTCACCCTTTCAACACCTGGCAGAATCTCTGGTTGAAACAGGATTTCCAAAGATTAAGAAAGTAATCTTTTGCAAGAATACAAAAATAATAAAAAACCCCCTCACTCCCACATAGTAAACTTCTGTTCATGTACTAAAAATGTGCAGGACTATTGGATAAAATAGTTTTCCAGGCTGCTTACTGTTGTGTAAAGACAGCGGGAAAAGTTCAGCTCCTGTGTACTTCCATCGTTTTCAGTAGAATTACACTGGGGTGAATTTGGCATTTTTGGGGCCAACTCAAACACCCTTTGTTTCTCTGTCCTTCTTTCTTGGTTGTTTTCTTGTTTCTTAGATGTGATTCTTTTATGACCTCCAAAGCAAAAGGCACCGATTTATAAAGTATAATAGAGAGGACCTAAGATGCTCAAGTTTGGACCATGTTTTCCTGAGGCTCCCTGTAATTTTAGTGGAAACACAGCAGCACTTCCGGAAAAAAACTGATATATCACATATCTAAAACTAGCCCATGGTCATTGTATTTCACAATTTTTGCAGCTCCTTGGACCCTATTCTCAAAAGCAGAGTTTCTAAAATACTGGATGAGTTTTTATGTTAAAATATACAAAAGTGTAGGCTTTTATAAGGCAAAAGAGCATTTTCTTGTAGAGTTTAAACAGTGTCTAGTTGCTCAGTTTTTATGAACCCTTAGAGTAACACACAGAATTGAAAGTATGCATGTCAGATTTTTAAATGCTCCATCTTTTGGAAGACTTAGTCTTTTTTGAAGGGTTAATTCATTCAGAAATATTTTTTGTTATACACACAATTATTCAGCAATTACTTCTGCCTCAGCTAAGAAATATAACAACTCACACATTAATTCAGTACAGTACTTTGACATTTTTCTTCTAAGTGTGTATTTAATGGATATATTTGCATTTTAGGAGTCTTGAGCTAAATCTTTAAACAAGGTGATCTAGTTCATTAGCATTTTTCATCTTTTTGATCAGCTCAGCAGAAGAGGGTCATAGTCTGGAATTTTTAGCAAGCCTGTTGGTTGCGATGGAGGTACACCAGAGCTGTGTGAGAAAGGAAGGTTTCACATTGCCTGTGAAAACCCACATGTGTTTATGTGCAAAAAAATGTGCAGCCCTGAAGGTCAGACTAGAAATCAATGAGGTTTAATTGTCTTCCCTAAAATTACCTGTAGAAACTTTCTCCACTCAGGTGAAACCAAAATAAGGCATTATTTCTGATAGATGATGATTACACTCATGAGAGGATGGGGCAGGTGCTCTGATCTCCTCTGGCGACCTCACAGGAGGGCATGAATGTGCCTCAGACCCCTGTCAGTGGTAAGGTTTGGTTTCTTTTTTCTTGCAGGAGAATGATACAGCTGGCTACATATATCAATCACCACCTATTTGAGATAACAGCAGCTGGTGGAAAATAGCGAAGGTCAGAGCTTCAGCACTCTGGTCTCCATGAGAAAGGAGATAAAGGTGTTAGTATTTAAATTGCTGTTTTGTCTGGGATAGAGTTAATTTTCTTGCTGGTAGCTGGCACAGTGCTGTGTTTTGGGTTTAGTATGAGAATAGTAACACACTGATGTTGTAGTTGTTGCTAAGTAGTGCTTACTCTAAATTGAGGACTTTTCAGTTTCCCATGCTCTGTCAACAAGGAGGTGCACAGGAAGCTGGGAGGCAGCATGGCAAGGACAGCTGAGCTAAACTAGCCAAAGGGATATTCCATACCATAGAATGTCATGCCCAGTATATAAGCCGGAGGGAGGGGCTGATTGCTGCCCAGGGATGGGCTGCGTATTGGTCAGCAACTGCGTTGTGCATCACTTGTTTCACTTGGGTTCTGTTTCTGTCTCTCTTTTTGTTGTATTCCTTTGCATGAAAATTACTATTATTATTTTTATTGTTGTTTAATCACATTTTTTAACCTATTCTGATCTCAAACAATGGGTTTCACCTTTTTTCTAATTCTCCTCCTTTATCCAGCTGGAGGAAGATGGGTGAGAAAAGCGTCTGTGTGGTACTTAGCTGCTGGCTGGGATTAAACCACAACAGAGTTTTAGTTAAATCTGTACTGAAGCATAAGGAACAACCTGTAGGTTTTTGTTTTTTTTTCATTTTGGGACAGGCTGATTTACCTATCTTTTGTTAGTTATATATGATGCAATGTGGAGCTCTGCAGAATTAACCGCAAAATTATTGTCAGATTTTAACCAATGTAAACTGAGATCCTGGGGAATGCGATAGTAGCTTCAGAGTGGTCTGATGGACTTTACAAGAAAGCACCAGCTGTTGCCAAATCCTGTCCCATAAAATCATTTTACACTATGAAAGAAATTGCTAATGTCAGATGTCTGGAGCCCTGTTCCGAGAGAAGGGGAATTGCAGGACAATGCCCTTGATCCTTGCTTATGCTACTTACACTTTCCCCATAAAATGCCCCCTGTAAACCTTCCCCTTCCTTTTCATATTTCTCTCTCCTTAATGTTCTTTGTCTTCATCCCAGGACAATTCCTATATGAGTCATGACTTTTGATGAACTCCCATGAGGTTTTTTTGTAACAATCGTGTCCCCAGACTGCCTCAGTCTTCTGGCAGCACCTTGCATTTCTCTCACGGCCCAGGCCTTGGATGTACCGCTAAATAAGACATAGGGAACTAAAAACTGCTCAGGTCCTTAGCTCTCTGCTCAGAGATGCAGCCAAACTCCTGCCTGCATGTTCTGAGCCAGGATCTCTGTCTAGGGCAGTCCATGGGTAAGAGAGAGAGCAAGATGTATGCTGGAGGATGATTTTTGCACTATAAAGTGATGTAGAGCCTCATTCTACGTGCCAACATTTTTCAGCTCACTAGTTTTTCATGTTCATATTGGACTGGCATTGGAAATGCTTCCCTGAATGTTGGCATTGGCTTGTGTTACTCACCCTGTGCCTGTCAGGATCTCAGCCTAACACTGTTGATCCACCATAACAAAGTAGATTTAAGAACTGAAGAATTTAAAATGCTTAAAGTACTTTCTGGTTTGCTTTGGTTACTCCTGTCAATGGCAAAAAACATCTCTTTGAATCATGCTGGTTGTTTGATATTTATACAGTGTAGGTATATGGACACAGGGACATCCCTCAAACAGCAATAGTGGTGTGGAAAGCTCATCATACACAACCATATACAATAATCGCTTTAGTTGTGTAGGTTAGCAAGCCCTTACCTACTGCAGAAAAATGGATCATTAGCTCTGAAAGAGATTTTTCATATCTTCTGTGAGAGATCCATGAAAATGGATTTATTGCAGTTTCTCACTAACTGTGATAAGGATGATATCGGACAAGTTGTGCATGCCCTGTCTTATAAATAATAAATGAGAAGGACCATGCTTCTTGTTCAGCTAATGGATTCACATTATAGCAGGATGAAAAAGCCTCCAGCTTAATTTATGGAACATAATGGAGCAACAAAATTGCTTAGACTCCCTGAAGTGTACTTATCCCAGGGCCTCCTGCTTGACTCTTTATCTTGATCTTTGGCATCTCTCTCATCATGTTGCAAAATTCAAGTAACAATGAAGTCTTACAGTTTTCTAAAAAACCCTAAGAAATAATAGAAGAAAATACATGGGTTTTTTGGTCAACCTAAACTCTATAATATAAAAACCTCCCATATACCCTTTCAGCAAAGCTTCATTTATTAATTATTAGCATAGCAACTAAAATCTAAACTGTGCTTCTCATTTCTTTCTTTTTATTGTAGTGCTTGCAGAGAGAGTCTTGTTGTTATAAGCTTCTCATTAATCATAATTTTCAGTAATAAGATTCAGATTAATCAAGTAGTTCAAACCACTCTGCAGACACTCATGAATGCAGTTTTTTTTTATTTATGCAGCACCTGATGCTTAATATAGCTCTTTGTGAATAATGTCGTGGCTGTTTCATGTGTTGAAAAGTCCATGTTCAGACCCTTGGCCATTTTCTTTTAGTGTTAGGCTACCTTTTTAGCATTTTTGATTGGGAGGAAGAAAAAAGGGCATTAAAATATCCCTCTAGAAAGTACTATGTAGAATTGGGTATGTTGTGAAGCAATAGAAGAGAAGGAAGAGGTGTCAAGTCATGGGCCCAGCGAATCTTGGCAGAGTTTTAAGGATATTTTTCAACAACAGTTGCTGTCATGAATGGCACTTGCTATATAAACAGGTGACATTTCAGTGCTTTTCACCCTTGGCAGCATCTGCAAATGACTTGGGTAGCCTCAGCTTTTAAAATATTTCCTCCACGCTGTCTTGGTATGTTGTATCAAGCCAGATCTGTGTTAATCTCCTTGCTTCTGCAACATTTGGCATTCTTGGTCAAAAATTTTCAGCATAAAGTGTCCCAGTTTAGACACAAGCTCCCCCCACTTATGAAGTAGAAGTTAATACAGATGAATTCCCTGCTTAAAAGCATACTATTCCTAGACAGAAAATGCCATACCATTTATCATCAATTTTGGCATACAAATGACAGAACACTTCTGGTCATGTCTGTCAAATTCTATCCATACTTGTACAAGTCCATAGTGATCATAAAAATCTCTTCCTGATTTAAAAAAAAAAATTGGAAGAAATGAAGAGAAAAATAATTTTTTATTAACATCATTAAATGAACAACAAAAAAATTAGCCATGCAAAAAACACTTCAGAAGTATTTATCTGTTGGTCGGAATACCCTGTGCCGGGTAGATGAGCAGCACTCATCAGAGCTCATCTCACTCATGTGTCTGTTTCTGACACAGCCCCCTGCCCAGGGAAATTTGACTGGTTACCATGTGGAATTGTTCTGGAGAAAGAAGATAGCCTGCAAAATATTCCCTGCTTCTTATTTATGGCCCCGCCTCTCTCTATAACACCAGTCAAGGAGACTTGCAGGGTTAAGTCTGTGCTAGTAACTTTGTGCTATAGAAATACCATTTTTACACAATTCAGCCATCATTATTTCAGGTCTTTTCACCTAAAATGAACCCTGTTTCTTCAAAGGTCCCACAAACCTCTCGAGATCACTGGGATGTCATGGGGGTTCAGAGACCTGGGAGCAGGGTTACCCACTGGATGTATGGCCCAGACCTAGTCTAGACCTTGAGCGTGGTGAGCCGGTGTGTACCTGATATGCCAGTTTCTGCACCTGGGACAAAGCAGTGCCAGGCACAAGCAAAAACCCTGAGAGGAATGGCTGGAGAACAGTCCTGCAGAGAGGGATCTGATGGTGCTGGTGGGCAGCAGCTCAGCAGGAGTCAGCTCAGCAGTGAGCCCTGACAGCCAGGAGGGCAAACCCCATCCCAGGGTGCATCAACAGCATCACTAGCTGGGAAAAAGAGGCAGTATTGCTACACTTTTCCACAGGTCAGGATCAGCCTGGTCCAAAGTCACACTTTGTCTTCTCTCCTGTCCTCACAGGTCTGGTCTATTTGTTCAGGTGGCTGTGATGTATATGTAGGTTCCAAATTATGGGATTTCTTCTAATAGCTACAAGTTGAGTGCCTGTATTCTAGATTTGATACTACAGTGCTACTATATCAAACAAACAGTTATAACAAAATATTTTGCTCCCTGGCCTAAATCAGACAGTCCTGTGGTGTGTCTGGATACAAGGCAAAATTGATNTTTTCACCTAAAATGAACCCTGTTTCTTCAAAGGTCCCACAAACCTCTCGAGATCACTGGGATGTCATGGGGGTTCAGAGACCTGGGAGCAGGGTTACCCACTGGATGTATGGCCCAGACCTAGTCTAGACCTTGAGCGTGGTGAGCCGGTGTGTACCTGATATGCCAGTTTCTGCACCTGGGACAAAGCAGTGCCAGGCACAAGCAAAAACCCTGAGAGGAATGGCTGGAGAACAGTCCTGCAGAGAGGGATCTGATGGTGCTGGTGGGCAGCAGCTCAGCAGGAGTCAGCTCAGCAGTGAGCCCTGACAGCCAGGAGGGCAAACCCCATCCCAGGGTGCATCAACAGCATCACTAGCTGGGAAAAAGAGGCAGTATTGCTACACTTTTCCACAGGTCAGGATCAGCCTGGTCCAAAGTCACACTTTGTCTTCTCTCCTGTCCTCACAGGTCTGGTCTATTTGTTCAGGTGGCTGTGATGTATATGTAGGTTCCAAATTATGGGATTTCTTCTAATAGCTACAAGTTGAGTGCCTGTATTCTAGATTTGATACTACAGTGCTACTATATCAAACAAACAGTTATAACAAAATATTTTGCTCCCTGGCCTAAATCAGACAGTCCTGTGGTGTGTCTGGATACAAGGCAAAATTGATGGGTTTTACTCTTCTATCTTTAGTTGAGCAGTCTTTCGGTACGTTCAGGTGCAAGCAAACAGAACAAAATCACCAACATCAACACTGAAATTCTCTGCCAGCTGACTGAACAACACTGAGTTTCTGTTTTAGGAGAGCACACTAAGGCAATTTTTTCTTAATGTATCCATTAATTTTTGGTTTATACCCTTACATTTAGCAAATCTGAGATGCATGAGTGCACTACTGATGATGCACAAAGGATCTGTAGTTGCCCAGAACACTTTTTCCCAGTATATAGCACTAATCTTTGATTCATTAAAAATACTTCCTACAAAAATGGCAATTTCAGAGATAATCTAATTTCTTCCAATTAGAGTGCATTAACTTTAATTCCTGCCTCAGTTCGGGAATTTCAGTTTCTTTTTCTTTTTTTACTACTAGACGTATCATCTTGGTTCCCATGTTGAATGATAAAAATAAAAGGCAATGTTACTTGCCTTTGTTACCTTGCTCTGTAATAGCTTGTGAATGAAGCTTTCTAGGTAAAAAGGTGAAACTGCCCAGAAATCCTTTGGAAGCTATTGCAGGGGAGGAGATTCATCATCTGGTGAAGAAGTACACTGCACACAGCCTGCAGTCCAAAACTGCTGTCCCTTACAAGATGAATCAGAGCTCAGTTTCATCAGACACAGCTGTGTCAGCAATACACATTTGTTTCACCTGGAGACCCCCCAAAGTGGGCTGTCTGCATATCTCATACCTCCCGAAGGATAGAATGCCTTGGCAGGCTCATGGTGTCATCAAGATTACCTCACCATAAGCTTTCCAGTAACTCAATGTGAAGAAAGGTTCTTCACAAGGTAATTGAGGTCAGGATAAGTATTAGGAAAAGATTTGGCTTCATAAATGCTCCTTTGAGAGTTGTTAATATTTTCCCCTCCATGAAAATATTGGGAACATTCTGTAACTGTAGACTTGAAATTCTCTTGTCTGACTTTTGTCAGTCAAATGCAGATTTCTGACTTGTAGTCTAAGAATTTCAATCTAGCTCAAACTTTAAAGAATGAGATACTGCAAAACACATTCATTCAATCAATCAATCAATCAATCAATCACATTTATGTATATCTGATACCGGTTAGTGCTTTGTGGCTATCAGTCGTTCCTGAATTCAAATAACTGTAAACAAAAGGGATAACTTAAATAATAATAGATACTCATTTAGTGAAAGCAAAAGAAAAATACTTCCACACTTGAAAAAGCTGTGCTTCTCAGGACTTTCAAATTACTGTGATAAGCAATTCTTTCCAATCTTCATTGCAATAATAATAATAATAGACACTGAACTGTCCTTAGAAGACAGAAAGTCCAACTAAGAACACAACTACTATTATTATCAGGCTAGCATCCTTCCTTCCTTTCCAGCTGTGCTGCAAGGTGACCAAAGGGGAAGATGCTAGGCCAGAGAAAGTACTGAGGCCACGTGTCATATTGATAGCATTCAAGGAATGGCAATGTCTAAACCAAACATTAATTCATTTTACTCATTGAAGGTAATTTTTTTAAAGATCTAAACACCTGGTCTTAATTGAAATGTTGAAGTAAGATCAGTAGCAAGATTTGGACATAGCTAAACCCTTCCCTTGAGGGTAAAAACAAAAATTATTTTAGATAAGATGTGTGAAAGGATAACTTTCCATATATATATGTATTACTTATTATAATTATTTGGAGTTTGATTTACTTAATATGTAAGAAAATTTCCTGAGTATATTTTTTCTGCTTTAAACATTTGAATGTAAATGAAGAGTTATTTGCGTACATCTAAATCAAGTAAATAAAGTAGTCTTATTTAGCATAATTCAGGATGCCTAAGCCTGAACTGCCTGTTAGTTTATAGTGCAGGAAGCAATACATACGGAATTTGGATACCAAGATTAACTGACCTTATAGTAAATAAATATTCTTTCTAAGTTCATATTTGGAATAAATTCAGTTACTGTTTCAATTTAAGTGCTTATCTGCAAAGTGTACTTCAGGTGCACTCTGAGACCTCATGTATCTCTTATAATGGTTTTCTGTGCACAGCACAGTACAGTGCCCTTATGTAACCAAGATGGGTGTTTGGTTTTCCTGGTATTTTAGCCACTAGTAATATTGCAAAACAATAATCAAGATATGAGTTTTCCAGGTTGCTCTTGAAGAAAAGTGCTTGAAGGAGATATTTTTGTAGATAAATCCAAACAAAATCTAATTTAAAAAAAAATAGAGAGAGAGAGAGAGAAGGGAATCTGTAAAAGTACTCAGTTCCCTTCCTTCCTGTGGAGTTGTATTTTCAGAGCACCTGACCAACTGTTTTTCCTTGCAGCCCTGTATCACTTACAGAGACTGAATTCAACAGAAACTATGTAACTATGCTGAAATTTTTGTATTTTCTATATAAGGGCTCAGTTCCTATCTTGTCCTTCATCTAGTTTCTCATCAGAGATTTGTGAGACTGACATCCCACTGTTAGATAATTCTTAAACTTGCACTGGTAAGTCTGCACAGAACAGTGTGTTGCTACAGTGGATGGTCCAGACTGTTTCAGACCCTAGAAATTAGTCTTCAGCTCAGACTTAGTGCATCCTGCCTTAGAGCAAGAGAGCTTATCAATTAAGCTGTGTATGTCTAAAGGCATCATATTGTGACGTCAAGTCATAACTCATATTACTGCTATTTTCCCCTCAGCTTAACAGTCCATTGTTTATATCTTTGTGACTGCAATGCCCTTTAGGCTTCTGTATTATGGTTCATAGACAGTGTCAGTTTCCCATCCCACTGGAAAGCCCATTAAATGATTCAGAACCAACACTAAGCACAAACGGTTCTCCTTCTGCTTGTCCTTTTTTATGGCAACCGCTGCTTTACATTTCAAAGAAAAGGTTGTAAAATCTCCACATTCCTGGAGAACAGCAGCGAGGTTTTAACAACATGGCTCTTTCTCTGTTTTGTGGGGTTTTTTTAAGCCTTTTCCTCCAGCTGCTATGCATTGTTGAGAAATTGCTTTGAGATGTGGTCATCTGGTGTCTGAGTTTACTTCATCAGAATTTGATGAAAGGATTCTTTATGCATAACTCAGCCACACGGTCCCAGATGGTTACTGTAAGGTCATTTGAATACCACAGAATCAATATATAGAATACCTTAGTCATATTATTGCAAATAATTTGTAGACTTCTCCTATTTTTGCATGTAATCATACTTCTTGTGTCACCTTTTCCATAAGTGAAGTATTGCAGGTCTTGTGTTAAGCATATTTACTTTTTAAGAATTGTGTTGTTTTTATTCCTCTAAGAAAGAAACAGATAAAATTGGTGCAGGACCTATTTTTGGTTTCAGTTAACTTACTCTTGTATGTCTGAGACAAACTTCCTCAACTCCATGGTTTAAGATAATGGTCAGCTGATGTATCCATGCAGCATTGAGCTGTGAAGAGATACTGGATTAACTTGAGAACAATAGAGCTGTCGTTTCAGCTTGCTCTGGTGCTGGATTGTTAGTGCTTGGCTGCTCCTGGTTTTGGAGCTAGTGGCTACTCTGTTTGCTCAGGTAACTCTGAAATCTTTTCCAGTATGTGCTACAAATGCCTCCACACCAGAACTACTACTCACCATTATGCCCTCACTGACTGCTGCTGGAGGCTGTCTTCTCTCCTTTAGTAATAAAGAAGTTTTCACAATTGACAAATTTCAGTGATGTTCAGATGACTGCCATGCTGTGAGGCAAAGAGCAGGACAGGGTGCTCACTCAGCTTGAGGGAACTACAGAACCTTGCTGCAGGTCATAAAATCACAGAACAGTTTGGGTTGGAAGAGACCTTAAAGATCATCCAGTTCCAAACCCCTGCCGTGGGCAGGGACACCTTCCACTAGACCAGGTTGCTCAGAATCCCATCCAACCTGGCCTTGAAGACATCCAGAGATGGAGCAACCACAGTTTCCCCAGGCAGCCTGTTTCTGTGCCTCACCACCCTCACAGTAAAGAAATTTCTTCAGAACATCTTATCTAAAGCTACCCTCTTTCAGTTTGAATCTATTCCCTCTTGTCCTGTCACTATTTGCTCTTGTAAAAGTCCCTTTCCATCTTTCTTGTCGGCTCCCTTCAGGTACTGGGAGGCCACAATTAGGTCACCATGAAGCCTTCCCTTTTCCAGGCTGAACAATCCCAATTCTCTCAGCGTTTCCTCATAGGAGAGGTACTCCATCCTTCTGATCATCTTGGTGTCTCTCCTCTGGACTTGTTCCAACAGGTCCAGGTCCTTCCTGTGCAGGGACCCCAGAGCTGGATGCAGCACTGCAGG
>VYZT01009000.1:52799-67987 GCA_013400735.1 Pomatostomus ruficeps | reverse complement strand
TATATAAAATAATCTAAATCTTGCTCTGAAAGCAATTTAAACCACCTAGTTGTTTGCAGCAAGATACGGTTTTACCGGTAACATGTCAACCACCGAAGATGTTAAAGTCACTCAAGTCATGGTGTGACAGCATATCCAGAAAAACCATCTGAAAACTACAAGTCTGAAGCCGCCAAGGCAGCTTTGAATAATAATTCAACCATCTTAGACACGAAGAATGAATAAAGCGTTCTGAATTTAAGTGGAAATGCTTTCCTGCACCACTGCTGATGAACCATTTCTCAGTGTGTTCCATCCATACGCTCCATCCATTTTGTAGTGTGTTCTGCACATACATAGTATGGATGGATCCCAGGAAAATCCGAACTTAGTACGACAAAAAAATCCCATATTTTATTTAATTAACTTTTTATATTATTCAGCTAAAAAGCAGAAGCATTTCACAAGCCCTGAATTCTTGCTAACTTCAGCTACTCTGAAAAAAGCCTTTTACACTTACATAACAAATTTTTTACACTTTCCATTTAGGGGACAGATCTGACCCTAAAGCCCTTGAACAGGTCACCCCCAGCAGTACTTTCAGCAGCCACTTGTACGCAACTCAGTACCTATTTCGCCAACTCATTTTGCAGTCAATCTACTATTTATGATGCAGACACAGATGAACAAGTTATAGCAGTTTAAACTGACATCTGTAAGTGGCTGATGTTCTGATATACACATTGTTAACCACCCCGACACAGAAGAGAGAAAACATACTAACTTTCTCCCACTTAGATCTGAAAACCTAGATAATGCATCACCACAAAAGGACAACAGACATTAAGCTGAAAGAATTTTCAAAGCCTTAAGAAAGCAGAAGACAATCAGAATCACAGGAAACTAAATTACACTTTTGTGCTACACATTTAATCACCTTCACTGCCACAAATACTTTTTGCTGCTATTTGTTAGGAGTGACTGAAAGTGACATAAACCAGGCATAAACAAATTGGTGCTGAAGTAACTCTGCCTTAAAAGATCTGAGCAGACAGGCAAGCAATGGAAACAAGAACTTTCTTTCCTGTGTTCACAAAAATCTGTTGTGTGGATTCTAAACACATAGAAACTGCCACTGGCCCAGAAAGTTCCTCAGCAGCTGGAGGCTGAGAACAAATCTGTTACATGTGTATATTAACCCTGCCTTAAGTCTGTATTAGGGCACCCACTTTTGACCACTGTCAAAGAGGAGAAGGAATACAAGCCATCCCTACCCACAGTACACAGCTGCTTTCCAGTTTCTCCAGTTACCAGACTCCAAACTCATTTTACTCACAGGGGAGCCTGTGAGTAAAATGACTGACACTGCTGCTTGCTCATAAAATTTTTCCAAATTTATCAAGATTATTAAAAAGATTAGCTATCTGACAGACCACCAAACCATTAAAATAGCCACTCATCTCTGAGGCAGAGTCTGGGCTGTTGTCCAACCTGCCCTCAAAAAAACCCCAACAAACCTTTAGGTGCCATGGGAATAAGTTTTTTCTCTGGGAATTACATGTGGAAATTGTATCTGTTGAAAGCAACCAATATGATTTCAAAGTACCTCTAAATATTTCTTAATCTAATTCCACACTACTGCCTCTGTAAACAACTACATTCTCCCCTCTTACAATGCTCTCTCTTCCTACTGCTGAAATGCTTCAGTGACTTTAAACAAGACACAGGAAATGCTGACATGTTTTTAATGTTGCTTTTACCCTTCAGGGGAACTGATACCACACAATATGTTTTTGCAGAGTTCCAGTGTCCTTTGTTGTCCAGTCACCCTCTTATGCACTGGAATGATGAAGACCATCGCTGCTGTTCTTAGTGTCAAGAATAACAACCTACACTTGTCACGGCGCTGCGGTGGCCACGGACAGCTTTTCTACTGGACCGCAGAGGCGACAGCAAAAAGCGCTTGGATGCTCCGGCGCCGCCCGCACCAGACCTCTCAGGTCTGGCACTCTGGCTGGCTTTAGAGCGCCGCGGCCCTGTCTCTCCCCTGCTAGCTAGCAGCAGCCGTCGGTGAAACTGTAGCAAACCGGCAGAAGCGAAGAGGCGGAGGGACCCTCTCTGGAAGTAATCACCCAGGTTTATTGTAACCTGCCGCGCAGGGGATACAATGTACCTGAATGCGGAGCTGGGGAGGCGGGCCCCGGCTACCGGGAGAGCCCAGAGCAGCCGTCACAGGAGATTATAAGGGAAGCAGGTGTAGTTTAGGTAGCGGAGGGTTCAGGGAATAAACCAATGGGGAACATACACATAGGACAGGGGCCAATAATTTTGAACTGGGAATGAATACATTAATGTCAACCAATGAGAATGACAGAAAGACAGAACTTTCTAGTAACATATGAATATTAAACCGACCTTATGAATATGCAACTAAACTTGAGGGGGAAAGGGGTGTAACCCATAACTTGACTGATGGCAACCTAAGGCGGGAAAACTAGGGGAGATCGGGGATTTCCCCAGCTTCACTTTCACTCTCCCCCTCTGGCTCCTCACTCAGAGAGGTATAGTCATCCCACTGAACTTCTTCGTGGTCTTGACTGGGTGTAAGAGGCGGTGCCGTGGGGATCAGCCTTGGTGGCTGCATCACCGCCACATCCACTCTCCTCATCAAACCTCACATGCGCTTCTTCCATACCCAATGAATAAAAAAACAAATTTCAGGAACTGAAAAAAAATCATACCCATCTAGTTCACAAAATGAAAAGGAAATAGTCCTTGTTGGGTCATGCAAATGTACAAAGTCTTGCAAATGCATGAAGTCAACAAGATGGATGAATTTTACACCTTTCAATGATTCAGCCAAACTAACAGACAACAAATGACTTTTAAAGTAAATCTAAGATTTTTTAAAGTAGGGTAGAGTAAGCTTTAGTGTCTCTGGCTCAAATTTCTCCCCAAATACCTATCCCCCTCAAGTCTGCCATAAGACAGTAAGACTGAAAACACTCATCAATACTGCCACATCTGTAAGACTTCATTTTAAGTGACCGATTATACAGAACTCTGTCACAATTCACATGGACTACAATCACGGGCAACAATTCTGTAAAGCCAGTACCAAATGGAAAGAGATCAAAAGGCAACATTCTGAAAAGGTAGAAACCCCTCAAATTGTGTGCCAATAGTACACCTGCATGAGAAGAGACATGTGGTAAGCAAAGCCACAAGGCAATGTCCCTGACTCTCATCAGCATCATAGTGGGACTATACCACATAAGCTCTCAAATGCAGAACCACTTTTTCAATCTTTAAGCAAATACCTGTGTTTCTGCCTGCTTTGCAAGGTATTGGGAACTGCTGTAGGCAACTGAAGAAGAGATGCTACTGGTTGCGGAAAAAATCTAATGGGAAAATATTTATGAAAAAGAAAGAACCTTTAAAAGAATGGAAAAGATGAGTTTAAACGGAATGTTTTTTTAAGGCTGAACTGGTTTTTTCCTTTAGAAATGAGACACACACCTATTCACTGCAGTGACACACTACGCCAGTACACTTCCTCCACATGAACTGTATATGTGAAAAGACTGGATCAAAGAACGTACAGTGACAGTTCTTACAGGTCCCAAGGTCACCTTGGCACATGATGGTATTTTCCAAGAGAAAGAAAATACATCATTGTGTTAACCTTCTCTTTTGTGACTCAAAAGCACTTCAGGGCATTTTGAGATTAGAAAACAGAGTCATCTTTCAGTTCAGCATCTATATTTTAGCAGTCTTCACTATGGATAAGTAGGTTTCAAATGAGCAACCCATCTTGCCCCTGTAGAAAACACTACACCCAACTGGCAGAATCCTGAACTTGATCCTGAATTTCTTTTAAAATGTCCAAGCAGCTAGGCTATCAACAGCATTCCTTTACAATAGTTCAAGTAGTACTGTCTGTTTAATTCCATGGGGGTTTTTTGCAATGTCCTCAACAATTTTACCTTATTTATAACTGCTTTTTTATAGTAGACCCTGATAACATACTGTACTGGTTTTAGCTGGGATTGAGCTAAATTTCTAGATAGTAGCTGGTAGAGGATTGTGTTTTGGATTTGTGCTGGTAACACAGGGATGTTTCTGTTACTGCTGAGCAGGGCTCACACAGCATCAAGGCCACTTCTGTTTCTCACCCCACCCCACCAAGGAGCAGGCCGGGGTGCACAAGAAGCAGGGAAGGGATACAGCCGGGACACCTGACCTCAACTGTCCAAAGGGATATTCCATAGCAGATGGCATCGTGCTCAGCAGGAAACCTGAGGGAGTGAGGGTGTGTGTGGACGTTGGCCAAGGCTACCATTGCTCAGACACTGGCTGGGCATCAATTGTTTGGCAGCAAGCAATTCTTTTTCTTTTGCATCATTTGTTCTTTCATAGGTTCTATTTTCCTCTCTTCTTTGTTGTTGGTTTGGGGTTTTTTTCCCCCCCAAATTATTACACTGCCTTTATCTCAATCCATGTATTTTCTGACTTTCACCCTTGCAATTCTACCCCTCCATCTCACTGCAGGGGCAGGAGTGGATGAGCAGCAGTGTGGTGCTTAGTTGCCAGCTAGGGTTAAACCCCGTACTGTAATTGTAGCTCTTTGTTACAATGCCTTGAAATTTTGAAATTTGAAGTTATAAACTCACAAGCATGTTTGCTTGGGTTTTTTTCCCCATGTAGAAACGTCCAAGTGTGTAGTGTTTCGTAGGAAAGTATTTTAGGTTCTTTTCCTGGCCACAGTGTTAAAGTTCCAGAGAGAAACTAACCTAAAATTTCTGCTCCCCTTGATGGACAATGTTAATTTATACTTAAAACAAGAGGACTATGTCACAGCACTTTTACAAGCTTTAATAACCTGTCATTAAAAGGAAGGACTACTTTATTGACTTTAGATTTTAAATAATTTCATTCTTTACTGAGAGGTTATTGGATTATTTTTTGAAATACACGTTATGCAAATATTTTGGTTTTGAAATTACTCTCCTAAGGAGCGGTAGCATTTTCAGGTTAACAAAATGAAGCTAGCAAAGCATGAAGATGACATCAGTTTCTGTT
Source organism: Pomatostomus ruficeps (assembly GCA_013400735.1). Lineage (NCBI taxonomy): Eukaryota > Metazoa > Chordata > Aves > Passeriformes > Timaliidae > Pomatostomus > Pomatostomus ruficeps. The sequence continues at coordinate 62,926 of VYZT01009000.1, read as the reverse complement.
GTGAAAAATTCTTTGTCCTCCTAGTGCTTAAGCTGCTACGTTTCAGGAGAAACATAAATTGTCTTGTTAGGCAGAACACCTCTCTACTTTTAAAAGACTATACAAGATACTTCATCTAAAGACTCCAGGAACTTAGTACAGTTGTGAGCCAGCATTACAAAGAATAGCTGCTGATACAACTCATGTTCCAGAAAAATAATGGAAATATACCCTGTATATCAGGGCACAGAAATGCTGGAAGCTCCACAAGTAACTCACCAGCAGACATCAAAAAGGAATCAACTAAATAAAAATACCCCAAAGCCTACTGTCCTGGATCCAGTGGAGAAGCAACAGCCACATGAGTAAACTGAAACCTACTCAGAATTGTCAAGTGCTCAAAAGAAAGTACACTGAGGTTGAAAACTCACCTCCTGTAACAAGCCAAAATTTTCCAAGAGTAGCAGGGATTCATCCTGCAGAGAACTATCACCTGAAAGCACCATGTACTGAGCCAGTACTAGACTGGAAAACATATTTTTAAAAATTACAGTCACAAAGCACACTGTTCATTTCATTACTGTATAGGCCTGAATGTTTTTAATTATTTAGTGCTATCTGAATAGAAACCAGTTCTGTATCACTAAGTAGGATTATAAACCCCAGAGATACAGGCATCAAGGTTTTGGATGCTGTAAGTTTAGTTACTTAACTAAGGGGATTTTTTTCACTATATTAATTCTAAATCCCACAAAGTGAAAGCATCAGCCTAACTTTTGTACTACTGTCATCATTCTGCAACATCCACATCAGAAATGGAGCATACCTTACCCATAAATGAAGTTAGTGGAACATTCCTGCTCTTAGGAAAGAGAACTCCTAACAACACTTCCTTGTGAATTTTAAGATTCAGTTTATAAATATAAAAATACATAGGCTAACATAAGCTCATGTTCTTTTATTTTCAACATGTATGAAGTAAAAGCAAGAGTTTAGATATTTGACTCACAAAATTTTTAATCTTTTTTATCATCTCTGCATGAATGCTTCAGGATAAAAAACCCTAAAACAAAACACCACAACAAAACATAGCCAGTGCTAACAGAGTTCTAAAGAGTGATTTAAACAGAAGGCAAGTGCTAGCTCACACTTAGACACCAAGAGACAAGGAAAGTAAGAATTAACCAAGTTGAGAACAGGCAGGCAATAATCTGTGGGAAAGATTCACACTGACAGATATGACCAGGGTAGCAACTTGAAATAAAACAAGGATTAACAGGTAACAGCTTGTAAGTGGCACTGGACAGTGAGACTGAAAAACAGGACAGGCCTCAATGTCTGTGTCACTGGTTTTGAAAGAGCTAAAGTATGAAAAAGTAGCCTAATTCCTGGTCGACTGATTCAGTTCAATAATTATTTCTATAAATACTAATGAAAACTTTGAATAAAGTTACATTTACCTAACACCATACAATACAGAGTCTCTTCCCTTTTCCTGTACTTACTGGGAATTGAGCATTATTACTCATCCTGTGCAGTCACATTTTTCATCAAAATTTTTAGCATACAGAACATTAAAATGGCTGAGCTATTTTTCCTCCTTTCTCTTCTACAACACTGAAGCAAAATCACAATTCATAAATACCTTTCTATAAATTACTTTCATCAAAGTCCCTCATTCCCTCTGAATGCATAGGATTTACTTTGAGACGTGAAGGAACAACTAGGAGGGGAGAGGGAAATTCTACATTTAACATGAACATTTTAATTTCATTTTATGATAAAGAAGTTTTCTGCATAAGCTTAAAGCTCCCGCCAAAGAAATCTAAAAATACTTCAAATCAGGCATAAAATTTTAGCTTCCTCCTGCAATATTTTACAGCAAAGGAACAACTGAGAAATCAAGTTTAAGTATTGTCTGTGCAGTAATGTTTAACTGATGGATCAAAACAGCTGAAAAGCAATCAGTCACAAACAAGAAGTTCAGTGCTTGTTGATATTTTCAGAGTACCGAAGTTGTTAATGGAAAAAGCCTAGTAATCGTCAGTAGTTAATTAGCTACCACAAAATATAATTAAAAATTAAAATCATAATCCAAGTAATAGTAAGAGGTACAGGGTTCCAAGCAGAAATACTGGTTTTCTTTTCCTCCTGGTGCAGTGGAGAGGTAGGAGAAGATTTCACTTTCATATCAGGGAACCAGAATGACCCAGTGCTTCTTGCCTCCCAGCAGCAGCTCCAGCAAACACGACTGGGGAGAGCGCCATGAGGGTCGTGCTTGTACTCTCAGTTCTGAAGAGATCAGTCCCACAAAATTCCCTCGATTGTACCTCACTGGTGAACCTTTGCCACCTCATGGTGGTGTTCAGTCAAAGGTTGGACTCAATGATCTTGGAGGTCTCTTCCAACCTTAATGATTCTATGATTTTTTCTTTTTTTTTTTGAAAGGAAGAAAAGAGATCCTGGAAAGCCAGAAACCAGACAGTCCACCCCCCAATTATTTTAAAAAGTGAAAGGATGCTTCACTGTATGATACTCACTAGCAGATCATTTGGATAAAACAGAGCCGATACTATTATCAAATAAGACTTCCACATCTGCCAAAACTAAATTAATTTTTGAAACCCCTGTGCTCATTTGAAAAAGCTGACTTCTGCACAAGTTGCTTCCTCTCTGTATAGGACTAACATTAGATAATTATTGGAATCAAGAGTGTGCTACTGACAGGTGCCAGTTGTCGTGCCATTTTAAAGAGGTTCTATGCAAAACTGAGAACATAAGCACAACTCAACAACCATAATATTAAAAAAATTAAATTATTAGTTAAATAAAAATGCATGCATTAACAACAGTGGTAGAAATAAACACTTCAGTAAGAACTGAGTGCATCAGTAATTTTCCTTAATTTCCAATGAGTTACCACTGAGTTTGCCGCTCATTTCAAGAGTGGCAAAGGCAAGCATGAAAGCTAACTTTACAACTGGCTCACCAGCTTGTTAGGAGTCAAGCAAGAACATCATTCTTCATGATGTCTGACTGCAGGGCTTAAATTTTCTGATCATACCTTACATAGGGTTAATTAGTTTGAAGGACATAAGTATTTAGTCTTTAAACTGACTTCCTCAACTCTACATAAGGCAAAATTTTCTTTTCTTTTTCAAAACTAGAGGAAATCTCTTTTTATCTTCAAGTCGTGACCTGGATGTCTCAGAATACTGTACAGTCCAGGATGCCAGAAAATCTGAGACAGTTATGGAACCAAACCAGTTCACAAGCATAAAGCATGACACATCATTTGTTTTCCACTCTATGACAGAATCTTCATGTAAAAATTTAAGGTTTATTTTCAGGCTGGCACCACAAAAATATTAATTCTTGCAGTACCCAAATCTTTATTTCCTGATACTCATGGTATCTCCACAAAAGATTATTTTGGTCTTATCTCTTTCAGAATACTTCATTCAAGTATATCTCATGTCTCCTGCTGGAAAAAGTTGGGAGTGGAGGGGGAGGGATGGGGTAATAACCTGACAAAAGGAAAGAAACTGAATTCCATTACTGAATACTTTAAAAAAGTATTTTGTAGAAAAATGTATCTTTATGAAAATGGGTCACTAGATCATGTAAATATTTGTAAATTCAGGGCATCATTTTAATGATACTAGACAATACAGTGAAATATACTTTGCCTAAATTTTTCTAGGACAAACCTTCAACTGTCATAGAGACAAAACTCTCCTGAGACAAGGAAAGAGGATAATCATTTACAGATTGAAGAAACACTGAAAAACAGACTTCAGTGAGTAGTCCTGTACATCACAGAATGGGGAGAAGGACTAGATGTAGTCATGACTTTTTTGCTTAATATATGCTCATCCTATACAATTCTTTATTAATAACACTAAATACCAGATGCACAATTCCCAATCTCCCACATTCTCTAAATGACAAATGTCTCAAAGCAATACTTCATACACATTCAGGTATTCAAAGTCAGTATAAAAAATTTGGTTTTAAATTTAAGCTCACTCAATTTTTGAAGCAGAGATAAAATCTTCGCCATTACACCCAGAATTACGCATACCAAAGAAAAGCATACTCTTCCTTGGAGGAAAAGACAGTTACTTCAATCTACTTCCTGCCACACAGGAAAAAAAAAAAGAATGCTACATATCCATAAATAAATACACAGGCACCTGTTTGTATACACATAAATGTGTATTCACACATACAAACAAAGATACTCTCTGTGTGGTGAAAAGAAAGCAGCAATAAGTATGCTAAAATCAGTAATTAATTGAACCATGATGTCTCCTCTCTCATGTCTATTCCCCACTGAAACTTGTAATCACATCCTTGTCAAAAGATGCATTCAATACCCTGGATTGCTGCAAGTACATCCACTGATATGTTCTCGTTTTCCAGCTCCCAATCTAGAGCCAACCTTCCTTCAAAGCTATTTAAAATTAACATAACTCCTAAAGTACATGCAGCGCAATTGCCAAGTCCTGTCTCTAATAATTACTTACTTCCTAACTTGGTGCTTACAACTAAAAAAAAGCTTTTTCTTAGACCCTAAAACAATGAAAGCATCTCTCCAAAGGTCTACCTAGAAAACAAATTTTAACTTTAGCCTTCTATTTTTTCATTTTTCAGTCTGTCTCCTACACAAAGCTACAAGCAAGCTAACAGTGATACAGATTTTTGTGAAATGCAGGATCATGTTTTTAAACACAGATCAGTTGCAACAGTGACACTAACTCATTGAGTAGTCAGGACTATAAAAAGGTATTTATAAACCTATGGAAGAATATGACAATGACTATGTCATTATGAAAATGGCAGTAATTTGTGCCTTAACATTTGCATCTTCAGGAAGTAAGCAAAAAGCAGGACACAACACTGTATTCAACAGAACACTTTACATGCTCCTGTCCCAACAAGGAGTGCCGAGAAGCACAGGCACCTTTAAAAGCAACACACAATCCAGTCTCACAACACAGCACACTCTGGCAAGTACAAGGAAACAAGAAGCAGCACACCTTCAATCTAAGTCAGTCAGTAATCCACAGACACCAACACCTGCACCTAAGGGTCCACATGTCTAATTCCTTGAGTTAGTTCAGAGGGTGGGTGGGTAGGACAGAAAGCCCTTCCAGTTTTCACAAATGAAATACAATCAGGGTTAGTATCTTTTTACAAGTTTCCTCTTGCCTTCCTGGAAGTGCCTGAAAACACATGTTCCAATCCTTAGTTGGTGGCAAAAGCCCATCTTTCTAAAGGTTTTTCAAAGCTTAATTTTGTAAGTATCCCCATGACAATAAATAATAAATATCTGCATGTAGGTATTTATTAAAAACACCACCACCAGTTGATGCTGACTCCATGTACCCCGCCATTTCAGCCAAGCAAGCTCTTGTTCCTCCAAAACACAGTGGTATTTACCTCACTGACCTTGGGACTGCCTTCCTCCAGTATTTCTCCCTCATCAGTTTGCATGGGAACAGGATCTGTGCAAAGCTCTGCAGAAATGCAAAATACTGCCTAAAAGATAAACAACAAAGATGTATTTTAAAAACAATGATTTTTCTGCCTTCAACAACATTATGCGAGATTGCAGTGCATGTAAACAACAATTCTAGGCTACGACCTTTAATGCTGCCATTCTGCACATATTTGCTGAAATTGTATTTTACACAAACAAGACAACTGTTACTCAGGATAATACAAAACTAGCTAATTAAAAGAAAAAATACTTAACAGGAATATATTTTAACTTTAAACTGTCATTGCTGAGTATTTAATGTAGTCACTGATTTTACTAATTAAAGCCACAGTCAGTAAGGAATGAGCACACAGACCAGAGCTGAGCAATTCTTTCTTACTAGAAAATAGCTTTTGTATAAATATCAGTTTCAAAGACTCAGCTTACAGACAATCTAAAGATTATTAGTTTGAAAAATTGTTAAGACTTCCAGTGATCTCACAATACCTCTGAAGTCTTATTTTCAGGATTTTTTCCTTGACTTCATTTTAAAAATAAATACATTCTAGAATCTAAATGGTTCAGAGAACAGATTGTCATTCACCTTCAGATTGGCACTTGCAATTTAACCGAGGTCAACAGATCCCAGTGTTTCCAATATTCAACACTACTAGGTAACCTGTTTTTAAGTTTGTTTGACAGTATCAGTGCAGTTCCAACTGAACAAAATCTGCCTCCCAAACTCCATTCTTCAAATTGTAAGTTATGGAAGGATGCAATACAATTAGGGAGACTTTGGTGTTTAAGATTAGAATGTCTTCTACTCCAGAGGATGAGGCATCTTTCAGGGGTAACGGATCAAATTAATCAATTTAAGAGATCAAATGCACCAGCATAAATTCAGCAGGAATCTCTCACACTTAAAATGCAAGACATAAGCCATGACCAGATCTCTAACATTCCAGGTATACGGGGCTCAGACTGAATACACTGAGTTAAGAATTCTCTTAAAGCCAAGAGTTGGCCTTTAACAGTTGTCCCTCTCAAGATTACGTAACTCTTCAACTGCACCAGCATTTAAAATCCATTTCAAGTTACTCTACTTCTGCACGTTGGCTAAAGAGCTGCTGACTGTCACCTCCACAGCAGCAATTCCAAGCCTGGAAACTGACATCTTGGGGAGTGCAAATAGTAAGGAGGTCAAAAAGAGAAAGCATCTAGATGATGCAGCTCCTTCACTTCATTGTTAATGCCTGTGCAGAGTGCAAGGCTGCCTGCACTCCAATCTCCTCTGCTATGCTGCACATAGGTAAGACAACATCTGTCATGGTTGACTCAAGCAGAGGAGAACATGTTCTACAAACATTAAGGGCCTGAAGCTACAAAATGTTGGGTACAACTTACTAAATCTTACCATCAACAAGCTGTTACATTCAGTAATACCATACATTCTAATGTAAAGCACAAGAGTTGTAAAGACTTAGAGCGCAATAATTTCCTTTTCTGGGAAAAGAAGGAATGAGGAGAAAAGAGAATTCTTACCCAACTCCTCACTTAAATGTTCTGCCTTCAGCATGTAAACAAAAAGCAGAGGTATCAAACGCTAAGCATGACATCTATGCCAAGATCCTCCTGCCTATAACAAACGTTTCTTGCTTTTTGTTCTGCAGCCACAGTGGAGGAGGCCAGGCTGGGCAGCCCCTGTCCATGGTACCTTGCCATGCTCCATTTCTGAAACCCGCTGCAGAACTTCCGGAGCTGGGAGTTTCAGAGGATGATTTTGCAGTATCAAAGTCAGGTAATTGGGAAGCTCCTCAGATTTTTGTTAGACAGACAGTCTGACGTCTAACAGCCAAAACAGCTTTGGCCAGAAGGATTCCTGTGGCACTTACCTGGCCTCAAAATCAGAGAAATAAGCAAGAATGAACTTGAGCTACAGAACCATTGAAAAAAAAGCTTATAAATGAAACAAGACCAGTCAGGTCAGACCAAGAGCACTGCAAGGGGAAGTCACTTTTCATTCAGAGTACTGGAAGAACTCAAACATGAGCCTCTGAAAAACTGATGTGTTTCATCTTCTGAGATACCTCCCTACCAGAGGAATTGGCAGTATTTGACACCAGTTTTTATATACTATTCCTGGAAGAAGACAAAAAATCTACCAACCAGTGCATCTCAAAGGAAGAAAGTAAAGGTCAGTAGAACTAGGAAATTTTAAGAAATGGAAAGTCTACAAGAACAAAGACAAGCAAGCTCTTCCACAGATGACAGATTAAATACACTTGAACTATCCAGAATTCAGAGATCAGAATAGGAAATTGAATGAATAAACTCTTTTCCTTATCCATTGTATCTTCTTTTTGATAATTTCTGTTTTGTTTTTCTCTCTTCATTTATCCCATAATTAATGTTTTATTTGCTTTAATGTTTAAAAAAACCATATAATATTATGTCATAAAATGCTTAGTTAAAGTGAACTCACTCACATGGCATGGTAAAAAGGTAGAAGTTCTAAAAGGCTCAGTAATTTACCACGAAACTTCACAAGGGAAAATCTACTCAAAAAAATTTCTAGCTGGTGTAGGAAGACCCTAAGCCACAGACTACAAGAGGTGTTGCAAGAGGATGTTTTGCTGACCACTGTCCTTTTATTGTTTGGTTTGGGTTTTTTTATACTTTACTGCATTTGCTTCTGGGTTCTTTCAGGAGACAAAACATCCTGCAATAAACTATGAGCCCAATTCAATAACTTTTGTTCTTTTGCATACATGAATCATTGACTCCCTTAGCCACGGGCACAAGAATGCTTCATTGCAAGTTTATTTAGTGACAAAAGGAGAATTTACAAGATTCCTGAATCCTTGGGACATTACTTCTGTGGCAGACTTTTGTAGCAGTCATTTACAACTGAGGGTGACTCCTCAGCCAACAGAGACTGCTTATTGCCAACACATGAAGAAATAATATAATTATTCCACTGTTACTGACATCACCTCTTCAGCTCATCAGCTTCTGACCAGAGCACTGAAGGTGACACACAGGGTCATTTATTTTATATATGAAGGATAGACATGAGGTAAGAATTTGTACCAGCATCCTATGGGATCAGGAAAATGCCAAAAGCCTAAAGGCATTTGTTTAGTTATACTCAATATTTAATGTGATATGTCATGTTCCCGGGTGATAAAAAGGAAGTTTACAGACAGTCCATTTAGATTTTCAGATCTAACACCTATCAACAAAGTCACTCCTGGAAAAGGTCAAAAGTAAGATAATCCTCTTCTTCTACCCTTGCACATATCCACCTAAACTACTTGAAATGTGACTGAAATCCACCAATCTTTTATTCACCTCATATTCTTCAGAAAAATTAACTAACTTCAACTGGAGTGAGATAATTCCAAGGAAGGTCTGACAAATAGCAGTGCACTGGTATGCGCACAAAGGACGTAGCAAATGCACATCTAAACCTAGGAACAACTCTTTAAAATATAATACAGTGATGAGAATCTATTCTCAAAGGTAAAAACATTCATTAAAATGAACCAGCTGGATTTCTCATGAACTTTAATGCCTACTGCAATATTGCCCTGTCATTAAACAGTATGGTTTTGGGACAATCCAGTTTGATATTTAGTCCTATTTTTGTTCCATCTATTTCTGCAGCAAAGATGTACACATTTTGTTTAGTGGGATCAGGATAATAGATGCAGCTATCAGTCACTCAGTGTACACAGAACAGTGCAGTATCCTTACGGATACCATCTCTGCACTACTGCATTCTAACATACTGTGGCAAGTAAAACCAGAATAAAATTTCCATATACTTCTAAATCTCTGAAAACCAGCACCAGTGAACAAGGTACTTCCTCTAGGCCTAATTTTCCCTCCACCTGGAAAGGTCCAGCATGGAAAAACACAAGGTCCTCAATAGCAAGAGAGAGCTGAAATTCAAATGATTTCAGATTTGATTTTATCAAAGAGGTGCCACTGAGACTAAGCACCTTATCTAATTCATGGGCCTTCCATGCAGCAACACTTTTTTTTTAGATTGGCAGCAGGAATCAAATATGGACTAAAGAGAAAATCTGTTCTTCGTTTGATAATGAAGAAAAAGATTACTTCAAGCTTCTAAAGAGTGCAGCTGCAAGGGAAGCACTTATTAATGTACAACCACTTGTGATTCCTGTGAATTCCCAAGTCTAAACTGGATATGGCCGACTAGAAAACCCCTGAAGGACAGCAAGACTGCGCCAACTGTCACCATTTCAGACATTATGCAAAAACTGAAGGTAGGTCCCAAACTCACTCACAAAGCAAAACAGGCACACAAGTGCTCTTTCAAGATGGGGATCTTGTAAACATGGCATACTCGAAACAAGAGCAGTTAGAACAAGGCAGTACTTGACTAAACTGTGTCTTAACTGAGTCTGCACTTATTGGACACAATTGTGTCGACACATGATAGCTACCACCAGTCTCTAGGTATAGACAAAAAAGTGTTCATTTTTAACACGTGATCCAGCCATGTTGTATGTAATTGCTAAAGCATTGTATTCCATCAAGTCCATTAAGAATGTACAAAAGCAACATAAAATTTAATGTACAGAAGAAGAACAGAGAACTTTTCATGACTTTAAATGCAAGTGTCAGGGGTTGGAAT
>VYZT01009000.1:39217-52300 GCA_013400735.1 Pomatostomus ruficeps | reverse complement strand
AGTAAAGGACTGTTATTCCTCTTTTCCTCATACCATTGCCTGAAAGCCCCTTGATTTCAAACTTTTGCCAATTCGGAGGGAAGGGGGTTACATTCTCCTATTCTAAAGGAGGCTTCTGCCTTCTTTAGCAAATACCTGTCTTTGAAACCAAGACAGCAAGTTGCTCTGAAAGCAAGAGCATTCAGAAGATAAAAAAACCTTGACTATAACTTTATTGCTTATAGGAAATAATCACTTATCAATTCCAGTGACTTTAAAAATCTCAACATAAATTAACTAATTTTCAGAGATAATGGCACATTATACATATCAACTTTAGCTTACAGAAACAAATCACAACAGGCAGTAACATAAACTTCACACCCAAACCCACAGGAAATAACACACTAGAGAGTATATGAAAACAGATATACATCCTATGGTATCTTAAAAACCAGCACAGGTTATTGTTCTTCTCATCTCCAACTTTCAAGATCACAATACTGAACTTTGGTTGATTTTTACCTTTGACAGTTTCCCAGGGCTGCCAAAGCCCAGAAGGATCCGTCCTGGCTACATTCAGTGCAAAAACAAAACCCTAAAAGGAGACAAAAAAAAAATTTAAAACGTCAACCAACTGTGGACATTAGTAAGTAAATAAACATATAAAAACAAAAGTCAGTTCTCTCCAAAGCTCAGCAAACCTAGGTGCACAGAAGTGAAAGGAACAGGCTGCCATTAGGAAAATGTTTTCTTAAAATTCTCCCCACAACCTTCCATCCAAATCTGGAAAAACAGTAAACACTGGTAGCATGTGTGAGACAATCTCCTACTGACTATGAGATACAACAGAACAGTAGGAGGCTCTAGAAACATCATTTCTATTCACAACTGGGAAAAGACATGGGGTGAAACTGGTTTCTTGTATAAGAACTGAGAGCACACACACAAGTGTGTTTCCTTGCAGTCAAGGAAAGTGATTATGTAATCCAACAATAACTCCTGAATATTAAATATCATGTGTAAAAATGAATCCCATACCTACCAATTGGCAGGTATTTAATCCTATTTTGAAAGAGTAACAGCAGCACTGCATTGGCTAACAATCAAGCCCATTTCAAATCATACATAATCTGTCTTAACCACAGCTAGTATTAAATACTTCAATTTTGGTTTTGCAAAACATAACCAACTTCCAGGAATTAAAAGAAGTCCAGAGCAATTAGCTTACCACTATACATCCAAGTTAACATCAGTAAAATCTACATTATTAGTCAGGTTTGTTGTAAGGGGTATGAACAAGTGGCATTTTTCTAAATTCACCGCATCATTTTGTTGGCTACTACTCCTGCTTAATGTATAGCATTATCTACTATTACCTGACTTTTCCTGTCATTGGACTAACTGACATAAACTGAGTATTTTTTCCTGATCTTCTAGCATTAACTAAGAGCTTTCTGGGCATGATTTCCATTCAAACCATTTCTGACTAGAAACTACATTTGGTGATAAAAATGAGTCTTTGCTGCCACTGTGGTTTACCTGTCCCTTTGCTAAGTGAGTAAATGTCTCACAGAAGCAAACTTTAATTTTGAACTTGGTTCTGACTTATGCTGTGGGGTGCTTCTGATAAAGCAACCAAGAGCACACTCTGCTCAAAAGGTCTCAACCTGTCTTAAAACACCATCATAAAAAATCAGCTGCAGATGCAACTAAACCAAAACATCACATACTCAATCAGGATATTGGGAAGTTGGCTTAAAGTCATTCACAACTTCAAAACAATACAAATATATTTCAGGATTTTTCATCTACAGCACACTGGCAGCGTAACAGTAATGATTTACTATAAAAATTATCCAGGACAACCCAGTTCTCACTGTGACGGTAATTCTCCACTTTTCAAGGCTGAAGAGGGAAACATAGCTTGTAACCAATTAGAAATAATTGCGTAGAAGGAGAGAAACTACTGCTGCTTGAGAAGAGGATTTGCAACCTCTTTATTTCACATGGTTTAGAACAATCTCTTTGCATTACTTAGGTGGAAGGAAATCCAGGAAGGATTAGTACTTCAAGGAAAAACAAACTAAAGATACCACTCTAAACAAAGCACCTGGGAGAAATGGGAAAAGGCAGAAATCCTCAGTCTCTTATAAAAAAAAATCCAGAGAGGAATATTCAGGAATGGCAGTTGCACACCTCCCAAAATCACTGTGGTGTTCTACAGCAAAACATGACATGAGAAAGGGTGTCCATTATGTTTAATTCACTGCTGGCTGCACAACTGCATATTTTTTTCAGTATTAAATTCTTTGCACTGATGTTTTTGGTAATATATGGAAAATGTAGCAGCTGTACATGTTAAAAGTACTTGTGTCATATCTACAAGATAAATAACTGTAACTTGGAATAGATATATGCATTAGTCTGTACTGCCCTTCTAAAGTAACATGAAAACAGAAAGACTATAAAGAAGTTAAAGACAACCTATAGGAACAAAACACAAGTCCCACTTCACAGCACTTAAGTCTTTTTACATGAACAGCTCAAATATAAACCATTTTCTACAACAGAACGCTCCTGAAGACATCGGGGATTTAAATGGACAACTATGCACCATGATCTGCTCAAGTAAATCAGACCATTAGTGAGTTTGTGGGTTTTTTTTCCTCTTTAAAGAATGTCACCCTTTTTGATGAAATGTTATCCTTTCGCATGTTTCAAAAGGATACTTCTCAAATGGTCCTAAATCAGACTTTCAATTCAGAAAATCCTGTCTCTAGCCTTTGAGTCCAAAGACAGTCTTGAAACATAAAGACAGAATATTTCATCATCACCCTCCCGGTGTTCCAAACTATTTACATAAAAAATATTTAAGGTGCTAAATCTTTCTCTTCCCAGTAAACTAAACTGAAAAGCCTGTTTTAGAAAATGTTTTGTTTACACCTTTTTGCTACTTTCTACTGCACAAGGCAGCATAAACCCCACTTGTTTTCTGCTCATACTGATTTTGCTAAAGAATCCATTAAAAGTTACAGTGAACATAAAACGTATTTGTCTCCACTTTGCTATGGCAGCCTGTTGTACACATCACTTCTTTACTGTAATCAAGGTTACATCCCAACTAGAATCACCCAAAGGCTGCCAAATGGTTAAGTTTTCCAAAGTCCTTTCTTTATGCTTTGTCCCACTTTGTCTTTTCAATGTGATTGAACCATATATACACATTTATGTGCCTATACACGTGTATGTGTGTAGATACAATATGTGAGTGCAACAAAACATCCTCAAAATTATTTCTGCATTTCTTCAAGACCTTCAACACTCTACACCACAATATTTATGGAAACTATCAACTGAGGTTGTTGGGAGTAGCCTGTCTCAACTGACTGACAGCGTCTTCTTGACAGGCAACCACCACAGTAGGAGTTGTGGCGATACCTGGAGCAGCAAGGAATTAAAACATAGTGAGTTGAGAATACCAGCAGCTTTTTACACTCCATACCAGAGTCTAACCCACTCAAGAGATGTGTTTTGCAAAGTTGAAAACAAACTATCACTTAACCCCCCCCCCCCCCATTCTTTTCAATTGTTCATCTCTGGTTCTATCAGGTCTTGCAAATTATCAGTTTTCAGGCACAGAAATGGGCTACTTCACACTGCTAATGCTGCTACTACTTGTTAACAGTAGCAATGCTCGGAATCCCCATGGCACAAAAGCAGTCATTACCATAAGTATGACAAGCATCATGGCATTTAATGGTGCCCCAGTGGCAAAAATGGCACCAATCAACACACTCAAAATTCCAACAATCCATGTATATTAGCATTCCCAAGGATTCAGCACTGCTGGAGCAACACCAGTGCAACCAAGCCTTTATTTCAGGGCATTTGCAAAGTGACAAAATCTTAAGAATACAGAGGACCAGAGTCTTCTAAGGAGAGGTGAGGAGAAGAGTGGATGTTATACTAGATCAGAGACATGAAGCATTTTTCTCCATCTTAAGCAAAACGTTGTGATGAGTGAGAAGCCTGCTTCTCAGCAGCTCAACTTTAAACCTGAAAGCTATAAATAACTCTTTTACTGCTGATAATCCCAACAGAATCATCCCGTCAGATTATTCATACCACTGAAGTCAACTCAGGATCGAAGATTTCCTTTCAAACCACCAGTAACACTCATCAAGTCCTATACAGCAATATGTTTATCAAAGCCAGCAGTAGTAACTAAATTAAAATTGATAAGGTGGTAAGCAGCCATGTGCAGAGGAAAGGGGGAAGGGTGGCTTATTCACTGACAGCAGCAATTACAAGAGGTAAAGACAACACTGCTAAAAATCATTCACACTCAGGACAGGATCGGAAAACACTGTGCCTTTCAAACCACCTAGTTCTTAAAATCTTCCTGTATTTAATTAGAAGAGTATCGAAGTTTCCTGTGTTAGCTACCCTTTTGCTTTGTTTGCTTTTACAGTAAGAGCTGCGTTGTTAAGAAATTCACATCAGCAGGGCAATACTGGTGCTAAATCCTGCAGCAGTCACAAGGGCAGAGAGGCATCCCCCGCTGCCCGAGACAAGCTCCAAGTCTCGGCACTGCACCCTGTCGCGCAGCCCCGGGTACAAAGTTATGGCCAGACATACCCAGGACACAGCCAGGAGGAAGGCCTGAGCAGTGTGATGGAGAATGAAGCTCAAGTCACAATCTGCTTTTTCTGTCTTTTAAACTTCACTCTTTTATAGCTTACACCCTGAAATTTTCCAAAATAGTGTCCTGTATTTATCTCACTTCTAATGATTAATAACAGAGGGGTTCTTTTATACAAAGACATTTTGACTTCCCACTGACATGATTATACATGCAGAGAAGTCCAAGATCTTAGCACTATTATTGTCAAAGAAAACAAATGCTGAGTTGTTAAGCAAATAATTCAAAACTATAATTGCAAACACCAACTTTGAACATAACCAGCTGCCAAATAGAACTTCATTAATATTTATAGCGTGACATCAGTCTGAATTGTACTTTTCAGCTGTTTCGGCACCTCAGAAAGGAACAGGAAGCTAATTTTCAAAAATCTGTTTTATATTCAATGATGTTTTTTCAATCCTCAAAGAAATGAGGCAATACACTTCTTTTTATGGCTAATTTTTAAATTTAAAAACACAATGCAAGTTATTACTGATACAATGCTACTCCTCAACGCTGCAGTCTTTGCTGAACATGTTTAGTTAGCACTACTGGATTTGGAACTACTCACAAGAAGAGCATCAGACCTGCTCAACTATGTGTGAGGTCAGGGCCCTACATTTTCAGTCTTTTGAGTTTGGCACAAAAGAATTCTTCAACTTTCTCACCTTATTTCCTCTGAAAGTGGCATTTAAAAGAAAGGCAACCCACCTTTATTATTACCACCAAAAACATAAAAGTCTGTCTTTAGGCTACCTACTTGAACTACGTGACAACTGATTTTTACAGTCAAGCTCTCCCACCACATTTAAAAACCGAACTCTTGAAATTTGCTCCTAGGTTTGAATGCTCTTCACGTATATGTTGCTTTTTGTTTATCCTTTATTAAATATGAAAAAGCAGTAACACAAATTCTCAATTATTTTTTGTCCAAACTTTGTAAGACTAAAGTTACTGTTAGTTTATTTACGTACACAGCTGTGGCAGGGGCGAGATAAGCTGATATACAGTATCCATACACAAGGCAGTGCCAGTTTATCTAGCCACCTTAAACTGGTGAAAGCAACATTATCCAGCATTGGTTAAGTACAGGGTTAGAGCTGGAAACGGAACAGACTAATTATGCCACTGTATTCTTGCCCTCAGGCCACCACAATGTAACAGTGTCAGGAGCATTTTCCTTGGCTTACTAGACAACGTTAAAAACTCTTCGATACAATGGGACTTCTACCTGTTTTCTCCACGGAGATACTTCTCCACAGGCTAGTATAGTTTTCAATCAACAGGAAATTTCTCTCAATATGAATCTATTTTCTGCAATACATGAATTGCCAGGGACAGGGAAGAGAAAGGTGGACTTTGAATATGAAAGAACCAGAGGAGTTCCAACAAATGAGAGTGTTATCAGCCAGTTTTGGTTGTTTCTCGGAGTTCTCTGAAAATTAAAAAGGCCAAGCAAAGAAAATTATAGACAGCTAATCTACTGCAACTACGGAATGTAAAAAAATATGTGAGAAAGCCTAGCTGTGCAATAAAAATCTTTTTCCCCCTTTCAAGTACCATTCAGCAAAGTGAGTGTCACCAGAACTGTAGGCAACTGCCCCTAACCTTTTATTAAACTTAACAGGAACATTGAACACCAACTAAAATCTACAATGTTCTTCAAGCTGTCACCACACCAGCTGCAGAAAGTAGATGAGCAGATCCTGAAGCACCCAAACGTTTATCCAAGCAAAAAGCACAGCTATAATAACAAAACTTCAATTTTCGTTTTACTATCCCACTTTGCCTTGAAGGGCTAGGAAAAACATAAGCTGAGCCTGTATGAAATCACCACAAAAAAGACACTTATTATGAGGGGCAGGGAAACACTATAGTATTATAGGGAATAGTATAAAGACAAGATCCATTTTATGTGTGGGGAAATATGATGCATTGAATTTTTTTTGCAATGTCAATGAAAAATGGTATGAATCTTAATGAACAGCCACAAACAAGCACAGTGCCTCTCATTTTTGTTCTCATCAAAAGACGACTCATCTGCATTTTTAATTTGCGAGAATAGGCATCTGATACAAAGCAACTCAAACCTGATAAGGCAGAATCTCAGCCATTTGACAAACAGAAATACTAGAAATTTAATTTTAAACCAATTTTCCTCAGAATCCAAATACGTACTGAAAGGTAAGTACTTAAATTACAATGGCTGTAATAGTAAAATTTCCAGCATAGACACACATTTGTGCCAAAGTGCTCTTTTTTTAGCTTATTTAAAGCAGTTAAGTGGAACTTAAAAAACAAACAAATGAAAACTCCAAAATAAAAAAAACCAAAACCCCAAACATAATTATCAGAATAAACATATTCCCAACACAGAGTTCAGCTGCTATATTTACAGCAATATAAGAATGTTGTTATAATAACATCAATATATCCAGGAAAAATCTCAATGCATAAAATTCACAGAGAGGGTCACAAAGAAAGATACTAAACTCCATAAAAGTAGCTGACAATGCTTTTAAGCAACTATTTAGAGCAGTATTTTTATGGCCTTCTTTCTTAAAGGGATTTTGAGCTGCTTCAGATCAAGAATGGATCATAACTCATTCTCAAGTGAAGTGTATTTTGATCTTTGTAAGAAGCTGAGGTGAGGGGACACATTCCCTTCCTCTATCTCATAGACAAAATTTTTTAATCAAAACATTACCCTAATGCTTTTTCCCAAGTTCCTCATCATTCCTCATGCTAGTTGCACGCGCTAATACTATTAACTTACGGTTTCTCAAGTCAATGTGCAAGCAACAGAAACCTCTGACATCTGAAAGAGTGTTTCACTGTAATGGTGAAGTAAGTGAGTGTATAGGTGACTTAATCTTCTACAAAATCTAACTTCTGGAAAAGCTTTTAAATCACAAAGTTATGGTACTGCTGTCTAAAAAGCAGAATATACTGTCAGCTGTAATAAAAACCTAAAATGTACTCTTTGCACTTCCATCTTCTCCAGAAGGAGACTTCAGATTATTTCTAAGGATCCCCAAACGACCCAGGAGAGAGCTAAAGGTTCTCAAATGCACAGGAGAAGAGCTGGACAACCTGGCTCTCTTGAGCTCCCAAGACACAGAAGTTCGTAACTAAAGGACACTGAGACCGAGTTGCTGAGTAATTTGTATCTCTTGGCTGTAAGAAGCAGCGAGACAAGAGGACCTACTCCCATTATCATTGGTGGATCCCCCTAAGGCCAAAATATATTTAGTCCACAGTAGACTGGCAAGTCCCTGAAGAATTCCTTCTATTCCCTAGAGGTGGGTTTCCTATCTTTCCTACCATTCACGTGATTTATGCAGAGAGGTCACAGGGCCAGGGAAGTTAGTAAATGAGATTGCCTTAGAGCAGAGAAGCCCAGGAGTTCCTCAGCTCTGATCATGTGGAAACCTATTGGACCAGTCCTAAAACAAGAAGGCCAGCAAACAGCTTTCCAAACATTTAGCTTCTGGATTTAAAATCATACATTTAAATTTAACTAGCAAAACTTTCTCACAAAGCCTACTTCAGCCACACGAACAAGACACTGGAGAACTGCAGGTATTTTTGTGGTAAGAAAATAAGAGGGACTTGAGTAGGAAAAAACTGCTGCAACCCAGGGATACAGGATGATCAGAGGAACAGGAAGAAGGATTTCCAACAAGCAAAACAGAGGCTAGAATCTGAAAAATCTTCAAACTTAGCAGAAGGAAGCCAACAGTATTCACAAAAACCACGTTCTTTGTAGACTACTACCAAATCAAAGGGCATAAATTTCTCCTATTACAGAACAGACTTTACTAATGAAAAACCCAGTACACTAGTGAAAAATTTCATCGGGTTGTTTTTCTTTATAGCACTTTTTATGACACTGTCAAGAGTCATGATACAATTATAGAAATTAAATGCAAGTAAAAACATCAATGACTTTTACTTCATTACTCATTTAGATGGATTAGAGGACTTCCCCTCACACAAGCAACATGATATTATTGTATCACCTTTTGACTAATCCTCTGTCAGGCTATCTAAAATTATCAACTCTTTGTTTTGCAGCTTTGCTTCTTATCCTTTCATCCGCTAATTAGCCTTCCAGCCTCCCATCTTCTGTCTAACACGGTCAAAATGTATCAACTTCCAGGTTGTATTTTACACGTTTATTCTGACCAGCGTCCTGTAGCACACAGCACAAGTGCTGCCTTATCATACCTCCCATTTCTCCTGACAAGCAGGATGTTGTTGCTCCACAGACTTAAAAGCTAAACTGGCTAAGAGCTGCTTTTAGATCCATTTTACTCGTTTAAGTAGGTATTTTAAAAAATTTAAACAGGTCAAGTCTCAGATAAAACATAAACTTGCTTCCTAGATTTTCTCACAGAGGAACTATTGTGTTTTTTCTAATCCACAGACATTAAATCAGGAAATACATGCACGATATCCAATTTCAGAACTACTAAAGCTGGCAGGGCCCAGAAACGCAATCCGTACTGACTAGCTGAAACTGGAAAAGGTCATCTCCATAGCTCACTACATGGTAAACACGGAGAACATCCAAACTCCAACCACAACCCTTACACTGATGAACACTTAAAAACCTCAGAACATTCCCCTACAACATGATGCAAACCATAATAAGTGCAAAAACACCCTCTCCCTCGAACCACTGTAAGAAGGCAAAGGGAAAAAATAAATTTAACGTACTCACTGCCTACTGCTCTAAAGGAGAAAAAAATAAGTGACACCAACGCCTTGCAGCAAAGCATGTTTACTTCCCTGAAGAAATAAAAAATAATGAGTAGAAGCGCAACACAAAGAAGGCGTGAACAGAAGAGAAATGTAAGGAAGTATAAGAGTTTTACTATCCGCTGAAAGGGACAGGGAACAGCAATCAGAATATCCTGATTATTCTCACCCCGGTCACCTCGCAAGTAGAAATACCAGCAGGCAACTACTTGCCTGACAGTGACAGCTGGCTCAAGAACCAAAAAGTGCCCCTGTTTTTATTAGCAGAGAGTAGCCAAAAGTTTCGTTTGGATTCACATTAAATTAACATGAATTCTTCTGTCCATATTCCACCACTGTTTGCTTAGCATATACATTTTATCTGAAAATGGGGAAAGACAGTAAATGCTAAGCTAAGGAAGACAGTTAGCAAGAATATGTCTTTTTCTACCACAACTGGCCAAACTATTAGAAATACGTGTTAGTGTTTGCTCAGCATCTCTGTGCTAGGTTCTTGCAATTAGAAACTGAAGACTGACATTCCCTTGCTATTCTTTCCCTAACACAGTGAAACATTTCATGACTAAAATTTCTGAAAGCACAAGAAACAGATCATTAAAAGCAATTCCAGAGCAAACACATTTTATAAGCAGTGAGGTGACAGAACTTTTAGCTTTAAAGAAAACCAGTGATATATATGCGCTAGTATCAGCTACTTCCCTCCTTTATGTGCTAAACATGCTTAATTTATCCTGTGAAGACGAACAATGTCAGTTCTTTGCAAAAACACATCTACTGACCCAAATGACACACAGGGTAAGGCTGAGTGAAAAATATAAACTAATGATAAAGAAGTGAATAGCAGTAAGATGCAAGGTATGCTGTAAACAGAAGTACTGCAGAATTCATGAATCTAACAGCAGCACTATGAGCAATTACTGAGGAAAGCCATCGCAAAGAAATGGAAAATGACTGTTAATTGTTAATACTGCACAAAGCAGACAATATCTGTGTATAAAAAGATTTCCAAGAAAATAAACACAATAATGGCAGTAAGTTACTAGAAGAGACTCTGCATCCAAGCATTTTGCAGAAAATGGAGAATAGAGTAACCAAACCATTAAGCAGACTATTAATAAACTCATTCGAGTCAATAACTAAGCTTCTTAGACTTATTCTATGATCTCCAGTTCATACTGCTTAATTGTAAATCCAATCTCTTCTGTGAGCAGAAATACACCAGCTTTACTGGAGGGGAAAAAAGTCACTCAAAAAACCAGGAGAACAAACCCCACTTGAGCATATTTTCAAATTACTAATTCTATAGCAGTCCTTCAATTTTTTCCATCATTCTGGTAGCAGCTATTCATCCATTGTTCCAGATGCAGCTATCTCTACATATGAATTTTATTATGCATGACTTCTGCAAAAGAAGTTAATTTCTAGTTTCTTACTTGCTTTGAGAGGAGGCAGATCTCAGGTAAAATACGCTACCTCAGAGCTACACAGAATTGTCTCCTGAAGCTTCCTCCTCTGAAGTCATCCTCCAACATCAAGTCTTAATGATGAAATATGCATCACCAAGCAAAGCCATGACACACACTGCACGTAAATGTTTTATTGTACTATTCCATCACACAAACTCTGGCAGATTAAGCTTTGTCACGACTTCTACGTCCAAACATTTGAACTTATTATTTAAATGGAAGTGTAGATCTCTAGCTAAATTTGCAGGCATACAGAAACTGGAGTAATGCATTAATTCAAAAGTCAGCCTAATCAAGAGACAGTGACTGGTTGATCATTACATATTTCCCAGGACTTCCGTATTACAGGATTAAAGTGATTCCCTTTAAGCATCCCAATAACATTTTTGCCAATTAGCACTGAAACTTCCAAGCTAATTCCCTACATATGTATAGCTTTACACGGAATGATGTATTCACAAAATGCTTACATGCAACACAGCTAAACAAAATAAATGATTTCCTGCTGTGAGGTTTTGGGGCAGTAAGCTGCAGGCACATCTGTGTTTGTAGAGAGTAGGCGAGGTCATCATTATACATTTACTAACACACAGCTAACACCTCTCTGGGCTCCCTTCCCCCATCCCTGGCCTCAACTTTTTGCAGGGTAATTTCTTCGCTGAGAAATTGTCTAGTTACACCTCCAACTCAGTTGAACTCAGGTGAAAAGTCACCCCTGCAAACCCCTCCCCCGACGTACATCTACCCAGCAGACCCTGCACTAACCATGGCTCACGCAGAAACATTGGAGCTTATCTTTTAATTCGGGGCCTTGGCTAATGCAGCAAATGAAAGCATTCACTCACATCTCAAGAGCGTGCATTCCAAGGAATCTGTACCCTCAGAGAGCCGCCACAGGAGAGGAGGGCATTGCTGAGCAACTTCGGTGTGGACAAACTAACTACAAAGCTGCTTCAACTTGTGACATATTTAATAACCCTATGAATCAAAGTTATCACCTCTACAACACTTGCAGCAGGAACTAATTTCCAAAATCCATTCATATGGATAGCGAGGTTACTGGAAAACAGATCTTTCAAAGACGGAGCTATACAACCCCCAAAGACCTACCTACTAGTGTGCACCAAGAGTCACAGTTTTTGTAGAGGTTGTAAATGTGACACTGAACTCTAGCAAGTCATGATTAAAAAATAGTAATTAATGGATTCTTTAAAAAAAAGTTAACTTTACAAAGAGATATCTTAGCAAACGTTCGTAAGGTTAGTGCAAAGTTACCATGGAAAAAACAAGTACCGTTTACAGCAGAAAGCATCTCTACTTTAGCTAGGAAAACACTTTGTTGGGACTTCGGTTTATTCAACAAGCCTCAGCTGTATGCTGTAGTAGATCCTCCTACACGCACTTTCATAAAGCACCTCTGAGCTTGCAGGATACCACGCTGCAAGCAGCGCTTATCCACAGCCAGCGAAGCGTCTCCAGAAACAAACATTCCCTCATTTTGCTACAAACAGCTGCTGAAACTTTTTTTTCCGCCGGGGACACACCTCTGAACACGGTCACTATTCCCACCCACCCATCACATATACACACACACACACACATTTTAACCAGCATCCCTCCACTCATCCAGCGCGGTTTGCAGTGGTACCAACGCAAACTCGGCTCTGTCCCCGCACTACAGCACTTTTTTTTCCCCCCATCCACACAAGGGCTCCTCGGAGTCTTTCCGCCGCGGTACCTCCTGCCGGGCCCGGGTGATCCGGGGGCGGCTCTTCCCCGGGACCCTGTGCGGAGCCGGAGGGGGCGGCGGGGGCACCGGGGCGCAGCCGCACGTGAGGCGAGGAGGGGGCGGCGCTCGCCCGGCTGTGCCCCGGGACAGGCACTCNGAGCGGGGAACGGGGATGGGGGATACGTGGGGGGCCCGTCCCGCACTCACCGCCGAGGCGCCGCCGCGGTGCGCTGAGCCCCCGTTCTTCTCAGTGCCGGGGGCGGCTCCGCCCGCCCGGGAAACACGAACCCCAGGAAGCAAAAGGCGAAGAAGCTGCGAAAAGCGTTCCCCCCCCTCCGCCGGCCCCGCCAAAAAAACACCACCGGGGGGGGGAAAAAAAAAAAAACCAAAACCAAACTTTCCTCGCCGCCGTCTCTCCCTCCCCGGAGGAGCACAACCCAAAAACCCCGGGGACACGC
>VYZT01009000.1:0-39187 GCA_013400735.1 Pomatostomus ruficeps | reverse complement strand
GCCGCCCATTGGACGGCGCCCCGCCGACCCTCGCGCTGATTGGTCCTTCTGCCTGCTCGTCTTCTCCTTCCGCTCCCCTTTCCGCCCCTTCACGCTGCCCATTGGGAAGAGTCTCGGGGGTCCCTCCGCCCATTAGCCACGACCCACGTCAATCACAGCAGAGCACCGCCTCCCAACGCTTCTGATTGGGTTCTGGCGTCACTACGCGCCCACTGATTGGCTGTATTTGCTGGCTGTCACCGGCTAGCGTTGCCCTTCTTCACATCCCTCACTGGCTCCCGCCCCTTCTTCCTCTGCCAGTTGGCTGCGAGATTTGCCCCTTAAATGGGGCACTCGCTCGCCCGCCTCTATTTGTCCCGCCCTTCCGCCCTACGGATTGGGCTGTGGGTCGCAGCCTCCGGCTCCATTAGAGAAGGAATGTGTCCGTTACACCACAGCAGCGCAGAGACCCGCCCACCGAGTCGCGCTCCTCGGCGGCCCCTGGGACCCTCCTCAGCCGAGGCGAGGTTACGTCAGTGTGTGCACTCATTTGCCGGCCGCACGGGCCGGGCACCGTGACGGGCGCAGGCGATAGCGGGTACGGCCGCGGCTGTGGCTGCTCGGCGGCGCCGCGACACGGCACCGACGCCACACTGCCCGCCGTCCCCAGCGACATCCGCGCTTCGCCCCGCCCCTCCGCGTGCCCGTGAGACAGCTACTGGGCAGGATAGATGTCAATCGTGCAGCTCGCGAAGCTCATTGGCCAGAAGCCGACGCCTGCGCAGCCAACCGGCGGCCGCCCCCCGATGTCACCCGCCGGATGACACAGCACCCGTGGGTTGGGGGTGGGGAAAGGCATAGGCCTGTCTTTGATTGGTTGGCTTCACTGTCAATCTCCCTGGAGGGCGGAGGATGGGCGGGGCGATGGCGAGTGCCCGCCGTTCCCCACGTGGCCCGGGCGGCCGCGCACGTGACGGGGGCCCGCGACCGGGGAATCTTGTGGGAAAGGGATTCGCGGTGCCCACAGTGCCATTCCTGAGTGTAATTGGTACAAATACACGCTGATCTTGATTATCTGTGGAGTGGGTCGAGCCAGAAATAGGGCTGCGGGGGTGGTCAGTGGGTCGCTGAGGCAGGAGCGGGCCCGGGAACGCTTTCCCGGGAGGTGGTGTGAAGCCCGGGACGAGCCGCAGCAGCAATAGCCCTGGGGCTGGAAGCCTCTGCAGAGTAGGTGTGGGGCAGCACTGCTGGATGGCAGAACGGGAAGGACATAAATGGGAGGTGTGTAAGCAGGACCTGCATGGTACAAAGGATGAGCCGAGCAGAAGCACAAGGCCACAGGAGCATTGAAGTCTCCGAAACTGACAGAGAAAGCACTGAGGGGAATACATGGATAACAGAAGCATGTGGAGGATAAACTGGATGCAAGAGGTTATCCTTGGTTGTACCAAAATGCAATGCTTGTTCTCATTCTCCTTACTCGCCAGTGTAAGTGAAGGCTGCTGTTCCATTGATGAGAGTCGCTTCCTGACCTCACCCAGGGCCGCATGCCAGTGCAATGTTTCCATTTGATCTCCTCCGGAGAATCCTGTTACAACCTGATCAGCGGAACTGTGGAGCAGCTGAAAGCGCCGCTTTGGTGCCGAAGAGAGAACGCTAGAGATGTGATGTGCCTGTCACCGTAGTGAACAGGTCTGTGGGTGTTGGGTGAAAACATGCTCTGTCTTGGAAGAGCCGCAGAGCCCTTCACAGGCTGGTCACCAGCAGGAGGGACAGCTGCTAGGACAGCAAAGCCACGTGTGCTGGTGGCACGGACAGCAGACAAGATCTGTGCAAACTTAGGCTACACAAGTCAGTAAAGACCCAGTGAATCTTTGATCCATTCAGTGATGGCGATTGATTTTTGCATTGATTGGTGGGCAAAGAGCCCCATTAATATGAATAAGACTTCATACTGGATATGTACATACTGTTACTGTAGTGCTGTGAGGAATACAAAAGGGTCTGTATAAATCAATATGAATTAGTAATACAACTTTTGGATGCACTTTGCCTCTCTTCCTCATTGCTTATTCAGTGTGTGGGAACTGTCTGTATCCTGTCTATATCCACATGTATTTTTCATGTTGTAAGCAGAAATCACTGATCCCCCAACAGTACAGGTTGCATGCTTTGGGAGAGAAGGATCTGTCCAAGATGCTGACCTTGTCTTTGCCATAAGTAAAAAAATAATCAATTTATTTCCCTCTTTAAATTCTCTTTCCCCTTATCGGTGTTCTTTTGTGAGTGTTCCTTCCTATGTTTTGCTCAGGGTTTTGGTGTGCTCAGAGCAGGTGAAGGAATATGATTTATTTTGCATAAGCCTAGGAAACCAGATATTTTCATTTTGGAAGAGCAAAAGATACCACTTTCCATTGTCCCTGTAGTTTCACACTACAAGTTTGAACTGCAGAAAGCAAGCAGATTTTCTTGGTTTGTCTGAAGTTAAAATGGATGACTCAGGAGTTCCCACCCAGGTACATCTGTGGATTTGGAAGGAATCACAGCTCCCAGACTAGTTTCTGGTTCTCCTAAAGTCCAAATGCTCAGGAACAAAATAGTTCCTTCTGTTTTTTTCATACCTCCCCAAAATCCTATCCAAAAATGGGACCAAGTTGAACAGTGAAATTGCATTTTTTCATCCACTGGGTGTCAGTATTACACTACCACTGTGGTGCCTTTTCAGGTGCTGTGAAAGGTTGGATTTCTTTGGGGTGAAGGTCTTTCCTCTCTGATAGAGAAGTGATGAGAAAAACCATAGTAGCTTTGGGGAGTGGTCTCACTGCAGTTTGAGTGTGCCCTTTGGCTCCTGCAAAAACAGGCTGGGACCCTGCCTGCAGACATCCCAAATATCAAACCTCACACAGATTGTCGCCAGAGGGACACACGGACTTCAGTGCTGGGGTCAATTCCACAGCCTTTTGACTCTTACGTTATGAAAATACATTACCTCTTTTAAAAGTAAATTTACTTGTTATAAATACTGCATCTAGACAGGGACCCAGTCTAGAAAAAGCCTGCGTGAAGGGACTTGTCTAAACAAAGAGTGCTGGCAGCTTGGGACAATTCTGAATGCAGGAATGAGTGAGGACAAGAATTTAGAAACAGCTTTGATACTCGGAAGTTGTAGTCAGGGTTTGTGAGACTTGACAGTGGTTTATTATTTCCAAAAGTGCCATGACTTTTTATAGGCTTGTGAAGTTTTTAAATCAATGTACCCAAATGAACTCTGGGTAGTCAGTCACTAAAAACTACTGATTTTTTTTAAAAAAGATCTTTGCTAACCCTGCCTTTTTTCTGATTCAGAAGCCCTAAGCTGCAGCTGTCTTGTGGACACAGAAAGGAACCAACAACTTACCTGCATGGCAATTAAGAGAAATGTTACTTTTTGGAAAGCCACAGTCAATTGTGTGCTGATGCTCCTTATGGGGCCCTATATTTAAGAGTTTTCACGTGAAATGTGACATTTAACATATGATATAAGGCTGTACTTTATCTGTGTCTAAAATGCCAGCAGCACTGGAAAAGAACATTGCCGTTATTTAAAAGATGATTCATTAAAAAGTAATAAAAGAATTGATGTTCTCTTGTTATATATAAACACAGGCTGATTAGATTATTTTCTTACTTACATCTATCCCTGGAAGCTGCTTTTTAATCCATCCTTTTCCTAGACTTCAGGGAAGTCTTAGCAGGCATCTGGCATCAGTATAGGAGGGGAATAAAACATAAATATTTACAAAGATTTTTATTCTGTTTAAATACCAATTATCATTCTTTAAAAATATTTATCCTAATAATTACTTTCAGCAGAGACACCCGCTAAAGATTCAGCATTTCTTATTTCCTTCAAATGAGTGGTGGAAACTTTTCTCAGCCATTCTTGTGGTTCCTTTGGGAAACTTTTTGTGGAAAATGCAAGAGAGAGGAAGTAATACTTCATATGCCTGGGAGCTGTATGAACGGGAATAGAAAAAAGGAATTTGTGTTTAAAATAGAGAAGAACAGTTTTCAACACAATTATTTTTTCCTTTCTAAGCTACCCATAACAGCAAAAAAAAACCCACAAAAGAGCAACTTAAGGAAAAAGAAAGTAATGAATACTAGAATTAAATTAAATAGCAAGAGGAAATTAGGGAGATGTCAGATGTAATTTTCAAATTTGTATGTTGGTCACGTGATTAGTGCTAAGATTACTGCTTTATAAAAAAACCGTAAAAATATCTTTAAAGACTGTTAGTGCTCAGGACCTGAGCTTTAAGTCCCAGTCAGACACCTCCACCTCTACAAGTGTTCTTAATATAGCAGGCTTATTTTGACATTACCTATTTTTATGTGTCATACCCAGGAAAGACATGCAGTTGCAACAGAAACAAGAGCCATTTATGCATGTCTTGGGCAAAGTGCTTAGCAGAAGTTTCAATTTGCTGTGCTGTCATACTCACATAATGTTGTTGGAAGGAAAAGGGAGAAAGAATTTTGTCAGCCCACAGCTAAAGGGAAAAAATTGCTAATATGACGGCAGTGGTTTAAAATAGAGAATAATTTATAATACTACTTCATTTTGTTTTTCCTGGAGGCAAAATTAAAACAATGCTTCATTAACATTATTTGAAGCTATTTTAAATACAGCTATTTTCAGCAAAACAATGCTAACATGTGGAGGTTTTTTAATGAAAAAAACAGACAATTAGGAAAATATTTTTAGAATATTGTAGGTTTTTTACGCAGTCTCTTTTTGCCAATTTCTTTCATTATGTTTAGTCCTGAAAGTGAACGAGCATGCATATAGGAGTTATCAGCTAGCAGTTATGCTGAGGCTAGAAGTCATGCAGCTCTTCAGACAAGATTTTAATTAACTTTTAGTGTTCCCAATCCACCAACTTGGTTGGAGCTGTGATACTCAACACCAGCAGCAGCCTGTGTAAAACTGTTTTGAGTCACCTTTAGCTGAATCTAAATAGAAACTAAAGTATAGGTAGGTGAAAGCAATTGCAGCATTTTATTGTTACAGGTCCACCTTCCTCATCAGGACAGCATCAGAATTTTACAGCTAAATGTAGGGTTACTGCTACAGGCACTTTCTTCCTTTATTCCCCAAGGTTCAGATCTACCTTGGAGTTTCTGTTTCTCCCAGGTTAGCCAGTTTCATGTGTAGTACTTACTATGTACCCATTTATGTCACCCAGCTCCATCCCAACAGAAAAATCAGGTTTTGAAGAAAAAAGAAGGCTGGGCACATTCCTGCCAGTTCCTTCCCTATGCCACAGGAGGTATGATATGTATATATATGCCCTTGCTCGTGTAAAAGAGAAATATCACACATGTATGACCAATACTGATGCTGGGGAAGGCTCCCATCTGTCCGTCTATAGTAAACTTTTATTAGGACAGCAAGAGCATGGGATTATGTTTTGTTTCCTAAATAATTATTATTATTTTCTGGGAGTTGTATCTGTGTAGTAATTTAAGATGGCAGCTTTCCAAGGCTTTGCTGTGGTTCTAAATTAATTGAGTATGCTGTTTAATTTTTTAACTCGAGCTTTTTCCTCATATTCAAAAGGGCTCCCGTTGTCCTTTATTATTAATGAGATCAAAGGAAGCAGAATGGCTGCCATTCCTTCTTAGTCTGAAAGTAAAACTATCCAGAGTAGAAAAGCACGGTGCTGTCTGCACTTGTCAGCAGCACTGAAAGCAATACCATTGGCAAAGCATCTGCCTTCCTGTGGTCTAGTGAGCTGGACACAGACAGTGATCAGGAATAATGCTCTGCCAGAAAAACAGATGGGGAAACAAGGATGGCACCTGCACTGCAGGGGACAGACTGAGGAGTTACTGTGGGGTGGGGCAGTGGAGTGTGCAGAATGCAGGGCAGAAAACCTGAGGGGGAAAAATAAGTTTCCTTTTCTACCATGCGGAAAATTGTGCCTCCTTCAGGCAGCCCAGGTGAAAAAGAAAAAAACAAAAAAAAATCAACCACAAAAGTTGCTATCAGTTTTAATTAGGAATTTAAAAATACAATATGACTATTTGTACTCTCATACACTGGGGAATGCAGTTGTATTATTCCCCCTTCATGGCTTCCTTCCCAAAATTTCCAAAACTGGTGTTTCATGGAGAAGCATACAGTTACACTTTTATAAAAACAAAAACAACAAAAAACTGACCAGAACCCCCCCATACATATCTGAGTTTTAACTGGACAGCTCACTGACACCTGCAAAGGGGCCAGAGTCCAGGGTGGCAGGACCCAAGGGCAGAAAGCGAGAATAATTCTGGAAAGGAACATCATCAGTAAGAAAGACAGAGGAAAAAACCAGCTGGAAAACAGCACAGAACTGAGATTGGTAGAAAAATGTGGTTACTGAAAATCTCAGTGCAAGGCAGAATGAAGGTGATGGTAGGAAAAATATGGGGAAGAACCTATGTGGTAGGGAGTGGGAAGCTCTTTGGGAGGTTTCTTGGATCGTGCGCCAGCCCTACATGCAGGAGGGTGCTTTCTGTCCTCGCATGGAGTCCTCATGAGCTGCACTCTGCTCCTCGCCCTGAGCAGCTGCAGGGCAGCCCTGGCCAAGACCCTGCAGAGAGAGCTGCATGGGGAGCCAGAAGGGAGATGATGACAGCAGCGGGCTTTGAGTACCAGAAGAAAGAGCTGTGAAGCAAAATGGCCCTGGGTCACCCTGTGTGAGGTGGTGTGAACCCTGTGTGAGGCGGCAGGAGCTGTTCCCATGATTTTGCCTCCAGCAGCTCAGGAACAAAGAGCAGCCACACTGGGCAAGCCAAGCTCTTTTTTTCTTTACTACTCAAAGCTGATTACTTGCAAACCCAATGACTCACTCACTGTCCCAGCTCTGCTTCTGCAACAGTTAGCAGCAAAGTCAGCCCAGGTTTGTGGGTACGGCTTTCTGTGTCACCTCCTCAATGGAAATCTGCCAGCAAGCTTCCCTGTGGCTGCCACGGGACCAGTTGCTGGGAGTTTAAGGTGGGGCTGTGTGGGCAAAGGCCTCGGGACCACGCCTGGAAACAATTACAGGACCTCCTGGTACTGGGAGATGATCTTTTTGGAGACACTAAAAAATTGTGTGCAGGCACCACTGCAGAAGACCCATTTGCTCAGGAGCTACACCAGTATTCGGTCCACTGTGCTATATTCTTTTTGCATGAGGAAGGAAAGGTAATCGAAATCCCAGTGGATTTCATCAAGCGCAAATGGCCCTTCTAATAACACCAGGTTCTCTCTTCCTTACTTCAGAAAAACCCAGGGCTTTTCTCCTAGTCCTGCCTTAAAAAGACTCTTGGATTGGTAGAGGAAAGTAAACATTGAGGCTTGCTTTCTTTTTTTCCTGAAAGAGGACAAAATGTTCTCTCTTTTATGACTGCTGTTCTGGATTCAAGAACCTTGCTAAAAAGTGTTCCCCATCAAGTACACTCAGCAGCTCAGTTCTAGTCTGTTTGCTTCCTCCGCTTGGATTGCACTTTGATTTCTGCTGCTGCATTGCTTATTGTCACTGAGGATCTTATAGAGCCCAATCCAGCCCTGGTATCTGTTGTAACCTATGGTTCTGCCTCCACAGGGTAGTGCTAATGCTCAAAGAGGCAAGCCAAAAACATATTTAAGCTGCTTTTCCAAGATGTTCCAGACTAGAGAGGTGTTCAAGAGGACAGGGAGACCATGTTTATTGAGGGAGCCCAACTCCTCCAGAAGACTTTCTGTTGCAGCAGTTGCTTTTGCAGCAATATTCAATGCAAACACCCTACAGCGTTTCCAAGGGTGTCCTCATGTTACCAACACTGCTGTACCTGGGTGAATTCCCAATTACTTATACCAAGCACTACTTACATGAAACAAGATGGAACCTGCCTAGAACAACACCCTCATTTTGGCTGCAGGGTGCAGCATCTGTAGCTGGCGCCTGTGCTTGTCTGTCTCTGTCTTTGTTCTTGTGAGTCTGTCTCCTTGGATGCAAAGAGGAAGCTGTTGGTCATACTGGGCTGTCAGTAACTCCAGTTTAAATCCAGCGTAACCCCATTGGGTGCAGGGAGATTAATCTGGCTTTGCAGAAGCATAACTTTAGCTCTGTGGCTGAATCACCTTTAAACATGGTGTAGAAATTGGTGAGAAACCAGTAGAGATCACACCAACTTCTCCTTCCAGAAAAAGGATTGATTTGTTGGAATGCTGCAGTCATAAATACAGAACAAAGGAAGTGAATATATTACAGTGTCCTCCTTGTAAAAGGGCAATGGCAGGTGCTTTGATAAACTAGGAGACAGGTCATTATTTCAGTGCAATGCCTGTCAGAACATCTGCCTACTGTAGCTCTCCAATTTTTTAACTTGTTTTTTAACTTTCTTCCTATGAGATTTGTTAGACTGTGAAGGAGAACCTCAAACGAGTGGTAGCGTAATTTACCAAGTCCTAGAAGAGTTATATTGGTGAATTGCTTTGTATTGTACTAAGGCAATGGACTATGTGACCTAGTGACCTTTTCCATGTCTAATGTCTGTGATTATTGCTGTTATACCTCAGGACACTAAACAGAGATATTTTCTTCCTTTCAGTAGCAAAATGTCACTAATGGCCATGCTAAATCAGAGCAATTGATCCTTCTGCAGATGTGTTGTGCACTTAGCAAGGCAGCTATAGATGATCATGTTTTGTTTAGGTTTGCTATTTTCTGTTTGTCCTGCAAACACTCAGCACAAGGGGACTGTCAGCCAAGGGAAAGATTTTCTGGTAGGAGATTAAGGATAACTAAGGAAATGGTTGCATGACCTATAAAGAGAGGATCATAAATATTGCAACAATAAAACCAATAGCTCCTTCAAAGTTTAAATAGCTTTTCTTTTCAAACACTTGAAGTAAAATGCCCTTTTCCCAAGGTTGTCTAGCACCTACACTTCAAGATTTCACACAGTTTCACCAAATATATTGTAACTTCTCAGGGAATTAGCTTTTTCTTTTAAATAATCTTTCTTTGTGGAAGCATCCCCTCCAAAAAGTTATGTCCCAGGTACCTGGAAGTTCCTTATCCTTTCCTCTAGTAGAGAAAAGCCAGAGCATAACAGTAATAAAATAGCCCCTGCTGTGTTGTGTTTTTTAAGCACAACACCCACCAAACAATGCAAGTAGGGGCAAGTATGTTTCTGCCCTTTATAACCAAGCAGCAGCACTTACCTTTTCTTGCATTCTAGGGGGAACCTCAGAGACAAGTGTCTGCCTACCTAGACCCTCAGCTAGAACATTTCTATTCCTCACAATCCCAAGTGTGTAAAATCCCAGACCTGTGCTGCTGCAGCTCTGCTGACACAGACAACTGACATTCCTATTCCACACTCCCTGATGGTGTGCAAGACATAGCCTTTGTTTCTAATGCTTGGCATAGGATCCAGCTCTGGAGTTAGCAGCTTGCTCTCCTGTGTGCTCAGTCTTTTTTCCCCATTCTCTATGCTGCCCTGAGTCTGTAGACAGCTCAGGAGAAGCATAAGCCAATGTGTTCCAGCAGCCAGATCTCACGGAAGTGTCCCTATTCCTTTGTGACCCCGTGTTCTCACGTGCATTTAGCTCATATGTCTTAACCCTGGGGCTGGGAGCACCACTTTGGGCACTTTTAAATAAAAAGTATCACAGTAGAAAGGCTGGAGCATCTTGATATTAGTGCTGCGTGCTGCAATCAATTGGCTGTTGTTCTGATTGCAGAGAGCAATATCCTTGCTAGAAAAGCCACTCCAGTCTGGTAAATCAAACAGCTGAAGAAATATGGGTGCTCATTTGTTGCAGTGTGCTATGGCTAGGTTTCAGCCAGGCACTGCTATCTCCCCTCCCCTCGGTATCTGGTTTCTCCCCCTGGAGGGCTCTGTATTTCACAATCCTATACAAAGCCCGCCAAATTCAAACCCAAAACTCTTACCTCATAGGGTGTTGTATCCTCCCCCGCCCCCTCCTGTTGGTATATCTGTAACTGTAACTCCCCGTGCCAGTGCTTCCCTGGTAGGATCCTGGTGCCCAAATAAACCATCTGGGAAGCCCCTCTGCTTGTCTCTCCTTCCTCGGCGTGCCTGGGTGGGTTGGGCACCGGTGGGTTGGGTGAAACCTTGCTGGACCTTCACCAGCCCTCCCACGCCCCCGAAGCAGCCCGGCAGCCCCTGACACCGCGGGCGGACGCCAGGTGCCCCTGCCGGAGGCATTGTAGCACTCATTCAACACAGAGTCGGCATGTGCCAAATCCACCCCCAGGCCCATGCAAAATGCTGATCAGTCCACAGCCCGCTGGTGCAACATACTTCTCTTTCTCACACATTGGAAATTTTCAACCCAGAAGCTCTTTTGCTTTAAATTAAAGTAAAAAGATAAAGGCCCCCCTGAACAGAATCAATACTCACAAATGGAAATATCTTTAACCTGACCTCCCTGATCCTTCCCTATGCTACTGGATGTAAGTGCATTAAAATCAGCTCTCATTTTTATGTTCTAGGTTTCAAGCTCTCTGTAATAGCCACAATCCTCATTATGCAAATATTGTATTTTGCCTCTATGATTTCTGCACGAATTCTTTTGGTCGTGTTTTCCTGGTTATGTGCAATTTCACATGTCCAGTGAAATTCCAGTGATATTTCAGCATCTATAAAAAAATTGTCCAGTGTTTATAAAATCATTGCTTTCAGCACTCCCTGTCATCTGTAAGTTGCTGCTTTCTACCTGAGGCAGGCAGGAGGGATGTTTTTTGCCTACATTTCTCCTACCAGTAACATTTCTAATGTTTTAGAAAAAGAAAATAAAACCTGACAAGTCGGATGAAAGGCATAAGTTGATACTGCAGACAGACAGGCTGGAAAGAGAGAAAGGAGTAGAATTAGAAACATCTCCAAAACTCAAGACATTAACACATTAAGTGATGAGTTTAGGATACACTAGCTACCGTGCCCCTAAGTGCTTGTGCAGACACTTCCACCTACTCTCTTACTTCCTTATCTTGCTGAAAAGCACTGCAAATTTGCCCACATTTGGATGCTGGGTTCTGTATGTTATGCTGTGGTTTTCTGTAACCCAACTCCCCAAGCATACATGCCCAGACTTGCGAGAAAGATGAGAAATACGTGTTGTGCAAAGAGTTAGGTAAACATGTGCCAGCCTTGCTACAGGCATAAAGGCTTTACTATTTCATCTGCGTCCATAGGCTTCTCTTCCCAGATGGTTCCTACAGTCACTGACTCTGCTTTTCCTAAGCCTTGCTTATTAATGAGGATTTCCAAATTTGCATTTCTTCAGCAGGCTAAGGACAGGGGACATAAAGTCTAGAGACACAAAGAGGTCATTCAGTCCTGGACTGCTCCCTGATTTTGCAAGGGCACAGACAAAAGTGTCCAGAAACAAAATGGTAATATTAAAGTAGCAGGCAAATGAGGGGAAGGACAATCTTATCTTTCTTTCTTGCAGAACCTCCCTAAAACAGAAAAAGGCAGAAAGTCACGGTGGTGCTAATGCTATAAAGAAAGAAGATCAGGCTCCATAGAGCCCTTAGATACCCTGTGAAACAAGCTTGGATTAGATAGACTCCCCTTAAAACAGTACAAATGCAATTGCTACATGGATTTAAAACACTGAAAGATGAAGATTTTGTTTACTGCAAATACTTTTTTATGTACCCTAATACCCAAAAGTAAAATAGAGGCTGGATTTATTCTGAAACATGGTCAGGAATTTTAAAACAGGCTTTTGTACACATAAACAAAGGGACCATGGGAAACAAGAGCTTGTGAGTTACTTAAATGTCAAGGATTACATTGTACCAGGTAAAACTGAAATGTAGCACAGGGATTCAGTTTCATAAATTAAATGTCATTGCTGATGGGTACAAATTATATAAGAAAGATGGAAACGGAAACCGAGGTGGCACTTTGTCAGATGCATTTATAGCTGCAGCAAGACACATTTCAGCTGCAAAGTAATAAAGAAAAAATAAAGAAAAACTGAAGTGGACATCTGCTGCAGCCCACTCCAGCAGCGAGAAAGCAGGAATGAATTAAGTCTCTCTTAAGGTACTCAGGGCCACAGAACACTGCACTTGTGGAGAATTTAGCTGCCCACATTTCTTTTAACAAGTACCACCAAACGTTGACCAAAGATGTTTGCCTGTTACACAGAAACCTGCTCTAATCCAGACAGTACAGGTTCTTGAGAAAAAAACAAGAAAAATCTGCCCATCCCAGGACCTGTAGCAGAGAAATGACAAGTGACACCCATGAACACAGTATCTAAATGTAACAGTGTAGAGTTTATTTGTTTGACTTAGAAAAGGTCTCCCACATAATTAACTGGACACATATACATTAAATATACAAATGCATACCTAAAGGAACACAGAAGGCACACATTCAGCCAAGAGGCTCCTTCTGAACCACTCACCATTTTGGGCCAGAAAGGGAGAGCCATGAGCCCCAGCTCCATCGCTCTCTGTCCAAAACCAGGATCACAGCTGTAGGCCCCATGGTACCCCAATGGGGTACCCCACATAAATCAATGAGGGAAAGAGATCCAGAGGACAGGTGTCCGCTCGGGGCTGTACAGGGTCAGGATACAGATGCCAAAGAGAGCTAATCTGGCTCTTTTGAGTAGCAACAGAACAACAACTGTCTCCCATCTTTCTCACCCCCTCGGGGGGTGACTTGGTTACAAGAGGGGCCATCTTGGGCAAGGACCAAATGACAGCTTATTTGAAGACTGCTGTACCTTCAGCCTCTGCTAGCAGACTCCCAACATAATACCTAAGCACTGCTCTTTGCCCCTCTGACCCACAGCACCATCAACCTCATTTTATCTGGAGAGAAAGAGAGGTTCACAGCCTCACGTTTCTAGCACTCATCAAGAACCACAATTAGCAAAAACTAGTCGAAATGAACGTGGTCACCTCACCCAGACTCACTTCTGTTGCCATAGGAGCAGATAAATAGCCCAAATTCAGCTGATTTTATCTTCAGGGAAGAACTAGTTCCACCAGAGCCTGAAACCTCCACTCTGGATCAACAAGGCTGTGTGCATCCTCAGAGTCATTCTGAGTTTAAGGAGCAGATTTATATCATGCAAAAAAGCAAGTTTGTTCTCTCAAATTAAGTAATTAAGCAGTGCATGATAAGCCTAAGGAATTCTACTAGCCCCTGGAGTCCAAGCATGAGACTGACTTCCATGGAAAGAATTTGAAAACAAGTGAACATTACCTTTCAGAAACCGGTGTGGCAGCAAAGAAGACAAGCAGATGAAAGGCTTTCTCTGGAAAGGAGATCCTGTTAGTTGACAGGTTAAAGAAAAGAGCTCTGACATCCACCATAGGGAGGAGAAAGTAAAGCACATTAATGCGTAAGCGCAGAAGGAAAGGAAGGGCAAGTGAAATCAGCCTCCTGGACTATTTGTGAAGTCATTCACCCAAGATGAAGCAATAAGGAGATAAAGGACTTCCTGGAAAACCTGACCATATATATCAACATGGTGCTAATTAGTTAATTAACCTATTGCACAATTAAAAAAATAAATATTTTAAAAGACTGGGAGGACAAGGAAGCACCAGATGACAGTGTTCTTATCAGAACAAAAAGTGGAACAGCATCAGCCTAATAAATTTATATCTGATCTTTGCTAACAAAGTGAAATAAATAAAAAGGGAGAAAAAAAAAAGTCTCCCAAATGGCTGGAGAGTAACCAAAGTATGGCAAAATCAAACCACTTTCAACAATCCTACAAACACAGCAAGTAGCTTTTGGCACAGGAGCTACACACATTAAGTCAACAGGATAACTCAGCTATCAAGTTACTTCTACATCCAAGTGGTGGTGTTATTTCCAACA
Organism: Pomatostomus ruficeps; assembly: GCA_013400735.1. Classification (NCBI taxonomy): domain Eukaryota; kingdom Metazoa; phylum Chordata; class Aves; order Passeriformes; family Timaliidae; genus Pomatostomus; species Pomatostomus ruficeps. The sequence goes on along the minus strand of VYZT01009000.1, from coordinate 25,330 downwards.
CTTCATTTTTCCCCATTACCAGGAACAATTTTATGAAACACTGCTCATATATGAGCTGACTCGTAACATGAGCTGACAGACCCAACTGTAAAGCTACAGCTCATTCCCAGAAGGCCATATAGAATGTTATATAGAGTAGCAAGCATTTAACCCACTCAGTGAGGATGAGTATGTTTAACAGAGGTCACAATACCTTTGGTAGTTTAGCATCTCAAGACATTCTGCAGGGTAAATAGAGTAAAACAGACCTGCTTGCCATTTAAGTTAAATATACTTCAAGGAAAGGCAATTAATCAATCAGTGAATCAATCAATTGCATTTTGTCATCAACTACAGACAGCTGTTTGAGTGTAACAACCACTACTGCAACCCAGCATCTGAAAGTGTCTTTGGATCAGCTGCTTCGGTGTTGGGAGTGCATCAACTGCCTTTGCTCTGAATTTGTTGTGCAGTGAAAAACCCAGACGGTTTCTCTAAATGAAAAGCAAGAAAACTAAACCTGTGTTTTTCTGATGTTTGAATATTTTTTTGGCAAGTAGGCATGGTAGTTTTCAGGTGTCTTCTAGTAACTAGGATCTAATTTTTTTTAGGTATCACAAAAGGACTTACTTATGACAGCAGAGTATGTAATTTAAATGGCAAGAAAGCAGAATGAAATGTCAATCTGCCCACCGTAGAGACAAAACCAATCTGCTTATCCACTCTGTTAGTGAGTAGAACTGGAAAAGGGATAGTGAACAAGAGGACAGAAGTGCTAATCAGATCGCATAGTAGCTATGAGGAAATCATCAAGAAAAACATTACAACAGCCTGAGAACAGTTCTTTTTTTGTACCATGCAATGAATTTAGGGTTTGTTACCACAGAACACTTTGGAGGCCAAAAGTAAACAAGGATTTTTAGGAAGGGACTAAGTGCACTCATTAAGGCCAGGTCCAGAAGGAACCGCCAGAAAGCTGAGAAAGTCCATAGACTGCTGGAATGGTGTCAGAGAAAGACCTCTGCATATACAAGCTTTGTATTTTATGCTTCTGTGATCACTTGTTACAGGCTGTTCTTAGAGGCAGAGCAGCAGATCAGATGGCCTTTGGTCCGATTGCACACAATGCTTCTTATGGATCAAAGCTCTCAATTTTAGCATGATTTACACTTCGGAAAGGTTAACTTTAAAAAAAAAAAAAAAAAAAAGACATCTGAAAGGCTTGCATGCCTCCTCTGCTTCCTTTTTCAACCCTCAAAGATGTGATCCTTAATCATTCAGTTTCCATGAATGGTAAAAGTATTGCTGAATTAGCAATACAAAGAGGATTTCGTAACAGCCACTGAAGTCTGCATTATTGCTCCCATATCCTGCCCAGTCCCCCTTATCAGGCATTTCTCCTGACCCAGTCTCAACTGCATGTTAAATATTGCCCTATATTCCTTTTTTTTTCTCTAACAGATTCTTGCTAAATCACTTTGGTCGACTGCTACATTTAGGACATGAAACAGTTCTGATACTGATCTGTTGGCCACTCTTAGCTAAACCCTTCTTCCAGACCACTCATTTCTGCGTGGGTAAGTGACAACAGGAACCTACAGGGAGACTTCTTATGGATAAAGGATTGCTACGCTGTCTGCAAACATCCTTATTTCACCCAGAGTTTGCCACTTCCCTTGGATTCAGCCTTGCAGCCAGTCAGATCAATACACTTTTGCAGTGTAGTAGAGTAAACAATGCAACACAGTGATTCCAGGTCTGTAGCTAGACAGACTGAAGTAGCAGCACAAGTAAGTCAAAAAATCTCCTGCATTTTTCTGGGCACAGAGCAAGCTCTGAGACCAGTCATCACAGTTGTTTTTATATATAAAATACATGTGCACATAGACATATGGACTAATATGTTCCTCACTAACCCTCATGTAAGGGACTGACTATCCAAAGTCTGCTCTTCACCCACTAAATGTTCTTTAGCTGGGGGTGCCAGATGCATCCAGGACCTGCAGTGGCTTTACAGATCACTGCATAAGGATATGGCTGTAGGTTCAAAATCAATCAAGAAGATACTGTTCCAGCTTGTGATTCAGTCTTTAGTTCTCCAGACAATCCTTCCCAATCAAGATAACACACAGGTAGATTGTTTGTTTTTATCGCTCATAGTGGAGTTTGGATTCAGGTTACCTGGAATGAGAAGAAGTTAAAGCACTGTTAATGTTAAGTAAATAAGACCTGGATAAAGTTTGGACTCATGCTTCACTCTCATTTTTACTATACACTTTGTGTTAGACCTACATTATTATGCACTCTCTCGTGGCTTTTTTTCTACTGCAGGGAAATGAAGAAACATTTAAACAAGAGCAAATGCAGAATACATTGTGGAGAAAACCACTGGGAAAGTATTTCCAGGCTTTGGCTTGTACCCAGTCCAGCTTCAGTGGTATCATCAGGTCCCAGCTGGCACTGAAAATTAGTCTGGTCATGCTTTGGACGGGAAGTTTTCCAAAGAGTGAGGTATGGAGAAAAACCCCCAAAACCCAAGGTCATCTCATCCATTTGATAGCCACACACATTCTCAGTAGAGGTTTTTTTCATGTTTTGTTTCAAACATCTCTAGTGCCAACATTTCCACCATTGCCTTTCCAAGACAAATCCCAAAGCCTCTCAATAAAGTAGCACAGTATGCTGCCTCCATTTTTCATAATCTTAGGTTTTTTCACTGCTTACTCTATGAATTTCTTCTGCTCCCATTATCTGTACCTTTCAATGCTTGCACTTCTGTCTGGTCTCCTTCATTACAGCCAGATGTTCATCTGGATGCTCCAGCATATTTGTTTCAAGTACTGTACAAAAGTGTGTTCCGAGGCTTTTGCAAGTAAGGGGAGCTCATCTGTGCTCTGAGCTCAGCAAAGCTCGCCTCAGTGTAGCCCAGGGCAGCTGGTACTGACAGGGGCTGCCATGTGGCTTGGAATCACTCTGAACACGGGCAGACCCCACTCAAGGATTTGTACAGAAGGAAGGAAGGTACATGTGCATCTCCCAGCAGCTGGAGCCAGATGCCAGTTCAGAGTGAAAACAGAGAGGGAAAACTGCCACAGGTCACGGTGATGTGCACCTGAGAAGTCTCAGCCTTGCTAAGTTTAGGGAGCATTCACCTCAAGCACCGCCTCTGAAATGGGCTTCAAGTGAATAATTTTTAATGTCACTCTCTTGCTTGTGGGTATTTGATCAATGCTGTCCTTACCTGTAGGTGCTGGGGAAGAGAAGCGTTCTCTCCTCTCCCCCTCCTTCTCTCCACCTTCTTCCACACTGCATCTTCTTGATGTTCACACAGGAGGTTGCACTGCAACCTGCCCTCACCGCTGTGGCCACTCTGTGTCCTGCTGCCTCCTCCCCACATCTCCCCAAGGCACTTCATTCTACCTGTCCCCCTCTGACGCATCCTGCATGTTACTAATAAGTTTATCATTACTCCTGTCTCCTCACTACCTCTTTCCTTCTCTGTCTGTATATTCAAGACCCTCATGTTTATTTTGAAAGATGTCTGTGCTTCTCTGCTTAATTTCAATTCCCAGCCTCCTTATTCTTGTCACTTTCTACTCTTGTCTCCTGACCTTTTTCTACATATCCCGCTCCAGTTAGAGCAAACACCCTCCTTGTATGTACCCAACAACGTTTCCCTCTTTCTCTTTAGAAAAGAGGCTGAAAATTCCAGTCACCACCCTTCCATGATCTCACTCTGGCTGAAAAACACTGGTGATAACTAAGCAGCTATTTCAATGCCATTGCAGTGCCCAGTGTAAATCCCATTTCTTGTTGCAAGAAGCACACCAAACTGAAACACAAAATCCTGCTACTAAGTATGTGTATTCTGCAACCATCACTCATGAGGAATGAAGGCTGATGCATGGAGCAGCTCAGGACAGCAGACCCTTCCGAACCAGCACCCACTTTGCTTCTTCCAAGAGAGAACACTAAACAAAAAGTCAGCGCCTTCTGAAGGCACACAGCTTTCAGACTTTTGCAGTATTTCCCAGAAACTGCACACAGAAGTCACTGTCTGTGCTGATCACAGTCTGCCCAGCACCACCTTAAAATTAACAAGATTCTGGTCAGGTTCAGAGCTGCTCTTGTGAACCTAATTGTGCAACAGTGAAATTCAAGGGTTCTGTTAATTTGATGATGTGGTTTGAGAAAGCTTTCCAAGACAACATAAAATTTCCATGCAGTGTGCTAGGATAACACCTCAGGATCTTAATTCAGATACTGAGCTTGGGACATTACTTACTCTCTGTAGCCCTTGTATTTTCCAGACTCCCAATTCTGACTCATAGGTATCCTTTTCTAGCACGTAAATACTGCATCAGATTTTCAGATTCCATCACAGCACACACTTTCACCACTTCCCTTCCCAGTTCAGATTCTCTTAATCACCTTTTGCTCCTACAAGACTGAATCTGACTTTTAGACTGCTTGAACAATGTCTTTCAATTACTCTATGAGCTACTTGGGTGTGGATCTGGTCTCTGCACACATTTGCAAGGTGGGATGTCTCTCTGTGGTACGAGAGAATTAATCGTGACTTTGGAGGATGTGTGCGCAGGCAGGCCCACGGGGCTTAAGTGTGCTGTTTAATCTTTACAAAAGGTAAGGGCAGCTATTTCAAACTGTGAAGCTCCGAATAATTGCATCCTAACCTGCCTGCATACCAAGTACATTCTCCTTAATTTCCACTTCTTGCCTCCCTTCTGTCACCCAGAGTACCACAGCACCAGGTTGTACTAGCCTTGCTCAAAGACACTGTGAACTTTTAAAACTAAGTCAGCCCTAGAGTTACCCAAGAACGAAGTGCCTCCTATCTTTATACTGAAGCTGGAACTCTACTCCACGGCTATGTTCCAGAATTTTTTATTAAATCCTAATGATGAATGTGCTACTGATGAAGTAGTTGCAGGATCTTCTGGGTAACTAATATTTTTTCCTGTTCCTCATGAGTCTCCATCTTCCTCATGTGCCCTCTACCCACTCTGTTCACATGCCACTTTGGTACTACTAGATTCGAGAAGTTTTCTCTCAAGAACAGTGATTTAATTCAAAAGCAACACAGAGGCCATGATCTTCCTCCAGCCTTTTATGACACCAGATGGCCAAAGTCTACTTATACCATACTTCGAAAGCTGTGGAGTCTCCCACTGTCACCATAAACAGGCATTTTCAATTAGCATAAACCAAAAATAATAGCAAGGACTCACTGGAAAGATTTATCAGGTCAGAAAAAGCACAGGGGGAAGACTGGTGTGCTGGACCTCAGCACCTTCCCTGGACCTGTTCTCAATTCTGCTTTCCCCCTTATTGAAAGAATTGGCAGTCTCCAGGAAGTAACAGCAGCAATAAATAAAACATGAACATAATAGTATGGTAACGTCTTTGTGGAAATGGTCGAAACCGAGCAGCAGACTGCCTGGCACAGATGCACGGTGTTAGAAGGAACAGGGACATCCCGGCTACCCGCTGGTGCAATGCCCCAGCCCGGTGCAGTGCCCCACTGTTCAACCAGAGACATCAGCCTCTTTCGTGCCTTAGGCTGGGCCTAAGTTCAGCACGACATTGTGGGAATGCCAGGCTGGCTGCTTAAAACAGGTGACAGTGAGAATCTCTGAGATTGCAAAGTGCTGATGAATCAGAGATTACACAATTCTCTCCTTCTGCCACTAGAGGGTAGTGAAAGCCCTCAGGTCCCTTCCTGTAACTGGAAATGCCCATACATCTCCCCACAGCTCTTCACTACTTTTTCTTTTCCTGGCTTTGAGGAACGGGGCCCACCAGCATGTAATGTCTGTGCTCAAGCCTTACTTGGAGGGAGGACCTCTTTAGACCAGGGTTTACTTCTGCCTTCCCAAATGCCAAATGCAGATTCTAAAATGAATCTACTACAGTCTTAAATAAATTAGCTATGTCTTTTTACAGTTCTCTCTTGTGTGCATTTGGCATTTTTGAGTCTGTCCTTCATTCAGCCAGAAATATTTCCAGGAAGCTAATTAATCACTGTTGTTGACTGTCCCAATATCCTGCTTTCCTTCTTGGTCTCAAGAGAATGCCTTTCCATTTCACATCATTGTAGTTGCAAGGGAATTCAGACTCTCTACACCTGCATTTTGCATTCATCAGAGCATGGAACGGTCTCTGGCCAGACAAGTGGAGGAGAAATTTTCTCCTTGCAATTATTTTATTTTCCTGATGGTGCAGGATGTATTGACAGCCAACACAGCTCACTGAGAGGAAGACAACCAGGCTGAATAGTCCACAGATTTACTTCAATCTCACAAAACATGTAAAATGTTCGGGAGTTAGCTATGAACCCATAAACTGGTAGAAATCTTTATCGTTTGTGTCTTCAACTGATTGAAGCCTTGGAAGGACTTAGTGAAAATATCAATCATGCATTAGCAAAGAAAGAAACGTTGAGATCTAGTGGTCTACTTCTTTGTGGCTTTTGTTTTCATGACCTTCTCCCCCATTTCAGAAGGTGGTAAAGGAGCAAATTAAAAAGACTTGCACCCCTTCCTCCACTCCTTGTCCCCTCACCTCAACATAAACATGTTTTCCTCTCTTCTTCACTGGGAATTTGTCACAGTAAATATGCCTGCCTAAACTCTAATGACGAAAGGAGGGATTACACCGAAAATCTGTCTGTGGCCTGCTAGCCAGACAATAGTGAGCACAGTGCTGCTGTTTATTAGGGAAATGCACTTCATGAACTGAACACTGTTTTACACAAGACAATGTTCACCCTTCTCTCCCTTTGTTGCTCAAAGTACAAGAAACACCCACTTGAGAAGTACCAACTTTACAGTAAGACTGCTATTAGATTGCTTTCAACTTAAATTGCCTGTATCTTTTGATGCAACTTCTACGCTTTGATCTCGTTCATTTTGCTTCAGAGGAAATAAGAGGATCTACCCACAAGTGCCTATAGTGGGTATGTTTGCATCAATCAGCCAAGCTTGGAACAAGGGACAGAACAGAAAGCAGAGTGTGCTGGTAAAAGGTTTTACCTGAGTTGCCTCCAGTGCTCCGAACACTAGCATGGCCAATGCTGAGCCTCTCATATTCCAGTTTCATGTTCCCAAGGTCTTCTCCTGAATGTCCTTCACTGGCAAAAGAATTGGCCTCAGTGCTTGAGCCTGGAGACCGCTTGGCCTTGCGACTGAAAAGCCCACTGGCAAACCGCTTTCCTTGCTTTGCATTGGTCTGTGCATCTTCTTTCTTTATGTCACGAACAGACTCTCTGGATTTGGATTTATTTTTCAGGTCCATGTGGAGCCGAGACAACAGTTTCTGGGGGCTCCGATTCAGCTTGTTCAAGTTCTCCAGAGGTGGATCTATTTCTGGGTACACTTGCTCCAATGTGACTAAGTCATTCAGGAACTGATTTAACCGTTTCTTTGACTCACTTGTTTCCTCCTTTTCCATGTTTCCCTGATTGTCTTGCCTGTGTCGTGAAGCCCAGAGCATCATATCACCACGGGTTGCTCCTGCTACTAAACCATACTTGGGGTTAATGAATTTCCGAGCCACAGTGGAGGAATGAAAGCCTGGTTTCCCAATTCCAAGGAGGAATGGGTTAGCAATACCCAGCTCCTTGTATAAATTAACTTCCTCTGAGATGGCATAGAGCTCACGGAACTCAATGTCAAACATCTCCACGTGCTGTCCCGTCAAGACTAGCAGGATGTTTCTGTCAATGTGGGATGAAGTCCATGTGAAGCTAAGGAGGAAACACAACCAACATTAGATTTTGGGGTGCATGCTTGACCTAGCCCACCCAACAAAACCTGAGACACTACACGGGAATATATAGCATTGTGTCATTTGCCCTTATATCCTTGACCATATGGGCCAGACTAGATATATGACACAATGTTATTGTTCTTCTGTAGACATGCAGACCAGATCTGGGAGAAAAGGCTCTGAAACTCCGAAGGACCGTTTACCCTTTTAAAAAAGCAACACTGCATTAACAGGAAGAGTCTCCGGACTGAAAACCTCACTGAAGAGAAGTGAGTACAGGGACTAGTGGGGAGTCCTTGCAGACCCCTCCCTGATGCAGTGTGGAACTGTCTCTAGCCCTCTGAAATGGTCTGCCAGCATGGGTATGTTCCATTCTCTGAGAAGGGCTCTATGCCACCTTCTCCGTTGTCCCACTCCAGTTTCTACAGATGCCACACAGATTACAGAAGCTGGGATAAGAAGGGGGGTGACATGTGAAGAAGACTCTCAAGCAAAGTCATGATCATTCTTTAAATAAATGCCCAAATGCTTTAAGCAAGAGTAACCCACCTGTACGATCCAGTGGCCACCTTTTCACCATCCACCATCAGGAATCGGGATGCCAGTGTGCCTCTGATCTTCCCTGACGGCATGTAGAACCCAACTCCTGTCACAGAACGTATGCGGATATTCTAACAGGGAGTTGAAAAGACAAAATGTCACAATAAATAGGGCAGAAAATTAGATAATTGCCAGCTCCAAGTCTTAACATGTCACTCACATTACCTCACTACTTCTGGGACTACAGCTCATTTTGTATCAGCCACCAGAAGGGCTGCAAAAGGAAAGCACAGTGCTTTAAGTCCTGTTGTCATCCCCTGCCCACACAGGTCACTCTTCTCCATCAGTTTAAAGCCCTGTCCAAGGGGTCAGCATCATCAAAACCCTCCCTGCTGTCTTCAGCTGTTCACTTGAGCCACTGGCAAGACAATGCTGTCAGGTAAGTGTCTCTACAAATGTCCTGAACAGATCAGCGAAGAATTTCTGAAGATGAGGAAGGAAAATCTTTTCATAAAACAAATGGAAGCAGTTAGAAAAAGAACACCTCTCCCCAAACCTCACATCTCACACCCTCTGGTCAGAAAACCTACAAGTAATGAAACAAAGCACTACCAGACACAGAAAAAATGACAAAGTTAAAATCAGATGATTTTCAACAATAGATGAGTGCCTTTGCATACTATAAGGATATATTTGCACATTGGACTGAGTGTTACTCTGCTCATGGGTCCTGGCTGCACGAGGCTGAACTGCCAGAGTGTCTAACATGAAACATTCCCCCCTCCCCTCACCCAAAACCCAAAAACATTGAATGTCAGTATAAGTTTGGAGCAAATTATCTTGTCACTCTGAGACACAAATCTAGACAATTTTCTTCATTCCACCATCTTTTTTTGCAAGGATTCCTTAACAATGAAAAGCTAAACAGGACTGTGAACTGGAGTCATAAATCCAGGGCTGGGAGTCAGATGGTCTCAAGTGTAATTGCAGTTCTGATACTATTCCCTGTGCTGTTCTGGAAAAGTCAATTCACCTTTGCTTCATTCTTCCCCCATCTGCAGAGCAGAAGAATCAGGAGGATTTGGCTAATGCTCGCACAGCCTCAGATCCCACAAAGAGCTATGTCCTATTACTATAAATCTCACTGACAGCTTAAATATTGATAGGCTATAGAAATCAGCATGCAGGAATGAGTGATTATAAGAACGCAGATTTCTTTCAAGAGCTGTTTTTCTGAATATAGCTCCTACCTTTTGAATCTGCTCCTATCTCCCCCACTAGAATACAGCAGTGGAAATACAAATTCTGACTAACAGTAACTGATGATACTACTGTTTTGCATTCAGCTGTTGGTTGATCTGTCTGGAGTCCTGTGTGGGCATTAGCTAATTAATGCTCCCAACACTGCTGAAAGTGTTATACCCTGTTTTAAAGATGAGGAGCCTAAGGGAGAAAAAGATGAAGTGGCTTGCCCAGGGCCTAGCGGTGAGTCATATGTGTGGGATGCTGAAGGCAGGTTGGGTAGAGCACAGGAGAAAGGGTGCCCTTTCCAGTAGTTAAAATAACATTTGTAGTTGGCTGGCTGATCACCTGAAATAATTTTTTTTCCTTGCTGATTAATGTTGGATATGGGATTTGCCAAAGCATGGTATGCTGACTGCACAAGACAACAAGTCAATCAACAGCTCTGACGTGCTATGTGAATCAAGAAGTATCAGCCTGTGTGAGCAGAAAGTTTCCCAGGATATAACAAATGTGGATCTTATCGTGTTTGTATGTTCTCTCACCTTTTTTTGGTGGAAAGAAAGCACACTTGAATCTCTGCAGTAACTGAGCTGTACGTAACACTTAGAAAGGCACAGAGGGGATGAAACCGAACAGCTGAGCACATAAACCTCCTTGAATAAAGTAGGTACGGGAGTGCATTAATACATCTTGAAATGCAGAAAACAAGCACAAAGTCATATAAACATCAACCCACTTAACCGGTTATTTGTATAGTATTTTCCGCCTTGAAGGATCTTGGAGCATTTGTAGACTGCTACATCAAGCTGTACAGAGCAAGAACAAGCCCAGGTTTGTGTACCAAAGACTGCACAATAACAAAAGAGGAAAGACAAATATAAATAGGGTGAGATTGCAGGCATTTTCAGAGGGCACTAGAGTTACAGTAGTAACAAATATTTTGGGTGGAGGACCAGTTAGCTCACCAGATAGAAGTGACCCCTCCAGATCTGTATTGTTGCAGAAGCCTGCTTAAGGTTTGTTTTGTCATATCCTGGCTTACGGGAGCTGCAGTCTTCATAAAATTTCCATATTTCCCCTCCACAGACTTGCACCACTTCTCATCACAAGCAGTGACTTAACATCTCCCTGGCTGCAACTTAATGTGACTGGTAACAGGCAGGCCTGACAGAGCATCCTAATACAAATAGTAAGGAATTGGTCTTCCTTCCTTTATTATGACACACTTTTAAACCTCCCTCTGAATCCACAGAAAGCTAAATTAGACCCAATTTAGAAAGGCAGTAATGCTGTGACTGACTTGACAGACCTAGGCTGTAGTGCTTACAAACTGGGGCTGAGTAGGGGGGATACACAGGATAGACCCTAAAGGGAGGTGTTGCAACTGCTTCCACCAGGGAATCCCGTATGTACCTTCCCTCTTTGAACAACTGCTGGGAAATCCTATGTTTGCCCTGGACAGTTTTGAAAAAGGCATGCTTATTGACAAAATAGTGTAACTTGCAAGTATTCAAGTAGAACAGAATGGAACGCAGCTAGCTGGGACATGGCCTGAAAAGATCATTACTGAGTATTATCTATTTGTGCCTTTACAAAAACAGAGCCTTGCAAGCTCCCATTTTCAGAGGGCCACAAACAGCCTAGAAGAATGCTCTAGCAGACCATTAAAAAAACAACAGCACTGCATTACATCACATTCAGCTTCTCCCTCATCTGAGGCAGGAATCAATGACAAAAAACATTAAATACTGAAATGAAATTCCAAAAGTTTCTTAGGCAGAAGCTTTTTAGACTTTCTGAATTGAGGGGAAAAACTTCTTACATGTTAGGAAAATGAATGTTAAAATTAATGTGAAGGTGAACTTCCTGCAGATAAGTCATTCCCTGGGTTTGCTTGGAACTCTAGGAGAACTCTCTGTCTTTGGGCAGGCATGTCTGTTACTGTGGTCAGGGTTAACAGGAACAGGAGGAAAAAAAGCACTTATCTAAAAACTGGTGAGAACATTCACCCTCAGGTCCTGAAAGAAGAATAATTTTTGAGGGGCTATGAATTTTGTGTCTATGAGAACTCTGATTCACTGTGATCTCCGAGGAAAACTCTTGTGTCGAACATAGCAGAAGTCTGACAAACCATGTCCTGTAGGCTCAGGAAGCCATATGACTCATACACACAAGACATGCTCTTACAAACAACCCATGAACATTCCGATGGTTGAATTTAAATACATTTCTAGTGAACTCTGGCCTTCAGACAGAAATTGAGGTTTCCTCATTTCATGCTTGGAGTTGGTAAAGAACTTTTAGTCTTTACAGGGTGAGGTACTGTCTTCCTACAGCAGTTTCCCTCCCATGAGACTGTCAGCAGATCATGATACCTTGCCATCTCTACAAAAATAACACAATAGCCAGGAATTTTGTGAAAACGCCCATCGTTGTGCATGGACAAAGAGCAAAATCCAGTGTTAACAGTAAATCTCCCTGTATCAGGACTGATGAAGTATTCACTCTGCATTGAATGAACAGGGCAATGGGACCAAAAGGGCAGGAAATACAAAACAAAATGAGTATCTGGTGGTGACAGAAGACAGAATAAACATGGTGACCCTGCAGCTCATGGTAGTGCATCATCTCTCTCCCCCTGGGATCAGAACTTGCGTCCAAACTTTAGAGTTATACCTCACATGGCTGCAACTTTCTGTGAAAAAAATGCCATCCTCTGTATCTTGCACAAGCATTCCAAACGAAAGGTGGGAAGAAGGGCAGGAAAGAAGAGTCTGCGATTCCTTTGCTGGCAAACCATGTCTGGTGAAAACTGGTGAAAATCTTCTAAAATAAAGGAAAATAGTAATGCAAAAAGGAGATAACATTTTCCCTGTTGCTGAAAATCTGTAGAAGAAACTCAGACATCAAAGCAGATGTCAGGAGAAAGACTGGTAGATAAGAAATGGGTGAATGATAGAGTCAGCTCAGCAATTTGAATATCCTCTGTGATCAAACAATGCAGGACAAAATGATTCTGCCTGAACAGGAACGGAGGCCCAGCCTTTCTTGCTTTAAATCTGGATCTTCAACCCTTGGCATGTTACATCGAAGAGGAAGGGCTGGGGAGGGTCCTCAAGGGGAAGCCTTAACCCTGCTTGAGCTTCCTTGGGTATCCAAAGCCTGTTGCCAGGGAAATCACTACAGGATGGTTTCTGCTACACTGATCCAAGCAGCGGCACAGGTACATCCAAGGCAGCCCTGGCTGGGATACTAAGAGATCATCTTCCTTGAGAGGCAAATTACTTGCTTCCCCCTTCCATGAAAAATCTTCCTAGTCATTCCATAGAACCATATACAGGAATTAACTGCACCGACCTTAACACAACTAACAAAAACCTAAGCCATACTGGAAAAGAAATATAACAACCTTCAGGGGACTTTGAGATCCAGTGTGAGATATCTGGGAAAAGAGGGGAAAAATTTGAAGGACAGCAATCTGTGGGCTGAAGCTCTGCAGGATAGTCAGAACTAGGTCAAAGGATGTTAAAAATTTCTTCTCAGTGGACATCCTTCCAGCTTGTACTACTTTTAGCTGAAGAAGTCTAATGGAAAACATAGCATGGCCTGCTATGAAAGAAGGGAATCACAGAAGGGACACAGAGGAGTTTTCTCCTTCTTTTGATTGCATCAGTTCAAACTGTACCTCCTTGGAAAGGGTCATGCAACTAGACTGCTGCAGGACCTAGGCCCTGCTGTAGCACATCACTGTGATCTCTTTTAGGAGTGTAAAGTCTGTGGAGATGCCTATGGAGAAGAATAAGAGGAAGAGCAGAAGGGGACTGCTTACTGTTTAGAGACAGAAAAGACAGACTGAAGGGAACTCACCTCTCCAACAGCATCACAACTCTTTCTATAATGCAAGGACATATTTTCATTCACTCCATCCAGGAGTTAGAATTTTGTAGTACTGAAGACATCATTCCTGTACATGATGACACAGTGAGAAAAGTACTGGGAAACTGGTACCAGAGCAAGTGGAACTACTGCTGTGATTTCACAGTCATGTACCAAAGAGAGACAAGCCTAGGACACACAATACCCCTGGCACTTGAAACAGGTCTGTTATAATGATGTCTGTGTCTTGCTTTTAAACACACCAGAGGGAAGGAACTTCCACCACTGTTTTGGAGAAAGATGAGAAAGCTTCTCGGCTGGATGTCTTTTTTGATGAAACTCAGAGCAGAGTGGTAGTTCACAGGAGCACTGTTCAGATACATGCAGGTAATTTTCATCCAGGTTTAAGATGGTTCTCCTAAAATTATTAATAAAAGACTCTATAATCTTCAGAGCTTTTTGTGTTTTGGGGTTTTTTTAACTATTAATTGAGTGTTTATGGAAGATCCACCCTTCCTTCAGGCAAAAAGCACTTTTTCCCCTGCCACTGCTCAGAACAGTTGGATCACAAAGAGGGGTGGGCCTGGCATCCCACAGGTTGTTTCCAACCCAGCATCTTTTTCAGTATTCAGAACAAGTCTGTAGTGGCAACAGTGCTAAAAAGATGGAAAAAAAGAGCAAGAAATACAATATTAACTAGAAACACACCAAGGATATCAGTCTGTGTGTAATGCAGAGAGATCACTCTGAGGCTGCTTCTGCCAGCCAAGCTAGACTGACTACCCACAGTATGAAGGCACACTCTGATATGGGAATGGGCAGCAGCTGTGCCCCTCAATCCCTTAAATTCTCCTGCAGAGGAGGACTACAAGCTCATTCATTCCTGGATGATCACTGCTGGATAGGAAAGTCTTGATTTCACAGAGTATCTGTGTCCTATAAGTGAGATCTACGCAGACAACTCAAAGAGCTACTTGGGACTCTAGTCTGAATCCTCACATAGAAGACCTACACAAATTTCCTCTGATAATTTTCTCCCCAAACAGGAATTTTTAGGTCACAAGAGCAAAGAAACTACACAGATCCCTGTCTTGGGTGAAAGGCAAAAAACCCCAAATCTTTCCTTTTTCTTTCCTCCTGTATTATCAAGCCACTCTCTTATCCCCCCGTGTTCCATCAACCCTAAGTGCTGTGATATGACTTGTAGAGAGGGAGAGATGTGTTTGCCGGTCCAAGCAAGTTCCAAGATTCATTACAGCTGGGAAAGGCCATTGACCTGCAGGAGGTAATGGCTCAGTGTTGAATATCTTACCCGGATCTGCAAGTCACTGAGGTCAAGACACCTGCACATTTCCAGGAAGAGCTTCACACCCTCCTCATCCAGGATTATGTAAACTGGAATCCAGCGCTTGTACGCGGCATCAACAATATCGCGGAAGATATCCCGGTCCGTAAACACGTCCATGACCACCGCAATAATCTGGAAACGAGAAGACGGTAGACAGACAACTGACTAAATATTAGGAACTGAAAGGAAGGTCTGTCCCACTGGTGCAAAATAAAGGAGAGCGCTGATACCAGATAACGGAGGAGAAGGCTATAGGGAGACAAATACAGGGATGTACCTTCCCAGGCACTACCAATAATTGTAATTTTCTGCGTTAGCTGCTGCCCTTTGGGAGGAACTTAGTAAATGTCTGTGAGAGCTCTTCTTCCAGGGGAAGATGACTTATTTCAGCAGCCTGAGGAATGCCAAAGCAAAAAACCTAGGTTTTCCTCTGTATTGAGAAACTTCCATTGTCTCTGTAAGGATTCACTTCAACGAAGAAGAACATTGAGAATAGATTGAAAGAAAAGACTGAAAACACAACTTTAACACTTAACCTGAAGGTGTGTAATGGAAGAATGAATGTGCAGAGGAATCAGGGCCTGCATCCTCAGCCACAATGTATAGCGCAGACAAGAATTCTATTTTCCTTTTTTTCCCCCCAATTCCCTGTCAAAAGTCTGCTCTCAGGGCTGGCTTCCCAAGGAATGATTTATAGAGCTCAAACATAAATACCTCATATTTCTCAGGAAGGGATTTGAATGTGTTCAAGATTTGGAGGCAAAATGATCATTCCCTCTCTTCACATGTACTGTTTTTCTGGTATAAAACTAATCCTTCTTTCCAGGCATAGATTTTACATAAAAACAAAAGGTTTCACTGACGTGAGAGACAAGCCTGAACATTTATAGAATGAGTAACGACAAACCCAAGAAGGTTATGGGCAACTTTAATGCTGATCTTACAGAAAAGGGAAGACAAAACGTGCATCTTTTACACCATTAGAAATACCAATTCATTTTTCTGCCTGAGTTACTCTTCCCAACATCTGAAAGGTTATCGGTGGAGGAAACGACTGTTTTCCTAGTCCCTCTGGATAACATCAGCTTGCCAGGTCAGAGCTGTCATGCTGACAGTATGCTGGAAATAGAGTTGCCTAAATTTTAACTTCCCAGGTGCTGGGGGTCACAATAATAAGCCCAGCTGTGCTGGGGATGGCATATACAGATGTGAATGGAGCTAAATACTGAATCACACAGTAGGATTTTCTTCACTTGACGCTTGAAAGAGGTGCAGCTGTCTTGCAGGAGGCCCCTAAGGAAGGAGGAATAATTCTCCCCAGAGACCTCTTTCCTATGAAAAATGCCCTTGAACAAGTGTTTTTTGGGGAAAGTGATGCCACAGCAAACATCCCCCACTGTGTCTGCTGAGTCTCTACTTGTAGGGCCAACAACAACCAACACATCTGCTCCATCAGGCTCCTTCTGTCAACAGTGCTTACACCAGCTTCTCTTTGTCAGAAAAAAAAAAGAGCTGACATTGTATGTATGCTCATCATTAACATGTAAGTTCCTGATACAGGTGAACTATGGAGCTACATCATACTCAGTCCCACAGTAACTTCTGCTAGGCAGGATTTCAGGTCCTGCCTTGGTTCTCCCTTCCAAGCGACATGCAGGGAATGTTACCAGAACCTCTGAAAATTAAAATACAGTAAACTTGTGACACTTTATTTCTGAACAACATCATATACAGGCAAATGATAATTAAAGGCATGAACAGTTCATGCATTAACTCAGGCCTGTTATGCTCCCTCTCCCCCCAAATACAGTGGTATGGATGTAGTTATTTTAGGAGCAAGGATACCAGATAATATCCATTTGAAGTAAGAACATCCACATAGGAAATGGATAGCAGAAGCACGAACTTAATTTCTTTCCATCCCCTCCATTTGCAATGAGTGTTAATGACTGCAGAAATTACACCCCGTCCTGGACAAACCATTAATTGGTAGTACCGGATTTGCAATGTGAAGGGATGGCAGATTCCAGGCTGTGTGGCCCTGGGTCAGTTCAGGCTTCCTTGCAAGACTGTGGACCACTGAGAATAGCAGTCAAACCTTCCCATGGGCAACGCCTGTAGTTGTGTTTGCCTTCTCAAACCCCTGCCACGGCTGCTGATCTGTCAAGATCACCTAGCAGCGTTCTCAAGCACAGCAAGTCAGAGCATGAGTGTCTACCCCTGGAAGAGGTTTTCCCCATTTCTCTTCCTATCCTATGGATAATAAACTTATCTGTAGGGCCCATAGGTGTGCCTAGCTCTTCATAGGAATTTTAAGATTGGCAAGTTAATGCTTGCTAATCTCATTGCAGCAAGGTACCTTAATTAACATATGTTTGTAAAATACTGATGATAAGCCACCCACAGACATGTGCCACATATTACCAGTATCTGTTGAGACCCCCCTCAGAAAAAACAAACCCAACAAACCCCCACTCCCACCTGCTGACTAAAAAGCTGCTACCTGGAGACTTTTTTTTGCCAGGGCCAGCTCAGCTGAACACAATAGGCACAGTTATCTATGAAAAGGACCATTAAACACTCAAACGGCTGTTAAACATGAAACCAGCTTTGGGCTGGGAGGGGCACAGTTTGTCCAGTCAGTGAAAAAAAAAATCTACAAAGGAATTAATTATGTCTAGGTGCCAGGCACAGCTATTGAAAGAAACAAACTTTCCCAGTTCTTGAACAGTCTATAGAAGCCTTTATAGCAGTGCAAAGAGCACTGCATTGGAGTGTAAGGATTTTACAGCGTCTGTCTTCTAAATGACTGATCACCCCAGCCACTGAACAGAATTACAGGGTGTACACAATTTCTGAGAGCGGGGAGCTAAGATCACCCGCCAGATTAATGCCTCTCTGGAAAGTTTTCTGTGTTTCCCGGCAGATTCGGTTTGAGCAAACCCGCAAAAGTTGTGCATATAGTGTGTGCTGGCAGAGGGGAACAGGTGGAGGAGGAAATAACTGCTGAATTATAAAGCAGCAAAACCAGAAAGCTGCAAAACTAAGCGCAGGAATGAAGTTTCTTACACTGCTCTCCCCTTTACCCAAGGGGTGTGTCAACTCTGACGGGGATCTTCTCCTGGGTGGTCTTCCCCGGGAACCTCACCCACATCCGGGGTGGGTGACGAGAAACCTCGTCATTCCCCCCACCTGTTCAGTGCAAGCTCTTGTAGCATCACGGCTGGTTTGTTTCCTTGCCAGAGGTGCCCTGTCACCGCCAGCAATCATTTCCAGGCAAAGATAAATGGGAGAAGCTGTGCCGCATATTGATTGTCTGCGCTTTGGCTACTTGCAGTCCAGGCTGGATGGTGTTGAGACCACAAAAAATAAACCCAAAAAACACCTTTTCATTTCTCACTAGGGATGCCTGCGCACGCCGGAGGGGTGGCTGTAATAGCATCATGACCTGCCTTCCTCTAAACCCGGGAATGGGGCCGGGACGGGATAACGCGAACCACGGGTACAGAACCCCACGGGTACAGAGGGGGAGGTGGAGAGGTTTCCAGAGGTTTAACCCCATCACAGGCATCAGCTTTGGCAAAGCGTAACACGACCGGCAACAAGGCGCAGGGAAAGCCCTGCCTGGTGGACGCCGACCATTGTACGGCCAAGGCGCTCCTCCTGCTTTCGGGCGACGGAAGCTCTCGCCTGCCTTCCCCCCCATAGCCGGAGCCAGCCCCTCGGCCCGGGCGAAGGCGGGCAGCGCTGGCCCGTTGCGGGCCGGGCCGGGCCGGGCCGTACCTTCTGCGCCTGCTGGATCATCTCCCGCACCACCTCCTTCAGGTGGGGCGCGCTCTCCTCCTTGCGCGGGTGCGTGAACAGGGACACCCGGCTGATGCCGCGGTAGAAGGTCTTGTCGGTCCAGCCCAAGTCCAGCGGGGGCACCTCGGTGTCCGAGCACTCGGGCCAGTAGGCCAGCGACAGGGTTTCGCCGCCGGGCCCCCTCGCCACCTTGCCGCCCTCGCGGGGGTCGTCGTAGCCCCGCCAGTCGCCCCGCAGGTCCTGCAGCTCCCGGCCCGAGAGGAAATCGCGGAGCTGCTCCTTCCTCAGCGCCTCCCGGTACGCGGCCTCGCCGCGGGTCACCAGCGCCTCCAGGGCCCGGCGCTGTTCCTCGCTGTAGTAGAAGCGGGCCTGAGCCTCTGTCACCTTCTCGTTGACGTGCAGCTCGTCCAGCAGCAGCACCTGGGACTCCGCCATGCCGCCGGCAGCTCCAGCGCAGCGCCGGCCGGCCGGGAGCGAGGGCAGGAGGCTGCGGCGGGAGGGAGAGGCAGCGGCGGGACCGCCTCACCTGGCCTGCCCGAGCCCGCCCCGACGGGTGGGGCGGCCGCTCCCCCGGCCCCGGGACACGGCTGTCCCCGCCGCCCTGCCTCTCGCCCAGACCCCTGCGTGGCCCCTGCGGACAGGGGGCGAGTGGCGGGGAGAACGGCTTCTGGGAAAAGGAGAACAACCTGACCTAAGAGACGCAGGATGCGATGTAAGATAAAGGGAAGAGACTGGTTATGTGGCGGCCTAAACCAGCTTCGAGGGATGTGGGTTGGAAATCTTTAACTTGTGAAATTGTATCCTAGGAGTGAACTTGGTGCGTTGAAATGGGAAAACCGCACCTCCCCACTGAACTGAGGGAAGACCCTCACCCACTGAACGCATGAATTTGGAATGCCCTGTAACTTTAAACCGAGGCAGGGAAAGAGCAGGCAGTAATTGCTTAGCCAGGTAGTGATGTAGATTCTTTATGCAAATGTTGCCTGAATAGCAGTGTATAAATATGCTTGCATATGTATACATTGTGTATGTATGTATAAATACGCTTCCTAGCTTTGTGGATTTACCACTTTGCACCCATCTCTGCGCAGACATGAAATACATTCGAGTATCTCAGCTCTGTGTGTGGATCAGCTTCCCCACTGGGTGAAAGAACCCAGATTTGGGACAACACCCTGGCATGGCTGGCACCAGCATCCCAACTGCAGTCCATGGAGGAGAACCAGACCTGGGCCGTGGGTGTATTTTGGGGTGCAAATGCAAGAGTCTGTTTAAGACCTTTTTTCCCCCCTTTTTCAGACTTGGCAGCCACCTGAGGGGTGCTCATGAGGAAGGGGATGACACAGCTGGGGCCAGGGAGGTGGGCAGAGCACGATGGTGGCCACAGGCGTTGCCTGCTGGCTGTAGTGAGCTGATAGCCGGCCCTCCATGAATCCACTGGCAGCTCAGCAACTCCAAAACAGCACGCAGTGTGGGTTACCCAGCTTTCAGAGAGGAAGATGACAGAGTGATGTGCTGGGGGCCACCCAGCAGCCTGGTGTCAGAGCTGGAAATAAAACAGCCCTGCTTCCAGTCTCTGGCTGGGAGCACGAGTAAATACCCACACGCGTCCCATCGGAGAGACTGGGGGCTGTAATGTTAAATTACGATTTTTGCGAGGTGTCTGATCGTGGCTAGGGGCCCTAATCGAGATTCCGGTCCCACTGCAGTTTGCATACACAAAGGATAAAAAGCAGCGCTTCCCCACTGCAGCCCAGGGACAGTGCTGTCAGGGAATGAGCAAGGAAACAAGGATAAAGTCAAAGGCAGCGGTGAAATACAAACATTCAGAGGCATTTGCAGTACTTTACATCTGTGATTAACCCTAAGTGCTCACATGCAGAAAAGACTGTAGGGGACAGAGCTTCTGGAGCTGCTCTTTGTTTCCTCTCTCTAAGAAATCACCTGCCCTCAGTCTGAGTTCGTTTAAAAAAAACAAGGATCAGGTGGGCCACCACAGCTCATCCTATGCTATTCCTCTCCTTTAGGTAAAAGTGATGCTTTTAGTATTCCAGGCTGCCTTCAATAGCTTTTCCTAGCATGAAATTCACTTAAAATTTGAAATTACACTTTGCAAAGGTCTACTCCTCTGCCTATCAAGTCCCCTTTAAAAATTAATTTCCATGTAAGTTCTTTTAGCCTTATTTCTGATGGAAATGAGACTTACATGGTCATGGTGTCTGCACCTGTCTGCCTGTCTGTCCATGCCTCTAATAAACTTTTGAGCCCACTCTCTGATTTCAAACAAGTTTGGCAGAAGTGTAATTATATCCCTACAGATTTTATGAAAAATAACAGGCCTGACAGCAAAAAAAGACTCTATCTCAGTCCCCAACAGTGCAAGTTACTACATGGGTTCACGCCTTATTAGATTTCAGATATTCCATAAAATTGAGAATGCTAATAAGTGCCTGATCTGTAGGAAGAGCTTCAAATTAATTTAATGCCATCTTAGACACCATGGTCAATCGACCATAATATACAAATACACAGGATATGTGACTTTCTTAGTTCCAATGCTCACTAAATTACTTGTTGGCTGTGTTTTTTTCTGTACCAGAGGCTGCCCTCAGCTCTGCTATTTCATGTGGGGCTAAATAAAATCTCTTTAATCCTGGATGCTCTATTCATTTGTAGCTGCACAATGTAATCTTTTGTGTTCACCTAAGGCTCCTACATGAAAGCAACAGTAGGTTCACAAATATATGTAGAGTTTTGTATTTAAAAGCAAGCAAATATTTCCCACATCCAAGTAAAGGCAGCAGAGATTATTTTCACTTTGTTGTGATGAAATGTTTAGCCCCCACCTCTCACTCTAGAAGACAAAGTGTTGTTTTGTTGTTGATAGGTTAAACAGGGGCAAAGAGCTTTGCAAAAGCAGAGACCCCTTCCCAAAGCAAGCACGTGTCCCATCACATCCCCACTCCCCATTCTCACATCAATACATTCCAACCAAGTATTTCCTGATGTGGAGTTTTTACAAGGTCTGATGATTCAGTTCCTTTTGATTTTCCCCGATCCTCCAGCTGACAGCCTCACCTCAGAGTGATAAAAAGGGCTGTGCAAACAAACTGCTCTCTCTGCCACAGAGTTAATCCAACCCTTCGGAATTGGAGAAGAAGAAACTTGGCAGGCAGGGTGGGGGGAAAAACTCGTACCTGGCCCTGCCCTTTTGGGATCAGGGAGGGAATTCCAGTTTCCACTCTAAAAGAGAGTCATTATTGTTGGAGCTCAGGTTTTCCTCTCTGCCCTTAGCACTGGCTCAAGAGAAACGAGAACAGGGAAGGCTGATTTTGAATTTGCTGAGGCAGCTGCAAATCCCCACAGAACTACGCTATCCATCACTGGATTGGTTTTGTTCCTGGGGATTTCTCGCTGGAGGGGCTGCGTGTGCATAGGCAGGGTTGGGTCTCTTTACTTTTTGCCTTTGTTTGGGTGTCGTCCCAGGCCAAGCCCTGGTTGAGGTCTTGCTTACTATTCTGGTCTGTTTCCAGAATGTTTTCCAAAGGATGTAAACTAACCTATCAGGAAATATTACCTCTTGTGGTAACCCTCCCCCAACCCTATTACAGTGTTTTAAATCTGCCTTCACACACCTCCCACGTATAATCTGGTTATTTGGGCCTAATTGCTTAACTTTCCTTTGCGAGGCAGTGCAGGCTGTGCATTAGATAAAGATATGACACCTTATATTTAGCATTAATTGCAACTGCGCTCGTCCTGAGCACACAACTCTCTTGCGAGTCCTTCCTATGTAATTTCAGTCCCTAAATAGCCCACCTCATGATACATCCTTTGATAAATTTCCCAGCAGTGTTTTTTGTGTGGCATAAACTGCTACAAGCTCTTGCTATAAACCTTTAAGTGCTCAGCACTTTAGGAATAAAATCCTGATGCCTTCCCCCTCACCTACATCTTACTTTGCTGAAGAACAGTTACCATCTACATGCAAAATAGGAGTAAAAACAGGGACAGTTATTAAGTATCATTTTGTGATAAAGTGTTCAAGAGCTGTACAGTAGAAGTGGTTGTTTGAGGAGTGGTATCCTCCAAAACAAAACAACATGATTCACCAAAATGTCTCTGATTCAACCATACTAATTTTTTGGTTTGGTTTGGGTTATTTTGGGGGAGCTTTGTGTGTTTTTGGGGTTTTTTGTGTGTGTGTGGTTTTTTGGTTTTTGTTTTTGTTTTGCTTTGATTTTATATGTTGTTTGGGGTTTTTTTCTCTATAAAAAGCATCAACTGCTTAAACATTAGTTTTGCAAAGACAACTAATTGTTTATGTGATGGAGGATAGAAGAGAGTGTTTTCCATTTCTCACTGTTTCAGCTGCAGGTTAGTCTGAGGTGACAGCGCTTCACTGTCTTGAAACAGAGGAGTAAATAAATAGGTGCCTGTTATTAAACAGTATACTCCTTCCCTGTGCTGGCTGGGACCACAGCAAGACTCACAAAGGCTTGGTGGACATTGCACCTTCTTGACTCTCCTCTCTGGATCAGGATCCAGGAGTTTGTGGGGAGACTGCTACGTGCACAGCGAGCCATGCTCCGCTTGTCCCAAGTCTGAAATTCCATTTGCAAGGGCTGCCAAGCCAGCACAAGAATGGGTGCATTAGTCATGTCCAAGTACTGGCAGAGCAAAAAAGCCCAAAACAAGGTGATTTCAGGGTGGACAGGAAGAAGCTCTTGCCTTCCCCATTCACCCTCCAGCGACCCAAAGAGCTGCAGGCGGTGGAAGGCAGGTGTGTCACTTCTGTAGCAGCAGTGACAGACTGCAATCCAGAGGATGAAGAAATGCTTTCAGATGCTTCCTTTCTGTCACATTACACTGCCTCAGGGAGAAGACCTAGTTGCTGAATTGGAGAATTGCTGCAAATGAGTCAAGTGCTTCTGGCCTCCCACTCACATGTTTCCATGTGAGAGTAAATAGGTAAGAGAATCCTCTGAAGAGAGCAGAAAGGAACAACTGCCTTCACAGGCTCATTCGTGTCTTGCAGTGAGGTATTTGCTGACTGAGCACGCACAGAAAGACCTTCAGCCATTTTCCGTGGCTGCTCCTCTTCACAGGGCAGCACTTTTAGGCAGTTTCCTGTAAGAAATAGTGCTGATCCTGGTCACTTGCTCTTTCAACACCCATACAGGCAGGTACTCACACTGGCTGCAATGCAGCTGAGCTACCCTGAGGGGCCTTTGCCAAGTCATCTGCTGTGCCTCAGTTCCCATTCTCTAAAATGAGGAAAATACTATTCTACTTCACAGGGCTGTTACAGAGAAGACCTTAAAAAATAAACCCCCAAATCAACATCACGTACATATACTTTGGTTTCTCCTGCAGGGGGTGGGGAGAAGAAATATAAAAAGACAGCTGTAGATTCCCTTTGCAGATAAGCCAAATCCTGTTGCGGTGTGCTCTGGGCAGTTTCAGTTTATCTCATGGCCAGGCTCTGCTATGCCACCTCCCCCTCCTCGGTATCTGTTCCCCCCCCCACCTTGGAGGGCTCTGTATTGCGCAATCCTATACAAAGCCCACCAAATTCAAACCTAGCACACCTTCCCTATTGGATGTTGTACCCTCCCCCCGCTCCCTCCTGTCGGTATTTATGTAACTGTAACACACTGTGCCAGTGCTTCCCCGGTACAACCCCGGTGCCCAATAAACCATCTGGGAACGCCCCTCTGCCTGTCTCTCCTTCTTCGGTGCACCTGTGCCATCGGTGGGTCGGGTGAAACCTTGCAGGAACTTTGCCAGCCCTCCTGTGCCTTCGGAGCAGCCCAGCAGCCCCTGGAACTGCGATCAGATGCCCGGTTCCCCCACTGGAGGCATTGCGGCATTTGGTGCCACAATGTGGAGCTTCTGGACTCCCTCACCACCACCTGCGGCAGCAGGGATAGAAGACGCAACCTGTCGGCTGCAACCGCGTGGCCAGAAGTTGCCGCCGCCAAGAATCAGCTGCGTTCCTGCGGCCGAGCTGAGCTGCGGCCGCACCGCCAGCCCTGGGGCCCCACCCGGCCCTGCGTGCATGCTGCCTCGGCCCTGTGCGGCCCTGCGGCCAGCGCTGCCTGCCTGCGCAGCGGCTCCGGCTCCGTGTGCCACCGGCCCCAGCTGGCCCCTGTGCCTCGCCCAACCAGAGCTGCTGTGCCACCTGCAGCGAGCCCAGGGCGCCTCGTGGCTGTCCCGGGCCCCACCATGGCTGCACTGCCTGCGCCGGCTCCGGCCCCGCTGTACGCCCGGGTCCGCTGCGGGCGCCGCTGTGGGAAGCAGCCCCAACACTGCCGAGCAGGCGCTGCTGGGCCCCGTCACCACCGTGCGCAGGGCTGCCGCAGCCCGCTGGGACCACCACGCCCAGACCACTGGGGCTGCAGCGCCCGGACCCGCCCGGACCGCCAGGGCGCCTGCCCCGCTGGGAGCTGCAGCGGCACCGCAGGGTGGCCCCGCTCCACTGTGAACGGCGAATCCGCGGGGCGACCCCGGCCCCCGCCAGGTGGGCTGCCGGTGCACTGTGTACATGGAGCCGCTGCGCACGCAAAACTGCTCCCGCTGCCACCTGGGAGTGCCTGCAGTCTCTTGGAATCTGCTCCAAACAGAAGAAGGACCCCACTGAAACTTTTTAGTTTTCTGGGCTATTTCTGCGACTGGTGATAGTCGGCTCGGGATGAGTAGAACCCTAGAGCACCCAGCATGGGGCATGGGTGGCTCGTGGACCCCTGC
>VYZT01008999.1:1744-51465 GCA_013400735.1 Pomatostomus ruficeps | reverse complement strand
AGTACAGTAGGACATCCACACCAATCCATGAAGTAGATTCAAGCAGTAACACGGTGAGCTCAGTTAGGCAACGTGCATTGAAACAAAGCCAGGTGTAAACTCTGCTAAAGGAACGGGGCTGTGTCTTATTACCCCATGTCGGATGAGGATGCAGCATTTAGCAAAGCTATGGCATTGAAAAGGAAATTTCACCTCTGGGGTCCTATCCCCCAGAGCGTTTTGGCTTTTTGTTTTATTGGTGGATGCTCAGCACAGCTAAGGCCCAGAGCACTTGTAAAGAGCTCAGTGTGAATTGAGTCATCTGACTTTTCAGCCCTTGACTTTGAGCTCTGTGTTTGACTTTTTCTCCAGTGAGGTTGCTGTGATGAGCCAAATGCAAGCAGGGCATATTGCTGACACTGCTCCTGTGAGCAGTAGGAGTTGAGCAAAACATAACGTGCATATTTGCTTTGCTCATTTAACATGCAACAAATAATTTAAATAAATTAAAATGCTAACACCTTGGTGGGACATCAATGAATCACTTAATGACAATAGATTCTCCTGTACCTTTTGTGTCTGCATTAATCCTGCATTAAATCAAATTACTTTCATTATGATGGATGTGAACTGAACTCATTTAGCAACAGGACAACCAGCACTTTCTTACCGTTAGAATCTCCATGTTTCCATCGTAGACCTTGGTTCAGGGAAACATGACAGTTCAAGCTAAGTGTGAGTTTCTGTACTTTAAGCTTCTGCAGAAATACCTTTTACAAGGAGAGCTGAGGTTGAATGCGTGCCCAATGTGCAGTGCATTACACAAAACCAATAAAAATGAATTGCTGAAATCCCACACAAATTCTTCTTTCCTGAGTATTTTTGCTATCTGGCAAAAAGGCATGGATAGTTTTTGGATTGGTCCTGTCCTCTCTCTGTCCCTCCCCACCCTTATAAAAAAATCAACTATTCAATAATCACAATATTAGCAACTTCAGAATAAAAAAATCTTGGACAGCTGATTTTACTTGCAAATTTGTCCTCTTCACAGAAAAATTAAATAATTTATGTTCAAGACTGCCCTGATCTTAGAGTTAAGCAGAGATATTTAATTCCTGTTTTAAGACTCTAGGTCAGCCCTAAGGGATTGATACCCTCCTAAGGAAACCAAGGTCCCCACAACCTCTGTTGGTTACAATAACCCTGAACAAAATTCCCAGGAAATTCCCTGATCAGAAAAGACAGTTCAGCTTAGCTGCATGTTTCCCAGCCCACCTGCTTTTTTCTTTTACAAAGATTATGCTATCATCATACAATTTATTAGGAGTGATTTTTGTTTTTAATGTACCACATGCCATTAGCATGAGGTGCAGGGTTCATTCAGGAGACTTGAACCAGTGACAGCAGGACTGAAGAACCAGGCCTTTACATTAGCTACAGAAACCATTCTGGTGTGGAGGAATAGCAGGTTCTTCAAGTTCCTCTGACCAGCTTCTGGACAGGCAAAATGATGTGCCCTGGGTTCTATATCCTGCATTTGAAACCCATGTTTAGGACATATCCACGTCGATGTGTCTAGATGTAGTTCAGGAATGGTACTCCCGGGTTTAGTGCTCCCCGATGGAGACTCTCCAAACCGCGGTGCCGGTTGCATGCTTCTCCTTCTCCTCTCCCTGCCCCCCTGCACTGAGCTAGAGAGGAGAATTGAAGGCACAAAAGGCAAAGATAACAGGTTGAGGTAAGAACAACTTAGTGGAAACCGCAATGAGATGAGAAAACAAACAGTAACAGCAACAATATTAATAACAAAAGTGTACAAGAAAGGGAGTGATTCACATGCAAAAATGCTCACCAGGAGCTCAACCTGACCACAGCCACACCAACCTGACCAGTCTTGGCTTGGAACCAGTATCACCCAACCACTTCCTCTGGCTCAGGACCAGCACCACTCTTACTCAGCCAAGAGGAGCCCCTTTTCTCTGGAAGAACGTCCCTTTCCCCACCCCTGCCAATGACGTGAGGTGGTATAGAATAACTTAGAATAATTTAACTTCCATGTCCTAGCTATTCCCCCTCCCGACTACTGCAAAAAAATTAACCCTATCACGGCTGGAACCAGGACAGATATCCTGGAACTAACTCTGGCTGTATTGGCATCACGTTATTGCAGTAGTGTGAGAAATCCAATGCATCCCACTGGAAAGGCATGCTAAGAAAGAGTAGACTATTAGTGTTGTACTGCTGGATAAGATGTGCACAGGAATTCTGGAGTGTGGCTATTGCATTGTAAATCCACATGCTAGTTTATCCTCCCATACTACATCTGTCTAGTCAGACCCTCAAATTTATCAAATGAATTCTGGGTAAGAGCTGTTGTAGTATGTATAAGGATATCTGACCGTTAAAAAGTTCTGCATGAAATTCAGAGCACAGTACCTAACCTAAATTTACATCAGCGGGACTTGGATGTAACTTTTTATTTGCATCTGAATCCTTACAGAGAGGTGAACTTCTGCTGTGAGATAGGCTGATATTTACTGAACTTGCTTTTCACTTGTCTCTGTCACATTGCAAGCCATTTAAAAGGCATCCTTTTTGCATTTCTGAGCACAGGAGCAAGTGCTGCAGCTTCATGCATTATTGAAAAGTGTGGCCTCGGCTTGTACAATATAGCAGGGATCCAAATGATCTCCAGACACAAGCTTTTTATACACACACAGACGGGTCAAAAATGAAGTTCCAGAAAGCTATAAGAGTGAAAGGACTGAAAGCAAATGCAGAACATAAATAAAACTTGGGTTTATGCAAAAATGAACAAATTTTTACTGGGGAGGCAGCAGATGAAAATATCTGACTTTAGAAGTTCAAGTGACCTCTAAATCCATTTCTGTGATAATCTCAGCTGGCCAGGCACTCTCTCTCTCTCACCTTCTTTGGAAGCTATTTTGCTCTGTGTATAACTATTGAATATTCTTTGAAGCAGAACCTCAGTAACCCATTTCCTGGTTGAATGCTCTCACCTGAAGGTCATATTTAGTCATCCATTCCGTTCACCTGACCTCTACCATAATGAAGAAAAGCCTGCGAAGTTATTTAACAGCCAATGGAAATGCCTTCTTGTGAGAGAATTGAAGTGCTTGGCCCCTTTAGGAAAAGATCAAGGTGTCACTTTGGGAGACTTCATGTCCTGTTTTTC
The DNA here is from genome assembly GCA_013400735.1 of Pomatostomus ruficeps. Lineage (NCBI taxonomy): Eukaryota > Metazoa > Chordata > Aves > Passeriformes > Timaliidae > Pomatostomus > Pomatostomus ruficeps. The sequence continues at coordinate 48,290 of VYZT01008999.1, read as the reverse complement.
TCCTTCTGGCACCAGTTATGGACGTTAATCCAACAAAGTGAGGTAGGAAAAGGACCTGTGTGTGCAAAGTGGCAAATCCCAACATGAAACTGATTTCTGTCAAGGGGAGGGGGTAATGAAGTGTTGAAATGAAATGTAACAGCAAATCCTTCCCCTTCAGGTCACGACTGGATGCCTTCTCTGGAAGTTCTGTTTTAGACAGAAGAGATGGGGTTTAATAAAGGGGCAACTGAGTGAAATGTAGGGGTCAGTACTGTGGAAGAGCTCAGATTAGATCTAAAGCTATGTCACTGAACTCATGACAGAGTTTTCTTCCAGGTGATGGCAGGAGTTATTTCATGTCAGACAAGTATGTGCATTTGAGATTTTGGGAGTCTTCTGTTTTCCTGAGCAGGAAAGGATTTTTGAAAATTTATTTTTGCTTTTCTCTTCCCATTAAGAACAAACAAACAAAGAAGCAAAAGCACCCAACCCCAGAACTAACTCTGGTTTACCCCAGCAGCTAGACCAAGTTCTTTCTCTCTCCAAGATTTTCTAAATGCGTGTTCCCTCATGAGCTTCCCCCTTCTTATGCATCAGCTTGAGTGCTGATACAGCCACATACTGTGCTGTTCACTCATTTGTTGTCATGTAATGTTTCCTGGATTTGTGGTAACACAGGGGTCACTGAAAATTCTCTTCACAACACTATTTATCTTTCCACGTGTTTTTGTTAATTTGGCCTGGCAAAAATACCATCTACAGGCATGCTGCTGCATACCTATAAAATATTCATACGAAGATTGGTAAGTCAGTGTATCTGACACCTAAGTTAAGCCAGTAATACCCTTTTAAGACTCTGGTAAATGTACCAAGGACTTTTGTTATCTGCTGTGGTTTTTTCAACTGTTAGTTCTACACACATATGAGATGGGTAAGCCAGACTTTTTGTTTAAGATATGCTAAATTATTTCCATAAATCTTATATTGTTGGCTGTTTAAATTATTATGAGCCAAGGTCCCTAGCACTAGAGGCTACACACTACAATGAAATGTGTTCGTATTTTCTGTGTTTATGAATCTAAATTATGACAGGGTACCTTTTTTCTCTTCCCTCTCATGCTTTTTCTCCTCAGAGCACTCCACTGTGGATATTCACAGATGGGCTAATAACAATTGCTACAGTTGCCTATTTGTCACCCTGTCATGGGTTGCCAGAGATTTTTTATTTGTGCTATTAAAAACATACAAATAAAAAACACCTTTTAGTTGTCTGATGGTCCTCCTTGAAGGCCTGTTAATTTCCAGAGAGCAACTGAAAAATCAAGACTTTAATACCTGTAAAGAATAAAGAATGAGAATGAAACTTCTTTCCTGCTTAATTGTAACTCATCTAGGTCTGCTTTCTTCAGACCTGCCACACATATGACTTACACAGTGTGTTTCCTTCCTTTTTCCAAAGGTAGGATATGAGGGAAGTTCAGATCCCAACCAAGCAATGAAGAACAAGTGACACAATCTGCTCACCAGTTTGACAGTAGCTTTATCTATATCACCTGCATGTTACAGGATTTTCTCTTTTTGAGCTTTTTTAGAAGAAAAGTTTTTCCTACTTTTGTCAACCAGGTGGCTTTGCTTTTCTTTCTCTCACATTTCCAGCAATTCATCTCCTACTTTTACCTTTGAAACAATGACTTTCAGGTCCTAAAATAGAAACTAGTTCCTAGTAGAAGGGAATGTGTACCCAGCCATTGCAAGACAAAGTGTAATGTTGCATATGAAATCACAGGTAAAACATGAGTATGTAGCCCCAGGCAATTCTACCAAGCAGGGCTTACTTGTCAGCCTGTGCTTCACATCCTACTTTTCTCAAAAACATCCTGAGAGGTTTTCACAGATTAGAAGCTATGAAAACTTTGCTCTTGTACCTGTGATGCTGGTATGTGTAGCACCACATTCATACCTGTGTGCTGAGCCTGGGTATTTGCTTGGCAAGTGTCTTCAAAATACCTGTGCAGCAGGACCCAGACCCCTCCCTGCCAACACACATCTCCTCTGGCTTTGTTCACAGCACAAAGAAAGTTTTGGGGCAGGGAATATATTTCTCTTTGTTTTCAGACCACACATGGAAAAATGGAGCTGATCTTGGCTGGAGGTGATAGGTCAGGTCACAGGAGAAGAAGGAAATGCTTGTAGTAGCAACCAATGTAATTCTCCTCCCCTGTAGCTGGACTTTGCAGAAAGCTTCTAGGATCCTGATAAATTATGCACACTTGCTGGAGTTGGCTATTTGAAACTTTTCCTTCTGGTGCTCTCTCTTACAAAATTACTTCCTCTGGGAACTTTTGCTAATGGAAGACATGGCCGAGATGAAGTGGGAGCTTGCTAATTGGTAGTGATAGTCTACTGAAGCATTAAGTAAAGTAATCTTACTTTATACTGTTTTTCTCAGATCTCATTTTTATCTGAACTTGCTGCTATGATGTAGCACGGGTCAGGCTGAGTAGGCCGAGGAGCCAAAAGGAGAGCCAAATGAAAGACCACACAGAGAGAGCAATGGAGAGGGCAAAAAGAGAGAGAGGGCAGAACCCTCTGACCTTTATTTATATGTTTTTACAAATCACCGTGGATTGGAGGTAGAAATCATTACCTCTCAATTCCATTGGTCAAAGCATCTATCTATCATATTTCTCCACCCAGGATAATGGAATGATAACAACACAGACAGTTAACAAAACATAGATAGTTGTCAAGAAACCATGGCCATGTTTACAGCAGAATGTGTGAGAAAGTATCACAGCAAAGAGAAACACTGAGAAACTGCAAAACTCAGGACAACACTATGTCTCCAGCTGGAAAACAGAGCTCGTCTCAAAGAAGATGCACTTTTCCCACATTCTGCAATTGATCACTTATTACAATAAATACATGCAGCACACTTTCAGAGTTCTGTCCCTGTTACAATCCGCTGTTCACATTCATGCTAATGTGGCCATTTTGCTTAGGGTTTGCTGTGTGCAAGTGATAAAAGACATTAATGTTTCCCTGGAGTAGCTAATAGGCTCTTTCATAATTTGCATGTCCCCTGTTGGCATTGGCTGACTTGTGGTCCAATGGGCACTTCTTCAGCTTCACAAGAGGCATAATATTATTTTGCTAAATATAATGACACTAAGGGGACTGAGTTTCTTGGAGTTGAGATTCCATAGAATTATTAAATCTAATCACCAGTTAGAGATGTCTATCCTGACATGTAAAAAAGCGCAAAAGACGCTGAGCACCCTCAATTTTGCACATGAAATAACAAGCAGATAAATGTGGAGCACAGTCCTGTAGACTCAATCCTGAACTATTTCACACTGCTGAACCAACCTGGCTAACGAGCAGCTGTCCCAGCTCTGCGGAGTGCTACCCCCAGATTAGGGACACCCTGGAGGCCTCAGCTTGTATTGAAATGCTAGACCCTTATGTAGACCAGACAGACCTGAAAAATGAGGTGGCTGGTCCTTTGAGGATCAAAAAACTATGGTTTCTTTTATAGATATTAGTCATAGTTGTTCTGTTGCACATGGTTAGTAAGTTCAGTAATAACAGACAAATGGCTGATGTGTCCTGTGGTGGTTGTCCTCGGTATATATTTACTTTTGACATTCAGGATAATCTTAAGCATGTTTTAAATGTCGGAAGAAGAACTACCATTAAACATCAAAGCAGTTCATCTATAGCTTAACTTTTATTAATTTCAAATGCTTTCATCCTACTGTGATAATCTTTTATTCATCTTACTTTTCTATCCATCAGAAACCACCTTTGCTTAGCAATGATCACTTTTATATGCTTGAAATTTCAGGTCTTGGCATCATTTGGGAGCTGCCCTGTGTGGGCACAGCACTGAGCGTGTGTGCACGTGAGCTGCTCTAGCTCAGGGAGACCCTCAAATGGGAATAACTCCAAGTTATATAACTTCAAATGTAGTGAAGGTTGCAGCAGTTTCTGCTGGCTAATACAGGGCTACTTGTAAGGCTTCCCTAAACCTCAGTGGGGCTAAGGAATTGCTGAGGAGTTATGAATTACAGTGCAGGATTTACTATCCAGTGGAATGTGCTTTCCTGCTTCTTGGCCTGATGTTCTTCTTCAGCTTCCTTCTCCATGCTTTCTTGTCTGTCTTTTCAATCAAGCTGGGTTTTTATTCTTCCTTGCTTCTCTCCAACTCCCAAGATACTGTCTGCATTTTCTTCCACAAGAGGCCTGGACAAAGGCTACAATGGGGTTTATATCTCTAGGGAGACTAGTTTATGAAAGCCTCTGCTGTAAAGACGCATGGTCTCTAAAGCATATGTTATTACGTGGGTTCGTGGTCTCCTGCAAAGGGGGGTTTTGGGAGGTGGGGATGCTCTCACACGTGGCGGGGCAGGCAGATCCTTCACTTGCAGTCCGGGATGGTTTAGCTTTCCTGTGGTTCCGGGAACATGGTAGCCACCACTGGTTCTCAGCGTCGGCTCCATGCCGCTGGGTCCCAGTGCCGCTGTCCGCTCAGATGCTGCTGCTGCCACCCGCTTTGCACCGTTCCCAGCTCAGTTCCCTCCCGTTCCCCTTGCGGACTCACGGTGGTTATATCTGCTACCTTAGAAATATAACCTGGCTGACGAGATGCAAGAAGGATTCTCTGAGGCTCAGCTTCTTGGATGTTTATTGCTGCTGCGATGATGTTAGCCAGGCAGAGAATGAATGAAGGTACGCACATGGTGACCTTTTATGTCCCCCAGGGTCTTGTGGGTTGGGGGGGGGGGAACCTGTCCCAGGGGACACTGGGATGGCGCAGGGCTTGCTGGGATATGGAGTCCCAAGGGATCCCGAAAACATGGAGGATTGCAAGGAATCTTGGGAAGGATAGTTTTTCCCTTACCAAAGGGATATAAGCTTATATAATTAGAATAGTTTCTTCAGCACTCTTCACCATCTCCACAGTGAAGAGTGCCCTGCCTCCCACAGGTCTCTACTGAAGCAATGTGTGTGCCAGGGATAGGAGTAGTTTCTCTTGGGCTAGCAAGATTGGGTGCAGCTGAGGTTTATTTGGTTAGCAATGAACTAGTATTTCTGTCATTTAACATTGTATAGTCTGTGATATTAGAAATTATACCACCCCTTAAGCCTTAAGTTCAGAGGTTCAAGTGCAGAAGATTTTTTGTTTGCTGAAAAGAAACTCTTCACTGTTCTAGATTTAATGGTAAATAACTTTTAAAACTTTGAATTGGCACTGGGACAAGATGGTGTAGTAAAGTCATCACAGTGTGGCAATTGTAAATGACCAGGGGAGCAAACAGTGGCAGGATCTCATGCACCAAAAATATTCCAGTATCCACAATATTCATCCAGCCATGTATATGTCTCCCCAGGGAAAAGTGGTGGTGCTGTCCTGAGGGCTCTCTTTGGCTTGCCCAGCCAGAGTGATGGAGGAGAACTCATGTCCTTACGGGCTGAATGGGGAATGTGGGAGTGACAGTGGTGTGTGGGGAAGGGCAGACTGTGCTTTGGAAGCTGGAGAGAGGGAAGGGGAGTAACAAACATGTTGCAAGCTCCTACCAGCAGCAGATCCCAGGGCTCCAGGGGAATCAGATTGACTGGAAGGAAAAGAGTGAGAGAAGGAAAATTGTATCTTCCTTCAGCACACCAAAATCCATGTCCTACAGAATAAATATAGTTGTGATATTTGGTGGAGGCACAGTCCAGTGTCAGTCTGATGGTTTCACCAAGCAGTAGATGATGTTGTGTTCTACCCATTACTTTTCATCGTGGTTCTCATTGTGTGTTCAGAGGTATTCACTAGGGGGAACAACTTCTTGGTGCATCATTGCTTTTTAGGGATGCTTCAGTGGGACTGAGACAGAATTCCTTGACTTATTCTACAGCAGTGTGTTTATGGCATATGTAGGGAAGAAATGCCCATGAGACACTATTATACTCACCTCCCAGGTGATGGATGGGTTATTCCAGCCATCAGGCCCATTGAAGGGAGATCAGAAGATAATTGACTGTCAAACTTTTGAGCAATGTTAAGGTTGATTACTGCAGAGGTCAGTTTATTTGAACAACGGACCCGTTTACGAAGGGTTACATAATAATGAGAATAATTTTTGTTTCAATGGAAGTTCTAAACATTGTCAAGGGAGAATTAACTTTTAAATGTTAAACTTAAATATACTTTTGAAATCTGAATGGCTCTTGGTCTAAGAACCCAGCTTCATTTTCTCTGTTGCAAGGAATGTGGAAGATTTGAAAAAAATATTCAATGGAATATGCCAAAAGTCAATGCTTTGATTGCATGCCAAAAATAATTGATTTTTACCTACAGTCAGTTGGATTGAGAGTGTGTGCATATATATTACATACATATATGTATGGTTTTTTTCCAAATTTCTGAAGGATTGAGAAAATAAGTTGTTGGGAATACATAGAAACATGACTGAGGGAAGCAGCATGACTGGGTTAATAGTGAGGAAAAAAATCTCAATTGTTAGTAAGCAGAAAAGATGTTAAACTACTCAAATTCCTGAGGCTTCTGTCCTGAAGCGCCATCAGATCTGAGGCTCAGCACACTGTTGGTCAGGCTCTGAAACAGACTGGAGCAGCTGTACTCAGAATAAAACCCTAATTTTTTTTTCCTGCGGGGCTCACTGACCTTAAAAAAAAAAAACCCAACCAAAAAAACCCCAAGAAAACAAGAAGAGATAATTCCATAAGTTGTTTGTGCTCACTTCATGTATGTGTAATTAGCAGGAAAGCTGTAAGACCACCAAGAACCAAAGTGTTGTATCCTGCATATATTAGATGTTCATACTGCCTTTCTGTTTTCAAATCAAGCTTAGTATCAGTGAGATTTCTGGTAAAAATCATCATGATTTCAAGGTTGATCCATTTTTTTATGTTCACAGAAAGTGTTCTTTTCACCACTCGAAGTCTAGAAAAATCTCACAGTTCTTCTTCCAGTAAAATGTTGGAAAGCACTAATTTTGACGCACGTACACTTGCTGAGCCTCCTTAGTTCTCTTGCTAGTGGGAGTGTTTGGAAGGGGGAGAAACCTCTTCACCACACAGAGAAATTAGTCTTCATTTTTAACTTCTCTTTATTTTTGTGTGTATATAGAATGATTCAGTGAAGCAGCACTGATGGGAGCTCCCATGTCTCTCAGCCCACCTGTTCTGCAAGAACTATTACTTTTATTATCAGTTATTAATACATTTTTTTGAGGGCTCAGTTGACCTAACGTGATTTTCAGGGAGAGCTGCCACCAGGACACCCCTTGGCTGCACATGAGCTCAATTCTAAGGATGCTGGTTCCTTTTGTTACTGTGACAATAGCTTTGAGTCTTCTGGGTCACTGAGGAGCATTGAACCTGCATGCTACTGTACCTACTGTAGCCAAAATTAACCTGTAGAAGGAAGAGAGATGGTCAAGAAACCTGAGGAAAATTGGCAGGTTTATTAGGAAGAAAACCAATCAGACTTTGTTCCTTTGGTGGACAGAGCTGGAGTCCAACAGAGCTTTGAACAGCATGCAGAGGAGTGACCGTGGGACTGTGGCTGGTGGTGGGAAGTACAAGGTTCCTTCAGGCAGATCTCTGTGATATTTTGCAGGCAGGGGAGAGGGCATCTGCTGGTGTTCTAAACCTGCTGGTGGCTACAGAACCACAGAAAAGCTGTACCCATGCAGAGCTGCTGTGCTGTGCTGGAAGAGGGAGTATTCACCTGGCACAACCCCGGCATTTCATCCTCTGTGTCAGTTCCTTCTCGTCTGATATGGGGTATGCAAGGCAAGGTGGGCTTGCGGAGCAAGTTCACATCTCCTGCAAAACACCAGAAGACCAGATACTTGAATGGATCTTGTCAGTTTAAGAGGGATATGAAAACCTCCCAGGTTTCTAGCCCTCTTCCACCATGCAAGTGGTTTAAAGATGTGGTAAAACACATGAAAATCTCTTTCTTCTAATTAATCACTACATTTGGAAACTAGAAGATGGCATTAGTTCCCTAATATCCCTGAGCAAAGGGAACAATGTATAAACCTTTGATTTTTACATAAGTCTTCATTCTTTTCCTATCCTACACACTTCAGTTGGAGCATTCCGACCTACACACCTCAGTTTTACTGCTTTTCTTTCTCTGTGATATTTGTGTAAGCTAAAACAACTTTAGGAAGGTAAACAGTACCTCCACATAACTGTTTTGTTTTCTGGTTCTCATATGCTAACATGCCCCTGAATGTTTGTGTTGCATTTTGCCTAAAGGAAATCTTTGCTGCTCAGCTTCCAGTCCAAACAAGTGAGATCCTAAGAAACCTGGAGGTTTCCAGAAGAGCTTAGCTGCATAAATGTAATTACAAAACTGGAGAAAATGTTCAAGTGCTACCCCTATGCCATATTTGTTTGAGGAATCCTGTAACTGCTTCTGAGAATCTAGTGAGGGGCTGGCTGTGATCCCTTTCTATATGAGTGCCACCTGAATAATTGTGACAAGAAGGGGAATGTGCCCAATGGATGCAAAGCATATGAGGACTAAGTCTATGTTAGTCATATGCTGAAACAAAAACACTGTACTATCCACTGCTTCAAGGGAATCTCTGTGGGATGTACAAAGCTAAATCTGTTTATATTCCTCTGAAAATCCACACCTCAGCTGGAAAAAAAAGCATGGCTTCCATACAAGTCCAGGTCTTTGCAAGATTCCTGGGTAATCTGGAGTCCAGGTCTTCATGTGCAGTGAGAGGTGGTCAAGAGAAGGGGGAGGAAGGAACATCAAGAATATGCTGTAATGCAAGTAAGGCTGTGAGTTTGGTTAAAGCAGTAGCAGCATGTTGCTAAACATTGCTGCATCTGCTCCAGTTCATCCATCTCTACTTAATAGCCTTTTGGCTTGTGTCTGTTAATAGACTTATTAAGCATTACTTATCTGGTAGTCGTAAATAGCTGATTATTCTCTCTATGTTCAGATATTTTTAAATGTTTTGCTATATTCTAGTTACTAAATTAAGAAATTATGGGCATATGCATATCAAGTAGTGTAAAAAAAAGGTAGTTTTAGTGTAACCTCTTTAGCTTTCACAAGCTTAAATGATGACCCAAAGTACCAAAAGAGAGACAAAGTTTAGGTGGTTACATGATTTGTAGAAGGTCATCACAGGCAGAAACAGAAGTGAAAGACAGGACTTGAGATATAATAATTGCAGGAGACTTGTTCCCAAATCCTTAAGCAAGTCTGTCTAGGAAGGGATGAGTTTACCTTGCCTAAGTTCCAAGTATACATGGGAAGATACAATAAGTTTCTGTCACATTTGTTGTATTTGGGGTTGGATTTTTTCATTATTTTTTTAAAATCAGGTTGTTAACTGTTGTTTTACTGTGTCTCTCGGTTTGGTGAACTATTGTTTGCACCCTCAGGAGTAATGGATATCTTGTCTACAGGGATGAGCAAACTACTGTAGCAGTGGCTCCTTACTTGCGAGACAGTAAAACATTATGATGCACCTTTGCAGCACAAATATACAAGCCTGTTCATCACATTGCCCAACGCTAATGTGTTTATATGGCTACAAGTTCCATTACTTTGTGCAACTGAAAGGACAGAGGACTTTGCCAGATAAGGGAGAAATCCCAGAGCATTCTTATTAAGAACCTGATGTCAGTCCAGAAAGGGATGGTATATCTTGTTTTAAACATTCAACAAACCAAAGCTGAAAAAGAATCAGACTCGAGATGGTTTAAGTTCTGCTTCAGGGCACAGGCAGACTGCCATAGAAAGGTAGAAAGGTAGAGGAGTAATTGTCTGCTAAGCAAACCTCATCTCTGGAACAGGCATAGCTTCTTCAAAAAATAATGATACGAAACTCAGACTATTCTTCTACTCACTGAAGAATGAGAAGTCTCATATACTGCAGGAGGTTGTTCTAGAGGTAGTTTTATTGAAGATAAGCTTTCAAAATATTCCTATAATTTTTTTTTTAAACAGTCAAGTGGAGCCTGGAATTTTTCTACGGTAGTATTTGTTTTCAAGTATCACTAAAATCAGAGAGCATAGATTTGCCAGTCTCACAGTGTACTGATGGCAGATACTTAGCTGTGTTCAGTGTTTAGAGGAAACGCTTTACTAGAAGCCTCCTGTTCCAGAGGCTGATCCAATCCTGGCCATGACCAAGGGTGACTCCTATGGACTGTGGATGTGGAGGCAGCTCTTTCACCTACCTGGAAGATCTCAGGTAGGGTAATACTGAGTCCAAATGCGGCTGGATCTGAGCAGAATCAGCCAGCAACATAGAGTCAGGAGGGCTGGAGAAGAAATAAGTTCTGGAAAGGCAATTTTAGGGATTTCCGTGGAGACAGTTTGCTGTAAGCAAAGGCTGGTGCCTCTCAACATGGTTGCAAGGGTGCAGCTCTCACTATTGCCAGCTAAAGGTCTGAGTTCCTCAGCCTGCCTTTTTCTGAGCTCTGCAGGGCACAAGCAGGGCCTGCAGGATATGCATGCAGGTGTAGTGTTTTGCAATTCCTCCAAATGACACATGAGCCAGAGATGGGGTAGCGTGGGGGGAAAGGAGAAAGAGGGAAGCAAGTTAAAAGGGTAGCTTAGAATTGAGTGGGAGTCATGTAACCGAAAATAGGAATCTTCTACTTTTTTTCCTGTTTCTCAACTAGAACACAGTCACAACCCAGTGGAGCCAAAGCTGTTAAAGTCCCTTTGGAAATGCCTCTGGGTACCCACTGCATCACTAGGTAATTAGTGACACCCCGTGACACTTTGGCACCTCTACCTTGCTGCAGATGACATGGAGTCAGTTTTGAAAAAATCTCTTCTTTGTGAGTGAAAATAAAGACTAGGAGAGTGGTTTAATTTATGTCTTTATTTTCCTGGTTGGTAAAGAGAAGCCTTGAAAGAGACTCGAGAGTGAAGCAGAATAATCAAGCAACTCATTGATCTAAAGTTAATCTGCTGCAACTGCCTCAGCAAATGCTAAAAATGGCCTCCTTTGCTCCTTTCTATGACTGAGGAAACGGCTTCTGCCAATATCCCTCTAACACCAGCAGCCCTTGGCGCTTTTGTCAAACACGCTCTGTGTTTGAACAGATCAAATGAAACTCATTTGTTGTTATTGTTTAAGATTAAGCTGTGCTTATGGAATTACCGTGGCATTATTAGGCCAGTTTCCTCGAACACAAAGAGAATGAAAAACAAAATTAAAAAGAAGAGGAAATTCTGTTTATTTTTTTGTTTTAGAACTCAGTACTGAGCTTTGAGTTTCTGTTGTTCTCAGTAGTGAATTATACAGCATTGGATTCTTCAAAGAAGCACCAAGAAGTTATCTTAAAAACATTATAGTTGTTATAGAAAGGTGCTAGGTACTATATAAAGCATTCAAAATGTTTCCAAAATGCTTAGAAGGTGAGTTTCTGGAGAAAAGTAAGAGCAAATCATGCCTTTTAGCTCTGGGCTCTGATATGGAATCTGTACAAGCATGAGCAGGTCACTTAAACAGACTATCTACTGCTCCATCTGCAAAATGAAGCTATTGAGTGCATCAAACTACCCAGAGAAGCCAGAAAATATATCTGTAGGCAAAATGTTTGGTGCAGACCTGCTGGGATTTATGCAAGCTGAATTTTCTTTTGTGCTTTCGCTGATGGAAAGCATTTCTGCCAAGCCATCAGAAGCCATAATTTTCTTAAATGAAAACTCATCAGTCCTCTAAGTCGTCTTGAAAATGTGCTGTGGCTCACAACTAGTAGTTTCATAGGATCTTAGAGCAATTCAGGTTGGGAAGAAACATGGAAGGTGTCTAGTCCAGCTTCTTGTCTAAAGTGGGGCCAACAGTGAATTCAGAGCACATTACTCAGAGCCTTGTCCAGTCAGAGACTGAAAACCTACACATCACCTCTAGGCCCCTGTCCCACTGATGGGTCTTTCTTACAGGGATTTCCCACCCCTCATAGACACTTAATGTCCAGTCAGAGCCTTGCCAGCTCCAATTTGTCCCCATGTCTGTTGTTCTCCCACTGCACATTTCTGCAACAAGCTCATCTCCACCTCTTAGTGGCTTCCTCAAGGTTCTAGGGGCTGCTCTTAGGTCCCTCCAGGACACCCCTTCCCAGGACTGAAGAAGACCCAATCCCACACCCTGTCCTTATAGGGCAAGTGTTCCTGCCCCGACCAGCTTGGAGGCCTCCGCTGAACTCCCTCCCGTCACCTGCTGTTTTTCTTGTACTGGGTATCCCAAACTGGCCCCAGTGGACAAGCAATTGCTGTGTGAGGGGGACTAATCACTTCCCTCTGCCTGCTGTCTATGCCAGCCTGGATTCGGGGGTGTTGTCTGCGGTCTGTGCAGCCCTGCTGGCCCCTGCCCAGCCAGCTGTGCCATGGGGCCCTTTCAGCAGTGCTGCTGCCCAGCTAGGCAGTGCCCAGCCTGCAGCGCTCCAGGGGCTTCCTGCTGCCCAGGTATGCGGCTTCACATTCAGCCCAGCTGGATATCACAAGATTTCCATTGGCCCATTTCCCTGGCCTGGCCTTGTCCTTCTGGATGGCAGCCCTGCCCTCTGGCATACCAGCTGCATCCCTCGGTTCACTGTCATCCACATTCTTGATTTTAAAAAAAAACATGTTTTAAATCAAAAAGTAATTCTAAGCACCAATGACTTCTATTCACTCTTCCACGTAATTCCACTAATCTTGGAATTCAGAAATGTTTTGCAAGGAGAGTTTTCCTTGTTTAAGGAAATTGACTGTCCTGCAAAATTCTCCTCTCTTTGTGTTCAGCAGTGAGTAAACTTCTCTAGCTCCATTAGATCATGTATACGTGGAGATCAAAACTTTCTTCAGGGAAAAACAGAAAAGTAGAAAAATAGTACATTCCTCCCTACCCACTGCCATTTCAGTTTGAAGTTAAGTTCCAAAGAATATTTGCTGTAAAAAAAAATGAGACAAGTCTGGAAAAATCAATACATTGACAGAAGAAACTTTGTTTCTCTGACTCTGCCAGAGGATGCTATTAGGTTGTTTCCCACTTGGGTTTAGGTTTTTTGCTAGTTCTGTATTGCCTGGAGCTTAGCCACTAGTAAGATACTGGTAGAGGTAATTCTTAAATCACACAGAGGATTTTCTTGTATTTCTTTACTAGAGGATATCCCTGATGCTTAGCCACTGCAGGGGACCTTTACATATTAGCACAATCTTCAGCTTTTCAGCCCACAATAGCTGTGGATTGTGCTGACTTTTCCTTCCACTTCCAACCAACCATGCAGGCAGGTGTTGTAGGATATTTAGCTCTTACTGGAGGACTGGAGCATGCTAAAGTTGTGAATGCCAAAGCATCCTGATGAAGTCCCCAAATGAATGTAATTCACTACCAATCTTAAAATGCTATTCTACTCTAGAGAATGACTATTCAAAAAAGGTCCTAATTTAATCAATAGAGTAACTTCCCATGTACATTCAGACACATATAAAATCTGTTAGTGACAACATGATGGGTTTTATTGCTTTTTACTTCTATTAGCATTGCAGAACCAATTCTGCTTTGAGCAAGCTGGAATCTCCACTTTCCTGTATTATATCCCCTGAAAATAATAGCTGGCACAGCACAGAGGCTCTCAGCACCTGAGTGCTATCAATAATGGTGCTGTTAACCCAGCTGCTGATGAGTAACCTACCCTGACCACTGAAAGCACTAGGACTGCACCAGTTTTATTCTGACCATTATTTTAGTTTACAGTGGGGTTGCTACTGGGACCATTCTACAAGGACAGAAGAAGCCTTTCTCAATTCTGACCCCAGAATACCTTTGAAGGTTAGGAAATGATTGTATTTTTCGTTGTCCATTGGAGTACTGTTCCTGCACTAATGTAAATCCTCTATATAATATTTTTACACGGCTGACTTCTGTGCAGTAAAGTTATCTTAAAAGCTGGGGGATCTCATTCAATTTAGGTAAGGAAGCAATCATTTGAATACTAACCTCCAATTCCTGCGAAACTGTGTGGAAAAAAAAGGAGAACCTGTGTGCCTGCAGTATTCTGATCTGTTTCTGTGGCTGGTAAGAATACAACTTGAATCTATATTACTGGAAACGTAATATTGCCTAGAAGAGAGGGGGGGAAAAAAGCAAAAAAAAAAAAAGAAGGCATATTATCTTAAAAAGTTTAGATGAAATTCTGAGCAATCTCACCTATTTTATCCCACATCAGTTCTGATTGTGCAATGTCAAGTTTAAAAAAAAAAAAAAACCAGACTAAAAAGGAGCAGTTTGAATTTTGATTACAGCACTGTGATTGATCTGTCAGTGGTGATAGGTCTGTGATAAATCCTTTTTAGACTACAACAGAATTGGCATCATACTCTGCAGTTACTGGATGTGAAGTGATACAGATCCCTCCCAACCAGGGTTCCGGGCTGGATTTTTATACTGCACACCTCAACATCCACGAGAGTTTGACTTTGTTTCACTTTGAGTGGATGCACTGTAGGAAGCTTCCCACTCTAGCTGCTAATGATGGAAATGCAGGCTGGGTGCTGCTGGAGATGCAGAGGCCAGGCCCCTGAGAAAGCAGGACAGGCTGCATTTCAGAACAGGGAACAGAGAGGAAGGAGGGAAAGCACTTAATGTTCCCACATGCAGGATGTGATGGTCAGAAAGCAGAAGAGCTACCAGCAGATTAAAACCTAGAGCCACGAAAGTGAATTTGCAGCTCAGGCAGTCTGTACAAGGTGATAATGATATTAATTCCTGTGAGTAGTGAGCTGGATTCTGATCAACCCTGTGTAAGCAGGTGTACTCCAGAGATAGCAAGGAGCAGAAAACCAGGTTAATTACTATTTTTAGCAATATAATAAGGACAGACTGGGCAAGTTAGCACTATTTCCGTGATAAATATTAGATTGTGGGTTCTCAGGGAGCACAAGCATCTGAGATGGTGACTACTAACAGAAAACTGCAGGAGCTGAACAGAGGCAGGTTTCATCCACAGAAGAACATACTCAGCCCCTCACAGTGAGAATCAGTCTGCTCCTATACCCTGGCATCCCTTCAGTATCCTTCAGCTGCTCCACAGCAATACTCACCCTGGTGAGAGGCACCTGGCTGTAAAAGGCCAGGGAAGATCTCCCCTCAGATCTAGTGCTACCTCTGGTACTCACTCCCAGAGCCAAGAAAGTAGTTACTTCTCAGTGGCACGAGAAATACTGTGCCTCCTGAGCTCAGTCATGGGTCCGGAGCAGGGATATAGAAAAAAAAAAAGAGGGCAGAGAGTGAGCCTGTCCCTCCTACTTTCCTCGAGCAGACGAAGGGGAGGGAAAGAAATAAGGCCAAACTGAAGCAGATATACCCAATTCCTGAAGACTGCTTCTAGCAGCCCAGCAGATGGACTGTAGGACATCAATGAGCAGCAAGGCACAATGGGTTAGGGACACTTCAGGGGGTGACAGATATGCATTGTGGAGAACCTGGGTGAGGGGCCTCAGTATTAAAATATGTGGGATAAGTGTCCTCAAGACAACAAGACCCTGACCACTGACTGAATTAGAGTTGTGGCCAGGCAGTGATGTTCATGAGCTGGTGGTAAAAATCCACTGTAATGCTCTGTTCTTTTGCATCTTCTGGTCACCTCTGTATAATTCAGAAGCTATTAAGAATTATTCATATCCTCATTTTGCACATTGCAATGCATCTGGAGGATGGTGACATCTTTATTACCTATTTGTCTTTGCAGACTTAAGACATTCTGTTGAACCAGGGTCTTTCCTGAGATCAAGTTATCACAGGAGAAAAGCATGCTCCCTGTTTTTCTTTTTGTCTGGATTTCTTTTACTAAATGGGAAAGAAAGAAGGTTGCTTATCTTCACAAAGTACTTCTTTGCTCAGAGAGAAAAAAATACAGCTTTGTGTCTCTAACACATCATCTGAGTGGGTTGAGTCTGAGGTGTCTTTTGCCATGTACAATGCAGGGCAGTCTCAGTTCGTGCCTAGAGCCCACACAGTCACCTCCACAGCTCACAGATTAGTGGGGGGAGGATGCTCTGAGACGATGTTGTGTCATGCAGCAAATCTCTTAACGCAGGATAATGCTCTACAACAGAATTTAATAATAAGTTACTTAGTACAAGTACTTTATTCCTCATGTAATTTTATAGTTTCCCGGAATGTCTCAAGTTGTAGTCCTGGCTAATGTATAGTCAGTTCAATAGCAAGCTCTGGAGGGCTGACTGCTGAGGTGACACTGGCTGCTATTTATTTCTACTTGCTAAGCCGTGTGACAAGAACCTTTAAAATATCCCAAATCCTTACCTGATGGTTTCTGTGCTTGCTAATACTGCCATTGACAGAGGGATGTTAGGGAAGACCTTGGATGAAGTCTGGAAAACTGATTGTTTCAAAATACTTCAAATTTGAAACCAGTAATTACAAATGTCTGAAGGCTCTTGCCTCCCTGAGGGTATCCAAGCTCAGAGAGGCTCTCTGCAGCTCCACAGTGCCAGTTCAGCTTAATGCCCCTGGTGATGGATCAGCTGCTTGCACAGCCAGACAGCTGAAGGTGTGACTGCGACTGCAGGTGTGGGCAGCTTGTAAACAGAAAGGCCAGTATTTTTTTGCGAAGGAAAGGAGAATCTGTGTTTTCCATCCTGGAACTGCCTGACAGTGTTATTAGAGCAGGGTATGGATATGAGGAGCAGCACATCATTCTGGTGGGGATTCGGTCTGTTGTTGTAATTCCCACAGTGTGTTGTGCTGCCTCTGACACGTAGTTCCCTCTCTGTCAATAAAAATAAATATCCGCCTGAAGTTTGTTGCCAATAGAGATTTTTTAAAATTTGCATTTCTTATGAGTTTACCATAGCTGTGCTCATTCTGGTTTGCTCTTTACTAAATTTTCTAAAAGACCTTGTTGACTCTCCACGAGTGTTTTTCTGAGTGGCTTTTTCAGTTCAAGGTCCCTATCAGGGGACTCTCAGAGAGAAGCTCTGGCAGTGGAATAGCAAACTCTTACCATGTCAGATGCATAAGAATTAGGATTACTTAAATTGTTTTCTAATGGCAGATTTTCCATCAAGAAATATAATTTTGAAAACTAGACTTCCTATGGGAATATGTCAATTTACACAAAATGCCAAGGTCTTTTTCAGTCTGAGAGAAAATCAAAACGAAGTATTTTAGCCTTACTATGATGAAACAGTGCTATAATTTACTTCATTTGCAACTATACTATGGTATACTTTACTGTAAAATTGACATGAAACACTTTAATTTTAATTCCTTTACACAGAAGCATTTGCTCCCCAGCTGTTTTCTTATATAAGATTTTATTTTGAGGAAATTTCAGTTTTATTCTCGTTCATTCCAGCACACAGAATGGAAAGAAAAAGAAATCATGGAGTTTCATGCAAAGCAGAAATTTGTAATGTTGTTCAGATCCAGCACCTATTGTGTACCACAGGCATTGGAAAGACCAACTGGTGCGTGACTGGAGTACCACACAAAGCAAACAAACAAAAAACCCCAAGGGCTGAAATCTGTTCCCAGTAAATATTTGGGTAATTTCAAAGTATTCATCAACTGTATTCTGTCCATGAACAATTTACAAACAGCCAACAAGTGCCAGGTTTCAGAAGCAAACTGTTCACTGCAAATAGTTTGTCTCTTCACTGTGACAGTTGTGTGTTACTAAGAAGCCAACTGTCCTTCTTACACAAGCTTTTAACCATGGCCACAGTAAAAGCTGTATGTTGAGGAGCAGGATAGTAGAGTTTTAGGGAAATTATATTTTGAAAACCTTGCTTAAATATTTCTTCATAAAAATATTTACTGCCTTTTATTCAAAGATTTTCAAACCCAGCGAGCATCATTACTTCCATTTTAGTAGCAGAATAAAAAGGCAAAAGGAGAAACTACACTATTTATCTTAGATCCCACTGCAGATAAGATGAGGTGGGAATGGAATTAGCTCTTGAGATCCAGTTCACAAAACAGTATCTATGAGATGATAAATTTGCCTTTATTTATAATGGGTGTTAGTGTGGTGTTCATCACAGAAGGTGTTCACCACTGCATGATTCAGATAAATTCAGCCTAGCAGTCTCCGTAGCAGTTGTACAATAGAGCATATACTCTTTCTTTTCTAGATGTGGAAAATGAGGCATAGATTACAAATTGTTTTGCAGCATTTGGGGCTGGCAGTGGAAAAGTAGCAGGAGGCTCGCAGTGCTGCCTCAGCCTTTTCAGGCTTCCCATCTCTTAATTTGTATCTCTTATCATCATCTCTAAATTCACCTTTAGAGCAACTGCTGAAACTACTTTGATTTCAAGGCGTTCACGCAGATAAAACATTCCACACTCAGAGACTAATGGTAAAACAAAAAAAAAAAAAACCCAACAAAACCAACAAACCCCATCACAGAAGCAGCTCATGAGGGCAGCTGGTGATGATTCCTCCTTGATTATTGCTTAAGGACCACTACTTGCATGCAGCTCATTCCAGGAGACTTTCTTGGGGAAAAGTCATGGGAGAAAGTCTTTCTGAAAAGGTGTCATCTGTCATGACAAGTTGCCTGTCCTGATGAGCCTGGTGCTGAGATTGCATTATGATGACTGATGAGGCCGTCTGTAGCAGTTAACTCAGCCATTTGTAATCATTTCTCTTACAGGCCTTTTGGTAATCACTTTGAGAAATTCTTATTTGAACAGTGCAGGTTCTGGGGAGGGAAGAAAAGCAAAGCTATTTCTCTGTTGCTGGAAAGGATTTAGATAGACATAAACTTGGGGAGAAATGAAAAACAAAAAATCAGCATAAAGTATCTTCCTGTCCTTCTAGATATTTCTGCAAAGCTATTTGGTTTTATTTTTGTGTAGCTCACAGCCCCATCCACACACTGGATCTGTTCCAAATGCTCAGAATTCCCTTTCACAAGGTAGGGTGAAGTCATTTGACAGAGACAATGCTGGACCACCTGAAGTAGGACTTCTGGGAAGAAGGAAACAGTAAGGGTTGTTTTCTTTTCTGAACTCTACTACTGCTTTGCAGTGTGAATTTGAGCAGGTCATTTAATCTAATGGTTTCTTAGTATCCTTACACATAAGAGGTATGTAATTTATATGTCCATTTTTTTCTGTGTAGTTCATGTCTTCTACTGGGTTTTTTACAGCTCCTTATGGGCTAGCTTTTCAGCCCAGTCCACCTCACCAGTTTTTCCCCAAACAGAAGGCTGTAGCAGCATGCAGGAATATCTAAGAGAGAGACCAGAAAGCTCCTCCTCTATGTGACAGGCAGATGACGATGATGATAGCCTGCCTCTTCCTACTCACCTTAGACCGTGTCTCATTGGGTATTGGAATGGTTGCCTTTATACCAGAGGCCAAATACAAGCCTGAGTAGAACATCACAGCAGCATAATTTGCATCAGCAGGGAGAACCTGGGTCGTCCTGCCCCACACACGAGGTCATTCCTCGAGCGGGAGCTCCTTCTTTTGTGTCACGTAACCGCTCTGTTCTGGTGCCATCCAGCAGGGGATAGTGGTGCCCAGTGGCATCAGCTGCTTTACATCACTCACCTCTCTTTTGGGAATGCTGAGGATCAGTTAACAGTTAAGATCTTTGGAAAGCAGCTACACAGGACAAAATTGTGCCAAGGAATCCAAAACATTCTCCAGAACTCAGGAGATCTTCAGAGATACTGCTTCTTATTTTAATTCAGCACCTGAGAAACAGAATGACAAGCAATTTACCTTTAACAATCTTTACTCATAGTCAATTTAGAGGTGTCTGTGTGAGTGAAGACAGGAGTTTCTGATGCCTCGCTCAGATGCTTTATGGCCTTCATTTTGGCAGCTCTTGCAGAACTTCCTTGAGCAGTACTTTCACATCTAAATACCCCGCAGTTGTAGTCAGAGATGCTGTCCTTTACCTTAAGCAAAATTAAATGTTGCAGTGAAAATAGACAATATAAGCACATTGGCATCTTTCCCAGTAATGGGAATATGAAGTAGTTTTTATTGTTCCTGCCAAGACAGCTGTGTTTCAGATTGAAATAGTCATCACACCCTTTTTCTATTTCTAGAAATAATGCAGCTTGCCTACCAATAACAAATGTCTTGTATTTTCTCTGGTACCAAAACACCCTGCACTTTTGTTGCAACTCTGCAACACTGTATCTTAACAGAAGTGCCTAATGCAGCAAAGAAATGGGTTTATCCATGCAAATGGCAGGAAATTCATAACTGTCACTTCCTCACAGTTTGTGTTTGTACACATGTAGGGCTTCATCTGATTCCTCTGAGCATTCAGTTTATGTTTTGATATGGTAGGCATATTTTAAAAGTTTCTGCTTTAAAATGCCATCTTTGGATTCCAAGATTTCAGAACTATACCATCTATTAAAAGTGGACAGGGCCTCTGCAGCTCTACTGACCTTTCTAAAGGTGTTCCCTCTGTCTTCATGATACAGCTGACACACAGTTTCTATGGGAAACATCACTTCTAGATTTCTACCTCTCTTGTAGAGGAAATCTCCAGTTTTTACCTGAAGTTGCTGTATTTTATTTCCTTTGTTTGTGGGCTATTTTAAATGTGAAGGGGTGGGGATGTCTGATTAAAGAAAAAAGCCCCTGCATTTGTATTTCTTTGTATTTCTAAGAGCCATTATTGAGCCTTTTGCCGACATTAACTTGCAACATGTACTTGTGCATTAAGCATAGAATTCCCCTCCTTTCACAGAAGCAATAATAGTAATAATGATAATAGCAAGGAAAAATGAGGCTGACTTATGCCACTGCTGTTGCTTTCTTCCAAATAACCGGTACTTACTGGCTGCTGTTTGCAGCTGGCTTTGTTGGATGGTTCCAGGCAGCAAAACAAGGCCAGCTTGCACCTAAGGTGGGTTTATGCCAGGTGGTGGATGAGAGACTGTTCTGGACATTGCCCCACACTCCTTCAGTAAGAATGATGGTGTACACCTTCAAAAAGCTTTTTTTTTTTTTTTTAACAAAAAAAGAGGTAAATGTAGGAGTATTATGGAATACAGGGAATGAGGGTTCCCAGGCAAATCCGGATAAATCAGGTGGAGCAAAGTAAAGACACTTCCCAAATTAACTCAGGCAGAACTTGGACCTTTAAACTGCAATGAATAAAAGTGTGGGTTTCGCTTGATATGCAATAGGTGTGTGAAACTGAACTGTGTTTCCTCTCTCCCCACTATCCAAGCTCAATGCTGCAGTGCAGTCAAAGAAAGGGTTGTAAACACTCAGGTCATATGTGACTGTAGATGGCTTTGCCTGGGAAGGGAGGCATTTAGAAGCTGTATATGAAAGGAAAAATAAATGTTCCCTAAACTTCATTACGAGTGTCTCTAGAGCCAGAGGTACTGACATGGCATGAAAGTGTGGGAGGAGAAGTGAATTACCACCTTTTTCATCCTGATCAAAGAAGTCTTTAAAAGGTGATACAGGCTGCCTGCTAGGAGGGTGAAAACCCTCCTGCAAATCACAAAGATTCAGATCTGCAAAACCTTCAAATACTCATTTCCCCAACATTTAAATGTTCAAGGAATTTTTGCATGCATTTTTGTCCACTGACAAGAAATACAGAGATGAAAATAAATGAGCATTGAATGCCACATCTTAAACCATGAGACACAGAATGCAGATGTTGAGAAAAATATAAGCTTGTATTAAAATTTGCAGGGGCTGTGGGCTACTGAGCATCTAACTATCTACAGTTGTGTTAAAGTGATAACTGCTTAGTGGTGTAAGTTTGTGTGTGTATTCTGATTTAGAATGCAGTCAGTGTAGCACAAAAAAAGGCTTTATGCATATAAAGAGCAGGGGGTTGTTTCTGGGTTTGTTTCTTTCTATTTCTTTAATCCCACTATTTAAAATTATATAGGAAGTGTGCAGATCTGATGAGACTCCAAGTGGGTGTCTGCGTACCTATACAGAAATCCAAGGTGAAGGCACTAAATGGTTTGAAGTCAGTGTGTGTAATGAATTATTAAAACACTGTCAAAACAACTATTTCTTTTGCTTGGAAGTCTGGCCGCTGTGGTTCTAGAGGTTACGTTAACTGGGTACAGAGTAGGGGAACGTACATGCGAGGGGAAATATGAGACATGCAAAGAGATGAACATTGGTGATACGTGGGAGCAGGACCCCAGGTCTGAAAGATGAGAGCCATACTGGCATAGCAGATATACCAGCATAGTGATCATTTTGGTACAGTCTGGTGTGTGTGTATATATATATATGTATATAATGGTCCTACTGGTAAGCAACTGCTCCAAAGTTGTTTGGATGCAGAACACTTACAGGAGGGGGCCAGTGCAACAGGCACAGAAAGGGCTCCCAATGACCATGACTGGAGTAACTCTCTGGTGTTGACACATGTACCAAACATTAATTCTGTCTCTCAGTTGCTCCTTTAGAAGTTTGTCTAAGCTGCAACACACAAATACCCCAGACAACAGTGGAAGGGTCACTTTATTTTCACATGTACAGAAAAATTTGCAACCTGAAGTACTTTAGTATGCCTGAGTAGAAAGGTTACCAATTCTGCAGGCTTCCACCTTGCATTTTCCTGCTGTCTGCAGTGTCCAGAGGTCTGTCTGTGCTGCATGAAACAGCTAGATATAGTGGCTTTTGGTTTTCTCTGCATATCTGGTCAGTTATTCAGATGCAATTGTTATCAATCCAAAGACAAGGACACATATTACCCTGTGTTGAAATACCACAGCCCTACAAAGTCATGGCCCCAATACTCCTTTTCCAGTTGTGACCCTAAAATGTCTAAAAGCTGCTACAAACGCAAGTATCCAAAATTCACAAGATGTGTTTGCACATGGAGCTTTGCTGCTGCTGGGCTTTCCCCCTGTTTAGCTAAGCTGGGGGTTAGGCAAGCCAGAGAAGCGCATCCCTTCATGGAGTCCTGCCAGCAGCCTCGGCTTTTGAGGCTCTGAACCAGAGTTAAGAGCAGTTTGATCTCTAACACTCCGACCTTTGTCTTCTCTATGTTCCCCAGAGAGGTGCTTAATTGTGCTGTAAAAGATTATTACAGCAAAACTCAGTCTGCAGTTGGATTTTTTAAAGGTTTCTTGTGCACACACACACAACGTTAAGCCATTCCTAGCCTGGTCTGTAATTGAGGCTCTGAGCTCTTTATCAGTGAATCATGGCTGTTTTGTGGTGTCTTACTGGGCAGATCCTTGGCAGCTGCAGAGCACCTGAGATGCAGTAGTATGCTCTAGATGGCAGTATATTTTTAAACGGTATTAGTTATTATAAGCTTGGTCATCTTAATTGGTTTATTTTAATTCTCTTTGTATGGAAAATGTGCATTATTTATTTTCCTGTAATGAGCAGCAGCACATTATACCTCGTTAATATTTCCCTATTGCAGTGTCTTGATCAAATTGCAATTTGGGTGTTTTGTGTTCCTCTTCCTCCAGATCCAAGGTCCACTGATCCGATCACATCTCGCAGACTTAGCACAGACTCTCCTTGCATCAATAAATGTTTATGGGTTGTGGTAGGTAGAGGAACTGTCTTGTCAGTAGGAAAAGAATGGGGCTGTGAACCAACTTGCTGATTAATCAGTTATGATGCAGTTGGGTTTTTTCAATCAAAAGTTAATATTCCAATTGAAAAGGAGATGGGAAAAAGTATATGGCTAAAAGAAGGGGTTTAAAAGAAAATTTTAAATAAGGCTTACAAAGGAAATAAAAGGTAGTCAAGGTCAGAAGGATAACCCAGTGGGTGAGTTAATAGGAGGCACATGCTTTATGTAGAGGAAGTGTATGCTATTCCCAAATTTACTCATCAAGCACCTGCCAGTCAGCATTGTTGATCACTCTTGTGACTCATGCAGACTGAATTCACTATCCACAGGTCTGCTACAGCCCACTAAATGCAAATTCCCTCTCTGTAGCAATCCAGCGCAGTTTTTGTGACACATACAAGCTATAGTTTATTTGCACTCATCAGGCTTTCAATGTGACATAAAATCATTGTAACATAATGCATTATTAAATATATTTTCCAGCTGGAAAAGATAAACTTGACAGACTGTCAGTGAACATTTTCATACTGTAGAAAAGGTTAGTGAAAAAAACTCCTCAAGTACCTCCACCCATTAGTGTAAGATAAACTCACTAGCTACTCAGAGCAAGAAACTGCATGGAAAGAGCTTGCCCTTTGCCTTGTTCTCCATCAGGACCATAAATGGAATCTGAATTTTACTGCTGAATTTCATTTAGCCAATGATTTGTATGAGCATGGTTGAGTGTATGGATCATTCACAAAGCATTTACTTGGGCTGTTTGTTGGGTTTGGTGTTGCTTGGTCACCTCAGTATAATGTGTGTTTTGCACTTTCATGGGTGACTGAGTATGTTTGTAGATGGGAAGAGGGGAAAAATGAAAGCTTCTGAGTGGTGTGAGTACTGTTAGTGTGATTGTGAGTATCAGTTGTGAATTTGAGAGGGAATTCTCAGGAGATATTTTCCCTCCAGTGTGCATACTGGAGGGTAGTCAGGGCTGGAAAGATACCCTTCAAAAAACAGAAACCAAGAACTTCTCTGGAGCTAGGAGCTCAGCAATCCTTTATGAAGGCCTCTGGAGTTTGCACTTTCAGCTGAACAGAGGCAAGCCTGAACACCCTGCTGGTCACAGCCAGCCAAGGCTTCATAAGGGTACGGTCCTGAGAGCTCTTTTGCAAGACCAAGGTGTTAGGCTTCTGGATTCTGCAGTGTTGGATCTGCCTCTTCCCAAGGATGCCTTTGGCCTGCCTCTGGTTCATAGGAGAAGTCTACAGAGGTTTCCTTACCTGGAGCATGCAGCTCTCTGTAAGATTTTTTGTGTTAATGAAATGAAGTTGCCGTGGTTCTGAGTAGTTTAGTCCTTCTTTTTCTTCATAGTGGAAAGATAACTGCATATTATCCTTTATGTGGAAAATTGCTACCTTTTACTTAGAACTGGAATAACCTTTTCCGAAATGTCAGGCTTTCCCAGAGACTGGAAAATCCAGATCTTAATATCGTAATATCCTTCCTGTGGAAAATTGCTACCTTTTTCTTAGAACTGGAATAACCTTTCCTGAAATGTCAGGCTTTCCCAGAGACTGGAAAATCCAGATCTTAATGGTGGCTGTTTCTAAACAAGTTATTGTGATGATTACTAGTAACTACTTTATTGATGGCTGTTATAAATCAGAGCCACAAATACTACTAATGTTACTTTTGATTTCCACACAAACAAACATGGGTGATTTTGAGATATTTTTTAGATGTAGATGTAGCTGAAAGTACCTGTTGATCTCAGTTATTATGTTACACATATGTTGCAACTCTGAAATCTAGAGGACAGGTACATGCTGGTCTGTCACCTCAGATTCACCACTGAGAAACTGCAAATAATACAGCTCAGCACAGTGAGAGAGCTGAGTAATCAAGCAATATCCAAAGGTAGCAATAAGCAGTATTTGGTTACATGGAGGAGCATTTTTTGGTTAAAGAAGGCTTGAATGTTTTGTTAAAAATTCATTTACATTTCTGCACTACATGAACCTTTAGAAAATTACATGTGTCAGTTGCTGAGGATATTTCTTCCTTCTTCCAAAAAAGGCAAAAAAGGGAGGAAATCATGTTTGTTTAAAAATTACCCACATAGAAAGCTTTTTTTGTTGTTCCATTTTTACGTCAACATGCAGGGTTGTTCTATTAAAGAGGTATTTTTCATTAAAATGATACATAAATATTTTATTTAATGAATATGGAGCCTTAAGGCTTGACTCAGTACACATGAGCCATTTTCTATTTTTTTTTTTTACCGAAACTCCTGGTGAACTGAATGAATTTCACATCCCCTAAAGAGATACCCTTGCGCAAGTTTAAAAAACAGAAATGTCAAATGCTTTCTTCAGGTACACGTTTCTTGCTGTGATGGAGCACCTTGGGCCAGGATTTGGCCCTGAATATGTCTTCAGGCAGCAATATCAAAGAAATCTCTGTTGTACCTTGCCATACGTCTGGCTACTAAAAATGGAGTTGTCAGCTTCCAGTTGCCAATCCATTAATTTTTTTTAAAGGTTAGGGTTACTTTTGACAGATGACAGAGTACCCTGATACAAACAACTGGAATTGGAGCTTAACATATCTAAAAAGAAGGAGACAAATTTCCTCAGTGCCTTTTGGCTTAAATTGAATTATTTTGGAGAGGGAAAAACCCTTTATTTTGTAAAAGGGCTAAAGTGTGGTCTACGTTTGCATTGCCCTTGCTGCACAAGAAGCATTTATTTAGCTGGAATGGTCTCCTATTATTATCTTTCTGGATGTAAAATGCCCTGAAGGTGGAAGAAGAAAGGTCTCTCCTTTTCCTAACCTACAGCTGACACTTAAATCTAATCATTCCTCACTATGAAGAGTAGCCTCTTGGCTATACAAAAACCTTTTACCCAGCATCTTTCTTGCAAGATAACTTAATTGGGAAAGATTCATAACTTCTGATACAATCTTCTTGTCTTCAAGTTCAGACCAATAGCCCAAGCAAATAATTTGTGATGAAATTCCAAAATTAACCCTAAAGAATATGGGATGAAATAGTTCTAAGGTTAAAATGAATTGAACTGAATCCATTCCATTCTTTAAAAATAGAGTAAAAACTTTCAATTTTTTGTGTTATCTCTTATTGGCCCCTTGCTGCTGAGGGGAGGTTCAGATGCCTGGACAGCCTTGTCTTCTCTGCTCAGACGTTCAACCCTATTTTTTATCTCCATTTACTACATATATTGGTGTCAGAGGAAACATTTCCACTTAGCTGAGGCTGAAGGTAGGCAGGATATCTGAAGAATGCAATATGGAGAGGCATTTTTTGGAATGTGAGAAGTGCCAGGGAATTTGGAGTATTGCAGCTGATTGCTGTGGTGCTGATTCCCGTGGCAGTGATTCCCAGGTAAGGCTGGTCAGGGTAGTTGAAGAGATTTAATTTTAAGTTCTGTGACTGAAGCATTAGGGAGAGAAATGCACCTCAGTGACTTTCTCTCAGATTGTTTTGCCATAGGAACAGAGGTGAGAAGCAGGTCAATTTTTAAGGTTTTTTCTAAGTTTTCACAGGATTGCAACCCAAGGTCTTGGCTCTCTGGTAGTACTGAATGAGTGAGATCTTCATGCATTTGTGTCTGTTTGAAGTAAAGGAGCCTGAGAGTTATTGTCTGGGGAGTTCCATGATCTGTGACCAGGATATTAAGTCATTCCCCCTTTTGGAGAGTCACTGGGTACAGATGTTATATAACGGGGATATTGATATGGGTCAGACATCTCACATGAGGCAGAACACACATGGCTTTGAAAACTGGCTTATTTCAGGGGCTCATTTTTTATTAATATTCTTCTTTTATTTATTATTTTATAGTAGCATCAAAGTGAAGCACATTTGTAGGGAAAAAATCTGCTTTTAACAGCTATTATAGCTGTTGTAATGAAACCTGACATTATTTTCCATAACTAGCTTTATCAGGGGCTACTGAAAGACGTGTCTTGGTGGTAGGGAGGAAAGCTAATATAAAGATTATTCCATGGTTACCTATCACTTCATCAGTGACAGCTGCAGGCAGGACACCAGGTTTGCTACGTCTCCTCACAAATCACTAGCCTAATCTTCTGTGTTGCCACATTCTAGACAACAATGAGGGGTATTTAGTTATTGCACTGTAACTTAGCATAGAGACCGGGTTTAATTGAGCCAGTGGGGATATTCATTTTTTGCCACTCAAGAATGTCTTACAATACAATGTGAAGTCTATTTTTATCTTATTGCTCTAAGCAAGGAGTAAGAGTTACAGCTCTTACATAGGACTGGTTATTTTTCTCTTGGTTGTGCTGTAGTTACTCAGTTACAAGAGTGTGCTAAAAATGAGATTGCACTGAGAACGAGATAGGGCACAACTAACACCTGCTGTTTAAGCTTCTGACAAGTCCCTCTGAAATTTTCCAGTTTTTCTTTGGTGGAAGTGGGAAGCAGGGCTAAGCAGAGATTTTACAAAATCAAAGCAGTGTTTTCCCCAAGACTTCAGCCATTTACCTTGTTTACTATTATTCTCTTAAATTTTTTTTTAATGGCTTCTGTAGAGAAATCAGAAATCCAGAGGTTTATTTTTTTTTCCATCAATCAAATCTCCCAAACACACGTTTTTCCTGCCTGTATTCCTACACAGTTAAGTCCTACCTTTCCTCTGGGGATCTCAAAAAATGAGATGAAGATCCTGATAGCTTCAGAAAACCCAACTTAAACATTCACAGAGAAAATTGGTACTTCCAAAGCTTTCAGAATTACACTTGCTCATTGATCTCCTGTGTTATTTCAGACACTGTTTCTCTTTACACCTCTAATGTCATCATGGTCTTGCAAAGTTAGTGCATGTTTGTGCAGAACTCACCTGTTCTGGGTCACTGGAACACCAAAAGCGTTTTTGAGGTGCATTGGGTTGTTGAACACAAGTTGGGTACGTTTGCCTGTTCCACATATGAGATGTCCTTATGCTAGCAGAACTTAAAAAACCCCCCAAACTGGGGGACCGAAAGGTCAAAGAGAACTTAGATTCAGTGTGAGATGAAACTTGACAAATTTTGAAGGTGATGATAATTTGGCACTGTAAATAAATTAATCTCCTGTGTCCCTGTGCATGCATGTGTCAGGAAGGAAGAGGCAACCCAGAAGTAGTTGAAAATTGGTGCTTATTGCATATGGTCAATAAAGCTGCTGAAGTTCTTTGCACTTGATGTGTAGCATACAAACAGCTACATCATACCTAATGGGCTTTTCTTTCATGGCTTTCTCTTTCTTTATGAAAGGTCTGAGCCCTTCAGATCACCCAGCAAGGAGCCCTTCTCTTCTTCCTGGTTATTCTGCTTGGAACTTGACCTGGGTCATGAGAGATACATCCCCTTTCTTCTCCCACAGAGGACGACACAGTGAGTAGCATGAATATGTTATCCTCAAGAGGCTGCAACTACCTGACTAAGGTTTTGGTGTAATACTGAAGTAAAGCAACACAAGTCAAAAGTTTTGTGGTAAAATATCCATGCTGGCAGCATCTGAGGGCACTAATGAGCCTTAGTGTCCCTTATCAGCTGCCCCTGGGCCTTCCCTCACCATGCCCAAGGGCCGGGGAGTCCCATTTCAGCCCAGCCCAGCCTGAAGTCATTGCCGTCTCTGTGGAGGTGCCTCCTGACCTGGGCTGCCCCAGCCTGCCCTGCTCCCTCAAAAACAAGGTCCCAGACTGTAATAGTTGAGTGGTACATTGAAATTCACCAGTATTACAAAGAGACAAGCTGTGTACTGAACTTTTTGCTTTCCATCTCCTTTTCCAACACTCATCCCTTCCAAAATCTGGGAATGTGTTTTCATCTGTTCTCTGGTATGACCTGTTTATTGGCTATCCATGGCCATTCCCCTGTGAAGTGCAATGGCCATAGCCAGGACTGGGCTGCACAAGGCAGTATCTAATGTGCAATCCAGAAAGTGACTGCAGTAGAATATATCTACGATATATCTACTACCAGTCTCTATGCGGGGAGATAAGGTGCTGAGAGGCTAATAAGATTTACTCACCCCAAGCCTGTAATTATCTGCTTGAGGGAAAAGTTTGACCTACCTATATGAAGGAGCCCCATATTTCTTCAAATTTATGTTGCAGCCTTTTATGTGTGCAATATATATTCTTTCCACTGGCATACAATATCTGCTCCTAGCTGTTGTATCTGCTTGAGTGATGAGGACACACCAATTTCATTTTGGAAGCAAGAGTAGTACAATCTTTTTTCCCTTACTTGGTTTTCTCAGAAGTTGCAAGAATGATTTTTAATTTATCCTTTATTACTTCTTCCCAAACTCTTTCAGTTTCTCAGTAATACTATTCTAAGGGAAGGCTTTGTTCTAAAAACCTAAGAGCACTGATTCCATCTGACAGCATCACATGGAGATAAATGTACTGCATCTCAGCAGAAATGATTTATGATGATTTTAGCTGATTGCACAAGACCAAATTCTACCATATTCCAACCATCTGTTTTGCAAGGAAAGGCAGGAATTTGATGAGGTGTTACACAAAATACAATATTCACTCAGGACAAGTCTAAACTGTTTTCTTCCTCAGGAGGTGTAATTCAGGATACACACTTTGAAATTTCTAGAGAATATTGAAGAGAGGCAGGAGCAATTTGTTTTTTCTAGCTTTGCAATTTAACATCTACAAGAATTTAAATTAAAGGGTAGCAGTAGCCCTGGAAGCCACACGTTTTGGGCTGGAACACCCCATGGCATCACTGTGCAGACACTTCCTGCCACTTGACGTTTGCAGTACACAGATGTGGGTATGTGCAGCAGAGCCTGTAGTCATAGCCTAAGACTAAGAGGACATTTCTTAAAACTTCTATTGCTCTGCATACCTTCAGCTTATAGCCACTGGAATGTTTATTTGTAAACTTCCCAGGGAGCTGGATTTCTGCTCAGAGCTGCTCTGTGCATGACAGGGTGGATAGTTCCTTTCAGTGGCTGATTACTGGCCCTGGATCTACGTGGCTCTGTGAAGGTCATGTAGGGACTCAGCAGAGCGAGGAAGAAGGCAGTTAGGCCATCCAAGCTCTAGGTGAGTACTCTTGTCCCAGAACCCAGCCTTCTGATTAGTGGTTAATCCAAAATCACACAATAAATCATAAGCAGAAATAAAACCCAGCAGCCTTTTACTACTAGAGTGATTTCTTCTTCTGTCAGCTTTCCTCACTGGTCCCAGCGTGATTGATTACAGAGTGCTCAATAAAACTTCTATCAAAACTTTGTTTGCCTAATCATCTGATGGGATCCATCTAATTAACTGGCTGACATTGCTGGAGTGGGGCAATATTAGTTGTCTTAATTACACTTGCTCTGTGTTTCGCTCTTGGAGAAATCTCTGATTGAAAGAGTGAGTAAATTGATTGATATGTGGTGTCCTCCCTCCTCTGCCAAACTAAATTCTCTTCTCTTTTGCTCAGAATTAAAAATTCTGACAGACTGTGGTAGTTCTGGCAGGAACAGTGCCTGATTTCTTTGAAACCATACGCAGCAATCCCAAAAGATAATCTCTAGCACAAGAAGATACTTGAGTGGTGCATTCACAAGACTATTTTTCTATTTTGTCTAGAGATGTTTTAGATTTGTCTCAACCCTAGCATTCATTAATCATCAGTCATCCCAGAGATGCAGGATCTATCTGCCTTTCAGAAAATAAAGAGTAAAATTCACATATGAAGTCAAAATTATCTGGGAATTCAACCTGTGAGGCAGGAAGAGACTTTAAATTTCCAATTTTTTTGTATCCTTTTGTTCTCATGAGGTACACTCGGACGGTTTCCTGTGGCTAGAACAAAGTTTTAATGCATTCTGCATATGTGGACTTAATGGTAGCGTATTAATCTCCCATTTGCAGATCTGATGGATCTCTGTCCTGAGGCTTACATGATTAACTGCACCTTGCCACATATTTCATTTCTTGTCCTGGCTGGTTGAATGTTAATTTTCTCTTCTGCACAGGTATTCTATAAGAAATCGATTGTCCGCTGCATTAAAACTTATAAGCTTGTGTAACAGGGGTTCCAGATGACAGCTGCCCCTCCAGGCCTTCATGCAGTTACCACACACACCTCTCTCTGCCCCATCCTCTCCACCTCCCTGGGCCAGTCAACCATCCCGCACCTGGAGCATGATCCTGGCAGGGTGTGGTGGCAGCTGTGGAAAGTGCTACTGGTTGGAGCAAAAATCAGATGCAATTCAACCTCCCTAAACTCTGCTTTGAAAGAAGAACATGTTTCATGAGAATAACAGGCCTCAGGGTTGCTATTTTGGACCATTTAGGAAAAAGAAATGGCTTTTGCTTTTTAACTCTTCTTATATTACTGTGCTGGCTTTATGTCTCTGCCACAGTGTCCAGTAGCAGCTGAACTCCTTGGCTGCTCTGAATCAGCACTGGGCAAAGTACTGAAGTACCTCTTTCAGGTAATACAGTTTACAGATTTATTTTTTTACCCCCCCTAAAGTTTAGGAAATAGTGGTGGTTTTGATTTCAAATTCAACTGGGACTAAAACTCAGGATGAGAGCAAATTTGGCTGCCTAGTGACTAGCATGCTTAAAAACATCTAGAAATGGTGAGTTCAGCAGAGGAGGAACACACACCTACAAGAATGCATAATTATTCACAGCTTTGATTTAATAGGTACTAAAAGCCTAATCCAAAGGATGGCCTCTATTAACAACTTATTAATAATTTCACTCAGCTCTATGTCTTCAGAAAACTAATTAGACAGGGTTGTTGGGGTTTTTTTTGCACTTTCTAATGGAATGTCTTGTGTGATAAGTTCCTAATTTCCTGGATTGGGTGTGCTGACTAAAAAATAAAAATGTATTGAACTAGTTTTACTGTGGGATAATTTGGGGTCATTATTGCTGCATAGTTGATGCTCAGTGGCATGGCAGTTGCTCAGCAATGTGTCAGATGATTAAATTTTTTTCTCTGGTAAGTCATATGCACCATTTCATTCATGTCAGTTGGGGATCAGGTAGATACTGCTGCCACAAAACTCAGTGAGTCTGAACATCAAACGAAAGGGAAGATGGAGAGAAAGACAGCACCAGCCAGATGAATTCATGTTACAGTTAGCTTCCCATGACTACTTGTTTGATAATTCTACAACAAATCAGACTAATACTGACATCTTCAGAATGACAAAGCTGTTGTGATTCTTGGCTCAGCATGGCATAGTGAGATGTATGGATACAAACTGCTTGTTATAGAATGATCCTGTTCAGAGGTGAGAAAGTCAGGAGAGCGATGAGGGGAATGCTACTTCATCCCAGAAGAAAACTAATCAATGCTTTCTTAGTAAAGATATTGGGAAAGTGATGTGTCATCTTAATAAAAACACATCCTTATTGCAATCTTAGAAGTATTCTAACATAGTTTGGAAATAGCATTATGAATGGAATAGGGCAAGACTTCAATTAACAGAAGTTACTCACACCTCATTAATAGAACTGCTCCATATAAAATAGCAGATGCTGTGACCCCATATACATTTGCAGGAATTCTTGTTTAACAATTAGATGGTATTTTTGCCAGGTGCAGTGGTGCTGAAATCCAAAGGGAGGAAAGTCAGGAAAAGCAGCATCTGGCTAGCTAAACTGAAGGCTATGTTAAGCAAGCAGGAATTAAAAATCTTATTAGGGAGAAATTTTAACTTTTTTTCCTTGTATCATCTTTCATCTGCAGATAATATGTCTATGACAGCTCAATATTTTTCAATAATAAAATAACAGCAAGACAACAAATGTCTTTTCTTTCCATCTCTCAAGTATTCATTTTCTCTAGAGATCTTTTGAAATTCATGCAAGAGGTTCCTTGTATGAATTGTCAAAATATGACAGTTCATCCAACTACTGTTTTGTGCCAACTGGAGCATGTTTTCTAACAACTGCTGTTAGTCAGTACTTCATTTTTTTTAGCCAGAACCGGCATTAGAAATGCACTTTCATGTATTGTTTTTGCTGCATGCATGGGAGACTTGGTGGACAAATATTTCTTGTGTGGAGAATGAGCTCTGACATTTCTTGGAGCAGGAGAAATGAAAACGAGAGCTGTTGCTAGTTGTTCTCCCTACACCCCTTCCTCACACCTCTTTCTGTAGCTGTCTTGAAAGACTGTGGTTATAATTGATTGATGAAGGAGTCCTGGCCCTTTCTTTGTAGTTTGATTTCCACTGAACAAAGCAGCTGTCAGAGATTTTGGTGATTCAGTCCCTGGTGCATGCTGAGGAGCTGGGTGGATATAAAGTAGATGCTGTCATTTTTATGATTCTCTTAACAAATAAATGAATAGCTGAATTATTGCTGTTTTCTCTAAGCAGTGGCCCATCAGCTGTGGCTCACTCCCCAGAGGATTAATTTAAATGCATCTGGCATGAGGAGAGCTCTGGGCTCCACAGGGAGGCAGGCAGTTCACTCTGTGTTGGGCATCCAGGCCCAAGCACCCTTCCTAGAATATTGTTGTGGTATTCCCTGAGGCATTGCTCCTCTAAAACTTTTTCTTCAGAATGCAATCTAACCTTAAAGCCCCTTCCAAAGGAAACCTAAGTGGTTTTCCTTCAAGGTGGACATCGAAGGGACAAGCAGTGCTGGTGCTACGAGCCTTGACCCTGCCCAGCAGCCACCACTCCTGGGTGCTGGGGAGAAACTGGCCCCACTGAGCTCTTTCTTGCAGGCAGCAAGCTCTGAGCAGCCCTTGAAGCACTGTGAGGGTACAGCAGCATCCCTGTCAATAATTTCAAGGTCAGGGCACCATGCACAGAGACCTGCTGGTGTGGAGGAAGGACACAGAGAGAGATAAGCTAACTTGTGCTAAGTAGCTTGAAATTAAAAGGAGGTCCCTGGTGAGCACAGGCTGCATCTCAGGGCATGGAGCAAAGCTGGCATGGTGCCCAGCTGCTCTCCTCACTGCTGCACTCGCAGGTGACTGAGGCGCATCAGATGGGATGGAGCCCAAAGCTGTGCTGAATGGAGCAATGCTGCGAGGCTCCTCGAGTGCCTGCCCAGATCCCCACATCCCCTGTCAGGCCATGCTGCTGCTCTCAGGTTTGGCAGCTCCTGGAGCAGCAGCCCAAGGAGCAGGCAGTGGTTGTTGGCACAGGCATTTGCTAAGGGTAGTAAGTCCCAGGGTGCTGGCAGGGATACATGGCATGGCAGGGAGACATAAGCATCCCTTAAAATAAGCAGTTTGCCCTTTCTCAGGGATAGGCAACAGAAGGAAGTAGGTGAAAGTGTCTCTTCAGACTTGCTTGCTCAGCAGGAACAAGGCAGTTAAAATCTGCAATTGTTTTTGCTCTTGAATTTGTGTGACTGCCAGCACCTTTTCCCCTTCCCTTTGGGCTTTTTTGCTGTGCCCTTCCATCCTGTGGCAGATTCCCTCATTTTAAATTGCTGTTGTACCTCCAGCTGCACAGCTGAAATACAGCACCAGGAATTCATTTGCAAGAAGTTTCACTTCTTTGTGCCAGTAGGGCAATGCTCACTTCCAAGGACCTGGCCTGTGTTTGGGTCTGCCTGGGTGTTCAGCAGGCAGGTGAGCTGACAGCCAGAGAGCACAGAGTCTCCTATTTATATTCAATTTTTAGGGAGAAATACCTATCTCTGCAGGCTTCTTTGTGGCATCCCACATGTGCACCCTGGTTTGGTGCATAGAAATTCAGAAAGACCTGATGAGGCAATTGAAACCCTTAGACTGAATGCCCTGTGCCCTTTTGTACTCAGAGGGAATGGGAAGGCTTTAGGAACTGGCTCTGTCACTAGGATTAATAACTGGAAAATCAATTTGTCATTTCCCTCTCATAAATTAAAAGCTTATAGGCCTTATAATATGAGTAAAATAGAGGTTAGTGGGTATTGATGGAGGTCTCAAAGCTCACTCAGCAGAGTAGGTCTCTACTACACAGTTTAAATTATGTCTCCTCCACAAGGAATATCTGTCAATATTTGTATTGAAAAAAGACATCCTGTGCAAGAATATTTTATCTATTTCTACACTGCTGCTGTGATTGTTCCTGCTGAAGAGTTCTTGAGGGGGATTGTGGTCCTGACTTGATCGGTGTAAGTGACCTTTACATTGTGCATTTGTCTGTAGATATAGTATAAATTAGTCATGTGTAAGCTGATGAGGTGCCAATGAGGATGTACCTCACTCAGCTGGTCCTGCTGAGAACAGAGAACACCTCCCTGCTCCCTCGGCTGTGGCAGTGTGGGGAAAAAGTCACCACACTCTTTCAAAGGCTGCCCAGCTGAGAGCAATTGAGGAGGAGTGATTTGTAAAAGTCGGCAGACTAGGAGGGAAAAGGATCTTTTGAAGTCACACATGTAGAACTAGAAAGGAACAGTCTAAGAGGAAACTACCTGCTGGTAAGATTTTTGTGGTTGAAAGGAGAGGTGGTTAAGACCAAAGAAACCTAAGCTTTTGTTGGGCAACTGAAGAAAGAATAATAAGTTTCTTAACAAGAACAGGGTTTTTTTATCTATCTCTCTAAATTTGGTTATTTTTGTTCTAAATAAGGTATGTTTCTGTGATGTGTAGTTACACAGATGATCCAAGATGACCCAAAAGTGAATGATGCATAATTTGACCTGCTGGAATATAAAAGGATGCTTCCCACAGATTACTGTTTATTGGAAAACTCCAATCAGTTTAATTGAAACAGATATGGTTGCCAGATATTTTAGTTATCTGTGCATAAATTATTATTAGGTGTGTTGATAAAAAATAAATAAATTGAAACATTCACAAGACTCAATCAGACAAACACAGATTCCAGTGTCTTTTCAATTGAATAGTAGCTTAATTGGCTTTTCACTCCGTGGTTAATATTCTGTATCTTTTTACATACCAAAAGCTGAACTGATTTACATCTCCAGTCCTTCTTAAACAGGTTTTTATCTTATTTTGATTATAAGCATCACTTTTGTTTCTTCTTTAAAGGCATAATGATGATGAAATAGACTTCAAATAAATTTTCTGTTCTGCCTCTCTCAAGCCCAGCAGTGGCAGATAAAAGAGACTGTTGGACAAAGAGTTGTTTGTTCTGGTTTGGTTATTTTTTTATTTATTATTTAAAAAGAGACATTGTTATTTTTTCCCATATGGAACTTAAATTCCTATAGAGCATTTAGGATCTGTAGTGTCAATATAGTTCTGACATAAAAACCTGTACTTGGTTTAAATCTCTGTGACATTTCTTTTAGAAAATCATCAGAAATCACAAAAAATCACCCCATTCTACTGACTAGGCACAGTATTCAAGTCCAAAAGCTCTGTATCTAGTCAATTTATATTGATAGTGGGTTTAAAAAATAATCACTACAAGTTGTGTTAGTTTTAATTGCCTTTCCTCCAGTGTTTGGTTTTTCAGTAAAAGACAAAATGGTCTTTATCCAGCTTCCTAAGGCACACGGCTACTGCTTTCTGTGCTTAACTGGGCAGAAAACAATAAACTTGATGTAGCCTTTAAATGTAAAGACAAAAGTGAAAAAGGAAGGAGAAACACTACTTTTTTATGCAGAGATGTAAAAAATGGCAGGTGATTTGTGTCAGCAATTCAAGTATTATGAAGGTTTTGTATTTGCAAGTGTGGCTTATGTGGTCTTTTAATAGCTAACACACCAAGACCAGGTTCTCAGTGAAAAAAAAAATGTATTGTATATAATTCTTTTTTTATGAGGTATGTTACATTGTCGATAGTGAAGGACATTGTGAAAGAAGGAAAGCCTGAGGGTAGGAAGTTAATGTTAGCCTTAGAAGACTGGATGCTGTTTGCATAGATTTTTCTGTGTTGCATCAGATAGCATTTCTTTGTCATCATTTCTTTGTACTCAATAGGATAATAGCACTGAAATTTGTGTCTGATACAGGGCTAATTTAAATAAGAGCCCATGAAAAGTACTGATATTCTGGTGATGTAAGGGGACCATTGAATAATGTAAAAGTTGCAAGTATATTTCCACTAGATCACAGACACTGTCGATGTGTAAGCCAAAGAGTCTCCTCTTTTCCAAGGAACAACCTGTTGTGAAGGACATTCAGTGTGACCACACAGGCATGCCAGATCATGTCCAGTTCTCTGTAGGCTATTCATTGCAAGGGGAGGAAATGGCATTGCTGCTTGCCTTTTCTTCCTTTACTTTCCCCGCTTCAGGCAGAGGCTTTCGCTGCCTGCAGGGGTCATAACACTAAACGTGGTGACTGTTACTTAATCACATACCCCAATTAAGTTGTACCAGTTGTAGGTCAGAGGCCTGCTGTGCTAAGGGCTCCACAACTGATTGATAACTCTCTGTTCAGATGGGGATTCTGGAAAGTGAGACCAAAGTGGGGAGCAGACCTGCTATTGAGTGCTTGTGGCACCACAATCAGACAGTCGGGGGGGACTGGAGATGGAGAATGAGAGTGCCTTGTGGATATCCATGAAGGGCCTTTCTGCTTGGGTCAAATGTTCAGCAAGCACAAAGGCTTCTGTTCCGAGCAGCTGGGCAGGAGAGGAGGGGAAGCAAGCAGTAACAGCTGGAAAGCTGAAGAAAATTGGAGATTGATCAGGAAGAGAAGTGTACAAAGATTGAAATAGTTGATTTGAAATGACTGTTCCTGCCATGTGTGGTCCTTGGCCTGGGTTTTCCCATTTGTCATCCAGTGAGTTCCTTCAAAAAAATCTTTGTATGAGCTGTGTTTCTCCCCTCCATATTTTTTTTGACAGTGCCTTAAAAGACATACTGCTCAAGGTGTTCCCTGTGACTAGTAAAGATTATATATCTTCTGTAGCATATAGTTGAGTGTTTGGTTGCTCTTTTGTCCATCTGGGCTTAGGTACAAAGTTTAACAGACTCCTAACATTTCAAAGAGTTAAAAAAAGGTTGGATTTGATTTTGGTTTTTTTTGTTTGTTTGTTTGTTTCTTTCTTTCTTTTTTGTAAAGACCATCTAAGGGACTAGAAATAACTAGTCTGAGGTTTGGATATGATATTGCAGTAGTAAACTGCATGAATATATCCACAGTTCCCTGCTGCCTAAATTGAAGTATGCTTCATGTATCATGACACTTATATTGATAACTTAGAGGCCTGAAGAGAGTAGGGGCTTGTGCATTTGGATTTAAGGAAATATGTGTAATCCTTGTTACTGCTGCTTGTGGTGTAAATGGACTCCTTATGTTATATGGTTTCCCTGGTGTTGTGAAGTACTTAAAATGCTGAGTGAATGATAAGGCAACTGATTAAGAAAATCAAATATAAACTGGAAAAAAGACTCTGTTCCTTCAAGCTTGCTGTTAAAAAGGCAAATTACCAGGGAAAAGTATAGTGAGAGGGCAACAGTATTAACCTTCACATTAGAAAATATTTTATAACCAGGAGAATAGGCTGAACTACATAAATCTGTGCCCACAAAGAAGAAATTTAGATGTTTAACAGAGAAAGTAATTGAAGTTTTAAAAAATAAGTTGATTTCATTAATGTTAATTCAGATTATTTGTTTCACCCGCATAGCGTGGCTGGACAGAAAGACAGTACAGAAGACTCCAAAGAGCCACAGTATTTTTTTCCTTGGGCTTTTTCAAATGGATCTAGCCCGTTCAGAAACACTGAGCTAGTTCAGAAATAATTTCTTTCTCTTCCGGAATATTGTGTTGAGTGCTGACTGTGGTGATGAAAGCAAATGTATACAGGGCATTCCAGAAAATTTAATGATCTTGAAAATTAAAAGTAAAATCCTCGCAGGTTGTCACTGCACATTGTGTTAAGCAACTTTAACTGTGTTTTGATGGTAATCTGGACACTGGGAAGTGAATCATAGCTGTACCAGCAGGGTAATGGGTTTCTGAAAGAAAAACATCTCAAAAAGAGAAATCTCTGTTGGAGGCAGTTGCTGGCTGTGCTGCCTGGAGGCTGAAGTTTTACTGCAGCAAGTCCGGTTTCTGCTCTTTCTCTTGTCTCAGGAAAGAGTTTAAGCCCAGGGATCAGAATGTCACCTCCCAGTGTACAGTCCTCATGGCTTCCAGCAGATTCCATATGCCCAGGATCTATAACTTGCTTTGTAGAGACCTTTGGTCACTGAGGTGGAACATGGGCATGAATCATGTTAGGAGTCTTTGCACTGTGACAGTCCTGGTTGAATTTGAAGCAGCATCCCAGAAGAGACTGTCTTTCTGTCCCATTTCATCCATTGACTAAGCTATTTTTCTTTCAGTCCAGATGACGCCTTTCCCCACTTGAGCCTGAGCTGCCCCTTGACCTGTCCTGAAGGGGAATTACTGGCTCTTAAGCATTTCTTTTGATTTGCTGCTGCCTTCATAATGAACCTCTCTCTGCAGCCCATTACAGACCCATTTTTGCCCATCTGTTTATGGAATTTCCCATTTCTTTCTACCTCATTATAGAAAAAAATCAAGCCCTAACTTACTGAAGTATGAAATGAGTGTGCATACACATGTGTATATATACTTACCTTCCAGCACAGAGGACACTGGATTTAATTAACCTCATATGTTTCGTGTCCATTTTCTTTTTTCAGTATTTGACTGCAACTTTGAATCGCCTTGTGAGCTGGAATATTCCTTTACCTCAAAAGATCAGGAAACCCCCAACAAGGCCTGGGTCAGACTGAGTGCAGAGGAAATCTTGCAGCTAAATCTCCCGGATGGGCCGGAGAGAGATCACTCTGAGAGCACACCCAAAGGTAAGATGAATACAACTCTGTAATGCCATCAGTAGTGGGTAAATTTAGAATGAAAACACACCCCAAAATAACCCTAAGAGAAAAAACCAAAACCCCACTCAAACAAACATGTCCTCCTGAAATGCCAAAGACAACTACAATCCCTTTGCTTCAGCAGACAATGAGTGAAAACATAATGGCAAACAAAAAGGGATTGTTCTGCACATGAGAGATCTGTTTTCA
This sequence comes from Pomatostomus ruficeps, assembly GCA_013400735.1. NCBI lineage: Eukaryota > Metazoa > Chordata > Aves > Passeriformes > Timaliidae > Pomatostomus > Pomatostomus ruficeps. The sequence continues at coordinate 7,788 of VYZT01008999.1, read as the reverse complement.
TCTAAAGGCAAGGTTCATCGTATGTCTGGGAAGCAAAAGTATCAAATACAGCCTTGTGTAAAATCTGAATTGGGCTGGCCCATGCCAGGAATGGTATTTGGGTGAGAACTGTACTGTGGTGCCTGAGTTTAAAGTCATTCAGCGTTTGGAAGAGTTTGGCCTTATCTTTGCTCTAGGTCCTGTTTACCACTTGTGTGTTTGCAGACCATTTTAGGCAATACCCTTTTGTCCAGGCTTAGGTTCTCTGTTTGGTAAGAAAATAAAAGATGGGCTTTGTCCTTAATATAAGAAAAAAGATCCTGTCTCTAAAGAGAGCTAGGAGGTCTCAAAAGATGAGAGTGCAACAGACTTTTTTTCTTTTCTTGGAAAAAAATTTGGTGTGTTGGAATTACTTTTCCTGCTTATGATCATATCTACGAACAGCAGCACATTTCATTAAGATTGCAAGTTCTGAAAAGATTTTTAGATATATTTGTGCTTTTCTAATCCTGGGAAAGCAGAAAAATTCTCAACATCTTTGCAGCTATTAGTGACACCTGCTTGGAACCTCCCTCTGGAAGGTGATGTTGATGAGAGTGGACCTACAAAATTGGAAATGGGGGAGTTTGAGCTACCAGCTTTATCCAGGAAAACAAAGAGGTGTCAAGAAGGACAACAAAACTTACAAGGGATATGGAACAGTTTCCATAGTAGAAAAAAATAAACAGACAAAGACTTTTTATTCCATCTGCTATGGCAGGGGTTAGAGGTCTTTAAAATGCTATTGAAGAGTATTGGAAAGCAGCTGTGAAGTTGGTGGGTTCCAGGTTTAAAACAAGCAAGCAGAGACATTTTTCCTGTAGTACCTGAATAAATGGTGCTAATAAAATACATGAATTAATGTTATGGGGCCAGAAGTGTGCGTAAGTTTAAGGAAAGATCAGATGAATTCTTGCAGAATACATTCATCACTGGATGTTTAATTCAATAGTCTGTTTGGAGTCAAGAAGCCCCTTACACAGATGGCTACAAGTGAAAGGATCCTTTTCTTAGTAGCCAGTGTTGGAGACAGAATTTGACTTTCCAATGCTGCAGTCTGACTGCTCATAACAGTTCTGATGTTCAGACAAATACTGAGCAAATTTTCCGTGCTGCTTTCATTCATATTCTGTTTTCTCATCCATACCAATAGTATAGTACTTTTCCCCAGATAGCCATTATAAATTAACTTTTAAGGCCCATTGATTCATCAGCAGACCAAGTCATTTTGGTGTGATCTGTGTCGTGTGTAAAGCAGATGGACCACATTTGTGCTGCATGCAAATATCTTCTAATTTCCACATCAACGAACATCCACATGCATACTGAATTTCTTCCTACAAAGATACAGTTCAGGGAAAGTAAATCAGAATGTCTGTTTTTTTCTCCTTTTTCTTAAATTATAGTGCAAGCTGGCTGCCCCTGAAATTCAGGAGTTAAAACCTTGTTTTGAATTGAGAAGAATAGCTGTCACTTTCCTGGAGTGGGGAAAACCCACAAGGAAGTAAATATATTGTTCCTGGTCAGGTCCCTATGGTGTTACATGTTGTCAATGTATGATTCTTTTGGATTCCTTTCAGTAAATTATACCTTTGTCTAACTCAGTTTTATATGTCTGTCAAAGCAGAAGAAAGAGAGACTCTTGGCTGGCCCTGTAGCCCAAAACCAAAGGTTCTATTGGTTGAGGATTTCCAATTGCCTGTTGGGTTAAAATTCCATTTCTAAGTACAAAGTTCAGGGATTGTCATCTGGAATATAGGCAATTTAAGCTGAAAGTTGTGTTCTGCTGTTTTCTTCTATTCTGAGGGGCAGGTAACCAGTGTCAAATTGAGTGGATTTAGATTTGTGTGAAGCATTAAGGTGGATCATTTTGTGTGGTTTATTTGCGTGTGTGTGTGTGTGTGTTTGATTTTCTACATTACCAGGCATGTTGGACAGAGTGGCATTTTTTTCTCAGTAGAGCCGCAGGTCTGCAACTCATCGATGACTCTAACTCTTGCATGTATAAAGACTCATTTGAAAATCAACACTTGGAGCTAGAATCTCTCTATTTTAAATCACTTTAATTACAGCTGTTTGGCATAGATAGTTGTGTGGTCTGGTTCAATCTGAAATAATTAAGCACAGTAGTTCCAACCCCCACTGTTTCCTGCAAATTGTACTTGCAATTATCTCAATCTCATTTCATCTCCTTTGCAGACCGTAATGCACAGAGATAAACAGATAGCTTAACTAAATTTTGGGATGGTTTAGCTCATCCTTGTCACTTGGTTATCAAGTCATGGCAAGACATTGATAGAAACAAATGCCTCTGGTATGATTCATTAGGCTTTACATGAGTTTCTGTAAAAGATTCAGTAGAAAATCATTGGTAGGTCTCCCAAGAGACTCTGGAAGAACTTCTGTATTTTTGCTTCTGTCCCAGCAGCATGATACAGCTCAGTGTCAAGAAATCAGAAGAAGTCAGCATAGATTAAGCCTTCTAGAGTAAATGCCAGCTTCTGGTGTCTCAGCATCTGGTTACAGTCACAGCTGAGCGATCCACTCATTTGGCATGTTCAGCATGTAGTGTCACACAAATCATTGATCTTCTGGACAGGAATAGATGGTGAGGTGACAGAGTTTGATATTAAATTATTCAGGGTAAAAGATTGAAGGTCTAGTTTGCAAGGAATTGAAAAGGGTTGCTTAACCAGCTAATAGTGGCAGGTGAAATTTAGTGCAAATTATTTGAATTGAGGTGGTGGGAGAGACAATCAGAGTTTGGCATATATGTAGACAGATTCTGAGCTGGTTACTGCCACTTAAGCTGATTTAGGGGTAAGAATGGAGCTGTGAAAGCATCACCTCAGTAGCAGTCACAAAATAAATGTGATTTGGGGGCTTACTGGGAAGGAAGTGGAAAATAGGAACAGTATGCTATAGTATAAATGTGTGGGGCAGCTGTATTTAGAATTCAGTCTTCTGTTCTAGATCCCATGCATCAAAAATCTTTTAGTACAGCTGGGAAAGTTTTTCAAAGAATGAACAAAGATGATAAAGTATGTAATGGCTGTCTTCTAGGAATGCTTGAATTAACTAGGGCTACCCTGCCTGCAAGAGGCATCTAAAGGAATACATGCAGGGCTGTACAGAAATCACAGAAGTTTATAAAATCTTTATAAAATATGTATAGAGGTTTATAAACTCCCAAGGGTTTGTAAAGCACTGAAAGGATGAGTACAGAAGGAATATTTGATATTTCTTCTAATACAGTATTGGACAGCATCAAAATTAGTAGATGTCAGGCAAAACAAAAGGAGATCCTTCAGTATTTAACAAACAGTGAAATTGTGGAACTTTCTTCCCAGGGTATTTTTGTTGCTGAAACCTTCTGTGGTTGTGCAGATTGACAGGATATGTGCAGGGAAGAAAAATAGTTACAGCTACTAAATTCTCTACAGAATCTTTTCTGGCTCAGAAAGTCCTTGTGCGACAGGTCCCTGAAGGCCAGGGGTGGTGAGGGACCACTGTTTGCTCTCCCTGTTCATACATTCTTTCCGATGTATTTCCACCTGTCTGTTTTCAGAGCCAAGTGTTTAAAGTTAATGGATCTTTGGTCTGTGCTGGTAGAGTTGGTGTGGTGATGTGTCCCTCCCTCACCTCCCAGCCCAGGCTTAGATTTCCTTTGAAAAAGGATAGAAATGCACTAACACTTTTAGACCAATTTAGAAAGTCAGAGAAAAGTTGCTATTTAAACATTTAATATTATTTGCACTTCTGTTAAAGTCTTGGGGATGCTATCAAACCATGCAAAAATACTGAGTATTTGGTAGGGAGAACTGCAGGACTGTTTGCCTATAGAAATCTAGAGAAGGGAGGCTATCAATGTTTTGATTTTTAAAATTTGTGCTAAAATGCTCACTCTCTTCCATTCCCCTCCATCTTGTATGGGGACCAGTGAGTGACAGAATCCCTGGTGTATCTGCCAGCCAAGCCCCTGAAGATCTGCTGGAGTTACTCGCATTTCCAAGTCTAACTTATGTAACTTTCTGCAGGGTCAGAGATTAAAGGTTAAAGTTCCACTGATGTGCTAAAGATTGACAGGAAAACCTCCACTGTTGGGATCTGAACTGGGCTTGTACATGCTGTAATGAGTAGGCAATCCATTGTGGATTACTAAACTTCTTTTAATTCATGAATAAGCAAAAAGATGCTATAAAAAATTCAAGCATTCTGCATCACTGACTGCATTTATTTATTTTGACAAGTGTGATTAATTTTTAATTATTCATGATCCTTCATAATATATTATACCAGCAAATGCACTGCCATCTATCGTAATGAAACATGAGGAATTGGAGATCTTGCAACTGTGGCAGTATTTCTTAAGGAGGCAGGTGACACGACCCAGTCTGTGGTTAGAAGGAGGAGTTTGTAGACCAAGGAGTTGCACTTTCAGCTGTGTGGATGTATGTTTTTGTCATGCTCAGGAGAGAGAGTCATTTACCTCTCTGATAAACATGAAATGGGTCAAACTAGCCATAAATTCTATGCCTCTCAACTTCTGAGTCAAACCCAGAGTTTTCTGTGCTATGGGGGCCTGCAGGATACAGCACTGAGTTTGACACCCATCAGGGATGGCTTAAAAGCCATCAGAAAGTGGGGCTTTTCCGAATTCACCTCTCCTGTTGCCTTATTGCAGTGTTTGTATTTTCCTTTCTCCAGAGAAGCACTGGCTCAGCTTCCTGCAATGCTATGTTGCCCAGGGACTTTGGAGGGTTGTAATTGTGGTCCCTGACCGAAGACCACAGCTGGGGCTTCATTTTGAGTCAAATCTTACAAGGAAGAGAGAGAACCACTAGTACAAAGTTAATCCTTTGTATTTAAGGAGGCAAGAACCAGTAACAGCTGGACCCAAAACAACTGCACACAAACTGAGTCCAGGTCTGATCAAATGTCAGAGTGATTTGTTTCTAACCATAAATGCAGTTTTAAACTGGTAGGATTTGAGTCTTGACCACTCCCGACTACAGTTACGCAAGCAGGTTCCCTGCTTCTCTTTTAAATCTTGTGATTCTAGATCAAGTAAATAAATTTCTGCTTCTGTGGTTTGAAGATTTCAGGACAAGGAAAATATGCAGCTGCTTGATAAAAATTTCAGATGAAGAGATAAGTTGTGGAGGTATGACCACCATTCCAAATAAAAATCAAAAAATTAATACGCCACCCTGCACATGTGAACACCAGTTGAGACAACTTCCTAATGGAAAATGTAGATTAAACTTTCATGAAGGATGGCAGGGGAAGTGGGAGATGAATGAGGATAGTGCCCTAACCAGCCAGTGATTAGTTGAAAAGCTCTTATGTAAGTTCTAAAACAAGAAGTATCTGCATATTGTGTTAATGTGATTTTAATTTTTGTAATTATTACTAAAGAAATGGAGCAAGGCTAAGGCACTGAGCATATTAGCAAATGCGAGATAATGAACTGCAGGATTATAAAATGGCTGTTGACTTTAATTTATGATTCCTCAGACAAAGAAGAATGAGGCAGATAATAAAAGATAATAAATAATATTTTGTTTCAGATTATCACTTTATTAACAAAACAGTAGAGTATAAATCAATGTGCGCATGCAAGAAATAAGTAGGTGAGAAGTTATTTTTCATGTAAAACTCAAGCAGAAAAAATACTCGTATGATTTAAAATTCCACCAAAAAGGGGAAAAAATTCTCTGAAAAAGATAGCTATTTACCAGGGGAATGAATAAAGAGAGTAGCTGGGTTCACACTAGACAGACAAAAGTTTTCCCTTTACATTAATTCTTACACTGGTTTGAGGATATGCCCTGATCTTGTAGAATTGATCCAGCTTATGTGTCTTTTGAAGAAGATATCAGAGGTATTTCTTATTTAGTAAATCATTACATGGAGTTTGAGATCTTGACATCTTAGGCCTGGAAAAAGAAACAACAAACCAAGAATTGTTTTCTCAGGAGAATTTCTATTTGGAAGAAAATTGTTTTTGAACATATCACAAGTTT
>VYZT01008997.1:0-34509 GCA_013400735.1 Pomatostomus ruficeps | reverse complement strand
AAATGATACAAAATCCTGTCTTGTATTTTCTTTATGTTAATTGGGGATTTAACTGTTGCTTCCTTTGCTTACAGTGATGTACATCAAAGCCCTTAAAATCCATTTTAATTGTGCTGAGTGGATTTGGTCAATTACACTAGTAATCTTTCTATTAATAAGCATGTGAAAGGAAGACTGTTCTGTATGCAAATTAATAGAGCTAATCAGTTGTCCTTCCTTTCTAATACACATTACAACATTTGGCAGTACTTCAATAGGAAGCAAAAGTTTTGTGGTGTATGCCCAGGATCACATTTTTGCAGCCTAAATGGGGAGAAGAAACTGAGGTTATTCCCACAACCTGCTAAAATGTCCAGAATTTATCTGGTCACCACCTAAACATCAGAATATGAGGGCTTTGGCTTGGAAGAATCCTCAGAGTGGGAATTGTAATGGCTATACAGTTTGGAAGTTGATCAAGACAATTATTATGTTGTTGTTGTTATGTAGTACTTACCAGCCCTACTTATGATAAGACCTCATAGTTTGGTGCTGACAAATAAGAAGACAATTTCTGCCTGTGTCTAAGAAAAGACAAAAAGAAAAAAAAAAAAAAGATCCAAGAAAGACAACTTAAGAAAACAGCTTATCTTGCTCAGTGTACGTGGGTCCATCACCTGAGTTTATTACTGCTACTACTCAGTCACGTATTTTGCTTTTACCACACAAAGGGCAGTTTGGGAAGAGACATGCTGTAGTTTATTAAATTACAAGGAAGTAGTATTTTTGTGATAACTCTGAACTTGACTTGACACCACGTGACCACCAAAGCCACTATATCCCTCCACTCCTCAGCTGGGCAAGGGAGAGAAAAGATAATGGAAGACTCATGGTCAACAGGAGGACACGGAGAGATCACTCACCAGTTACCATCCCCGCCAAAACAGACTCAGCTTGGGGAAAACAGTTTAATTAAATACCAATCAGAATAGGATAGTGAGAAATAAAACTAAACCTTAGAGTATGTTCCCCTCACCCCTCCGTTCTCCCTGGACTCAGTTTCACTCATGATATTCTCTACCTCTTCCCCACCAATGGCACAGGGGGATGGGAAATGAGAGTATGAGAGTTGATGCCAGTACATCACGTTATTACTGCTACTCCTTCTTCCTCAGGGAGAGGACTCCTCACACTCTTCCCCAGTGTGAAGGTCTCTCCCATGGGAGACAATCCTCCATAAATTCCTCTGAGTCCTTCTAAAAGGCTACGATTCTCCACAAACTGCTCCACCACAGACCTTCACAGGCTGCAAGGGAGTCTCTGCTCAGGCACTGAAGCACTTCCTTCCCTCCTTCTTCACGGACCTTGGTGTCAGCAGAGTCATATCCCATGCCTTTCTTTGTCTGCAGATTTTTTGTGCAATTTTTTTTCCCCTTCCTAAATACATTACCCCAGAGGTGCCACCACCATCACTGACGGGCTTTGCACTNGGGAAATGAGAGTATGAGAGTTGATGCCAGTACATCACGTTATTACTGCTACTCCTTCTTCCTCAGGGAGAGGACTCCTCACACTCTTCCCCAGTGTGAAGGTCTCTCCCATGGGAGACAATCCTCCATAAATTCCTCTGAGTCCTTCTAAAAGGCTACGATTCTCCACAAACTGCTCCACCACAGACCTTCACAGGCTGCAAGGGAGTCTCTGCTCAGGCACTGAAGCACTTCCTTCCCTCCTTCTTCACGGACCTTGGTGTCAGCAGAGTCATATCCCATGCCTTTCTTTGTCTGCAGATTTTTTGTGCAATTTTTTTTCCCCTTCCTAAATACATTACCCCAGAGGTGCCACCACCATCACTGACGGGCTTTGCACTGGATAGTGGACCCCCCTTGGAGCCAGCTGACATTAGCTCTGTTGGACATGGGGGAAGGTTCTAGCAGCGTCTCACAGCAGCCACCTCTGTAGCCTCCCTGCTATCAAAATATTGCTACACAAATCAAATACATTGTCACAAAGAAGTAATTTGTTGAAAGTTACTAGGATGCTTCTAAAAAATTAGAAAATCACCATGGGGCAAAATACCACTAGTTCATGAAGTGAGCAGGTCAGTGATGCAAGAAAGGAAGACAGGCAGACTGAGGGCTGGAGTCACTACTCAGGTACTGAATGGAATATGATCGGTAGTAAGAGAAAAACTTTCAGCATTTAAAGATATCTGCCATTTAATTAAATGAAAACATAATCCAGCTGAAGTGCTTTCAGAAATCCTCCTTTTAATCTCTTCATCTCTGAGTGGTGATTTCCCAGAATCTGGAGGTGTAACAGGGACATCACTGGTTCTGGGCCCTCCTTTCCTCACACAACTCAAGTTCCCTGACTGTAACTTCCCAGGATGGGATTTCATTGTCTAAACATAAGCATTTATAGGCAGTTGTGGGGGCCTGAGATTTTCAAGACACCAACATGACAATTAATGAAAGACTTACGAGACACTTGCACTTCTCTTTAGAGACAGCTGCAGGCTGGGTAAGACATCAAACTAACCACCTATGCTCACACAATGAAATTCCCCGCTTCTTGCAGTCATAGACTGTGTGCCAGTAATGTCCACTTATCACCATTTACTGCAGAGCAGAGCACAGGACTGAGTTGAGATGGAAACAATTCTTTTGATTCTAGACAAAGTCTAATGAATTTCACCTACAGTAGCTTCATGCACAGACATGTGCATTCAGGATATGTTGGACATAAGGTGTACAGAATGTGCTGCTGCTCTGTCTGGGCATCCTATGTTCAGTTTATGGGCATCATAGATCAGATTATAGGCACTAAACTGCAATTCTATCAGAGCAGCTTCATGTAAAAATCCAAGGCATAGGTAAAAAAATTCTTCAGATTCTGCTCAGGTTGATTCTATGGACAGAAAAGTAAGACATAGCTACTTGAAAACTTGGTTGTGGGACAACTTCGAGCATGATACTTGTGACACTGCAGTACTATGACCTTAACAGGAGTTTAAGTCTAAACTTCTGAAACAGAGGAAAATCAGGACTCATATAATTAAAAACTAAAATGAGGGAGAGGCAAGGTACCTAAGTTATAGTTTAATTTATGAGGTAAATGCCACATTGGATTTTTGGACACTCTCCAGTACTGAACCTGCTTCCTGCTCATGTTAATCATTTCTGCAAGAAAAAAAAAAATCAGATTGTAAAGATTGTATCCCTGCTATTTTCAGAGTAACTCAAAGCATTGGCACACTGTTAAGAGTCTATATTTTATCTTCTATTGACATGCAACTAATGTGAAATAATGTAGTTTTAATTCAGTCAGAAAACGTTAAGCAAACAATGAATTGGGGAAGACAGGTTCAGTTGTCTTTATAAGCTCACAGACTGACCTCTTCTATACAAACAGACTTGCAGTTCCTCCATTTCAATTCTGAGCAGTCCTCATTTCTAGTCAGACTCACTAAGGTGCTGAGTATGCTAAACTTCTGCTAAAGTCCACCGAGGCTTATTGTTTAGCCAATCTACCTCAGTTGTGGGCTTCCTGAAATATCTTGTAATTCTGTAACTCCAATTTTAGAGGCAGCTAAACTTCATTAGAGTTAATCAAGTCAGCAATTTGCACAATAATCTGCAAAACCTATTAGGTAAGGCTAATTGTTTACTACGTCACCAGAAATTGCTGCCCGTCCTATAGTTTTATTTTCAAAACAGTTTTATTAAAAGATTTGCTGATCATGACCAGTGCTTGACAGATAACTCTCTACTTTCATGCCTTCTTAACAAGGCATGCCTTTGGATAAAGCATAGCAATGTTACACATAAGCTTATGCTATGAAACAAAAAGAAACTAGTACTGAAGTAGTTTTGCTGTAGGAGACCTAATTTTAATTAGAATTTTCTCAGATATGAAAGTTAAAAAACACAGCAAATTGAAACTCAAAAATGCAGCAGATTCCTGAAGCAGAAAAATAAAATGAAAATAAGTTATTTGCACAACACAGTTCCCCAGGACTTTCATTTATTTGATGATATCCAGGAGGAGCAGCAGCCTCCTGCAAAAAGTAGTCAGTAACAGCAATATGTTCAGGGATTCTGAGCACTGACAGCAAGCAGCAACTGAGTTAACACATAATTATAAAGATAATATTATCAAACTCAGTCAAGCCTGATAAGCAGTTGGGATTCTGTTCAGGCCATCAAGATGAATTTTAGGATCCTCTTCACTCAATTTCCCTTTCCGGTTGCTGTGGTTGATTTTACTGAAGTTAAACTACTGTAAAACCAGGCTCATACAGGGCAACTTAGGCCTCTGTACCATTGTTCCTCCCTGCAATACTTGTTTCCATAATTGTTCTTGTCATTGTAGTAGATGATCTGCAAAGAAGAAGCCAAAAAAAAAAAGGTTGTATCCTTTCCTGCAACTTTATAAGGCGTGATGATAGCTTCATAAAATTTTATTGTGTTACTATACCAAGACTATATTATTATTCTCATACTTTATTATCACACCAAGAGCTGGAAGTTGAACTCAGACAAATTCAACATTGAAATAAGATGCAACTTGCTACCACTGAAGGCAGGGAAATGTAGGAATGATTTGTTGTGAGTGCTAAAGAAACAGAAGGAAAATAGAGGTTCTTCAGTGTTGTGCTCTTTTGCAGGTAGCAGTTCCTCACTCCAGTTTCACCACATCTCTGTGCACAATAATCCTTCTTTCTGGAGAACTCCTGTAGGAGCTATCTCAGTCATCTTCATGATGTTACTAGTTAATCTATTCACACTGCTCACCCAAGTCAGAAAAAATTCTCCATTACCTCAATATAGTTGAGAACTTGCAGACAGTTTTGCTTTTGTCTGCCTCATGAGGTACCTTTTGCCAGCTGAAATGGGACATTTTTAACCTAATTGATTTGGTGTCCTTAAGGTCTTTTGGCACTACCATCAGCTAGTGTCCCGTTTTGTAAATGTGATTTATATTTGCCCAAACAAAAATGTTTGGTTTAACTGCAGCTGGATAAAAGTAATGGTTTGTGACAAATGATGGTGTAAATGGTCCCTTACAGATTTAAATGTGAAAATGTCCTAATGTTCCACCTGTGTATTGGGTTTCTGTGGCCAGGTTTTGGCAGAGGAGGGACTGACAGGGTGGCTTCTATAAGAAGAGATCAGGAGCTGCCTCCATGTCAGACAGAGCCTGTTCCAGCTGGTTTCAAGACAGACCCAGCACTGGCCAAAGCTGAGCCCATCAGCAACCCTGGTGGTGCCTCTGTGATAACATATTGAAGAAAGAGTGAAAAATAGAGTACAGCAGTTGTGAAAGAGAGGAGTGAGGAAAAAATGGGACAGAAACAACTCTGCAGACACCCAAGTCAGTGAAGGAGAGACAGGAAGTACTCCAGGTGCCAGAGCAGAGATTCTCTGCAACCAATGGGGAAGCACAGAGCACCCACACTGCAGCCTATGGGCAACCCCATGCCCTGGCAGGTGGATGTGGTTGAAGATGCAGTGTGTGGAGAGCCCATGCAGAAGGAGGCTCCTGGCAGGGGCTGCAGCCCATGAAGAGGAGCCCATGCTGGAGCAGGTTTTCTGGCAAGACCTGTGACCCTGTGGGCATCCACACTGGAGCAGTCTGTTCCTGAGATTTGCAGCCTATGTGAAGGGACCACATTGAAACCCTTCATGAAGAACTCTCTCCCTTGGGAAAGAGCCTACACTGAAGCAGGGTGAAAAGGAAGGAGCAGTCAAAGCAAAGTGTTAGGAACTGACCATAAACCCCATTCCTATCCCCATTCCCTATTTCCCTGTGTCTCCTCAGGGAATAGAAAGATGAAATGGAAGAGTTGGAAAGGAAGGAAACAATCTGAGTGTAGAAAGGAGGAGTGTCTGTAAGGTGACTTTAGTTTCATCTCTCTTTCTCACCATCCTACTCTATTTTTAATTAACAATAAATTAACTTAATCTTTCTAAAGATGAGTCTGTTTTGCCCATGCTGGTAACTGGTAAATAATGTCCTTGTCTTTATCTTGAACCAGAAGTTTCCCATCTTATTTTTGTCCCCTATTCTTATTGAGTTTGGGGAATAAGAGAGCTGCTGGGTAGGGGTCTGGCAGCCAGCCAAGATCAACTCACCATATCTAGTTCAGTGGTTTGTCTTTGAAGTTTTAGCTCCTGAGATTTGCCTTCTTTTTTTATTATTTTTTCAATAAGATGTAGAACTTTCAATTTATAGGATGAATGGTTTTATCTTTTTGCAAATTCATTGTACCTAATGTAAATTAACCATCTTTTATGAAATGCTTTCCATGCAAATCATAGAATCACAGAATGGTTTAGGTCAGAAGGGACCTGAAAGATCATTTAGTTTCAACATCACTACCATGGGCTGTGTACTACCCACCAGACCAAGTTGCTCTGGATCCCATCAAACCTGGCCTTGAATGCTTCCAAGGATGGGACAGGCACAGCTTCTCTGGGAAACTTGTGCCAGTGCTTTACTACCACCTGAGTAAAAATTTCTTCCTAACACCTAATCTAAATCTCTTATCTTTTCATTTTAAACCTTACTAGGGAAAAACTTTGAAAAACTCCCAACAAATGGTAAAATCTGGACTTTTCTATTCTACAACAGTTGTTGGAAAGATACCACCCTGTTTCCACATCACAGTGCCTCTAATCTCAAATCACTGTTCTTGCATTCACAGCTGAAACTCCTTTTACAGCTTTGTCCTCAGATGTTTTGCTCCCAAGAACTCCATGTAGCTAGGATGAGTAAAACTAGATTATTTAAAAAAAAAATACTATCATTGGAAAATAAACCCCCCTAAAAAACAGTTACAACATCACCTTTATATATCTAAAGGGAAATGCAACAGGCACACTTTAAGACATGGTAGGTCCTTGCTTTGCAGTTATCCAATAGCATTCAGTTCCAAAACAAAACAAGTCTGAAAGTTTATCAGTGATGTAGCCCTGTGCAAAATGTTCTGCCCTGTGTGGAAGTCACAGTCCTGCTTCACCTTTCACAAACATACCTGAGGTATCTGTGAAAGGTCCCTGATGTTCTCTACTTGTCCCCATTCCACCTGTCAATATTATTCTGAAAGCTGGGCAAATGCAAAGCAATCAGTTCTATATCATACCGTCTTTTGCACAATAAACAGCATTTTTGATGTGGGCAAAAGAGCAAGAACAAAACAAACCTTTCATCTTCTTCCATAAAAGCCACATTATAATTTTTTTTCATGTCCCTTTTCTTTTTTCCCTTCTCCAGTCCCTGGAGCATCAGCACAGTGTTTCCCTCATAAATAGATCTCAGACTTGAAAATGTCATTGTTAACAATGAATTATCCCAGATGTACAGAGCACACTGTGGTCATCAATACTTCTTTCTGTAAGTCCTCAAGGCTCTGAACTACTGATAAAAAGGAAAGCAGGGGCAAAAAAGATTACACAGTAACTAAATCTGACTAGTACTATGAATTTAATTGTTGGCTGACACAATTAACTGAATGGAGTGATGCCTCAGGCATGGAATAGTCTGCCACACAGTCCACTCTCACCCTACTGTATTTCTCTGTCTGTAGCTAACATTTACAAAAATCACTAAATTTTAGGTGACAGTATCTAATAGATTTGTCAGCTTGAACAGTTTTTCTTTCAAGGTAAGTGCAGAAAATTCAGTTCACTCTAGAATGACAAAAACCTCACAGTTTTGAAGTTTCTAGCATTTCCAGTTAAATATTAACAAACATTGTGACCAGCTTGAGCAACAGGATAAATGAGAAAACATTAATATAAATGTCTGTGGTTTAGACATATTATTGAAGGGTCAGCTCATATTGCTTGTGGATTTCAATAATATTTTTAGATGTGGAGACTATATTTCACAACTCTCTTCCCTTAAACCACTTACTTTTTTAAACACAGATCATCAAAACACTTTATATAGTCAAAATAGCAGCTTTGAAATAATTCAAACCATTTTACTTAATATAGTGTCTTGTTCCTCAAGACAGTAGGGAATTTCAATAATTCTGTTGATTAATAATGCCCCACAGTGTCTCAATAGTGGGTGTGAAAGGGCTCTGTAAAGGAAGAAATATTACTATTTCTTTTTAACTTATAGAGAAACTGAGGCAAAGTGCCTTGCTAGGGAGAGTGTCTTGTTCAATAAGCAGACCCAGGAAAAGGAGACAAACCCCTGAATTTCAGTCCAAGAAATGACCATAGATATCAAAAAGGTTACTGGATGAGGCAGTTTTTTTAAAAGAAAACATTAAATTCAGAAATAAATATTCTTACTTTGCAGTGGAAAAAATTATGATGTGCTTGGAAATCTGGAAAGATTTCTGGTTGGGAAGTAGCACAGAGTAAAAGGACCTGAGGGTGCTGGTCAACAGTGGCTGACCCTGAGCCCAGGTGTGCCCAGGTGACCACGAAGGCCAATGGTGTTCTGGCCTGTATCAGCAACAGTGCGGGCAGCAGGACCAGAACAGTGGTTGTTCCTCTGTACTTGGCATTGATGAGGCCACACCTCAAATCCTGTGTCCCTCACTACAACAAAGACATTGAGGGGCTGGAGCGTGTCCAGAGAAGGGCAACAGAGCTGGGGAAGGGTCTGGAGCACAAGTCCTATGAGGAGTGGCTGAAGGAGCTGAGGGTGTTTATCCTGGAGAAAAGAAGGCTTAGGGGCAACTTAGCACTCTTCTACAACGTCCTGAAAGGGGGTTGTAGCCAGTCAGGGGTCAGTCTTTTCTTCCAAGTAACAAGTGATAGAACAAGAGGAAATGGCCTTAAGTTGCACCACGGGAGGTTTAGATTGGATGTTAGGAAAAAATTCTTCATGGAATAAGCTGTAAAGCATTGGAACAGGCTGCCAGAGAAGTGGTAGGGTTACCATCCCTAAAAGTGTACGAAAAATGTGTGGCTATGGCACTTCAGATATGGTTTAATTGGTGAATATGGTGGTGCTATGGCAGTTGAACTTGATCACCTTAAAGGCATTTTCAGATCTTAATGATTCTTTGATTCTATGCAGTATAAGGTCCATTTACCTGCATGGGGAATCTTTCCCCACAGCAAATAGGAAATCAAAACAAAGTTGAACTTCAAGCATAAATAATAGAATGGCAGCAGAACTTTAGGAATAAATTTAGAACAAAAAAAAATACAGAAAGATACACAAAATCAAGTACATTTTCAGTAAGAGAATAAACCAAGAAACAGTTGATTCAATGACTACAGTACAATGAATCCATTGTTACAAAGGAGAAGAATCTGATGCATTATTCTCCCATTAAAAAGTTAAATGTGGTCAGACATTTAACAAAAGCATAAAGGATGAATAAACTTAGCAATTCTTCGAAAAAATTGGTGTTTTCAAATGTGTTGGAGCCAATGATCTCATCTCTTTAGTGTTCAGAGAACCGCTCCGAGATCTCACAGAAAATGAGCAAATTTCTGGAAGACTGAAAAAAAAGAAAACAAAAATGAAGTGACAGCATTTAAAGTGGGAGAAAAGGAAGAATAGGGAAGCTTTAAGTCCCAGGAAAGTATCATCATAAATAAACTCTTTGTAAATACTTAGATGAGAATAGGGAGACAAATTTTTCTTTTACAAACAGGGAATTTCCCTTTACCGAGAGGGAAAAAGCAGCAGATAATCTATATCTTCATTCTAGCCTGATTATCTTACTATTTGATTTACTGTTCTCAGAAGAAAGCTTAGGAAAGGTCTGTAAATTTGGTATAAAGGTGTCAGGAAAATCATATTCAAAGAGTAGCTACCAAGGGTGTGCCTTTAAAGAGGAATGATGCATGAGGTGGAGTTCCTGAGGAGTTTATCTTTAGCCTAATATACTTGCATATCTGCTCAAAGGAATACAGACTATGTTTATTAAATATACAGATGACTCTAAGCTGCAAACACATCAGAAAACAGGATTGAAATTCCAGAGGGAGAAGTTGTTTGGAGGAAAAAATCCCTGTTGCAATTTAATGAGAACAATTAGAGGACATAAGTATAACCAACCAAATAAAAACAGACTGGAGAAAAGATGGCTTTGGTAATCAATATCCCAGAAAAAGATGTGGGATTCTGGTGGATTAACAGTGTCTGTCTATGTGTGCATGGTGTAGTGAAATATCTGCCCTCTAATATGTACTATACAACACGTGAGTTATCACTTCCACTACACTCACTGCTGATAAAATCTCTAATAAAACCTTGTGTTCAGTTCTGAGTATTGAATATCAGGAGAAGAATGTGTGAATTAGAGACTGCTGAGGGGAAAGCACAAAGTTATTAGTTGTCTGGAACTCATGATCTATATGGAAATATTGATGGAATAATGATTTTTTTGTCTAGAGTAGAGAAGACTGACAGATAACATCATAAATGTTCTCAAAGCCTGAAAGTCCTGAAAATGGACATGATATCCATGATACATAGGACATAAATTAAAGGCTGAAACTTCAACCTGAAAAAAATCAGTTTAGGCACTTCATTAGATCAGTGAGGATGGCAGAGCAGGAGCACTGGAGCATATTTCCTGGCAGCTTTTGGAACCCCAACCATCTGACCATTCTAAGAAAAAAATTATGCAAACAGTCCTCAGAATGACACAGGAACAGCTGACCACACCATGAGGCAGGTGGAAGGAAAAGTGATTTTCTGTAATTCTTTTAAAGGGTTGCTTTTTTTGTGACTCTGACAAGGGAAAAGTCTTATTAAGAAGAACCTTGCAAAGGCACTTAACTTTAGTGAGAATTTTTGAGAATCTAGTTCAGTATGCAAAAAATCTGATTGTGAGTTTTTCTTCATCTCATAAGACGAAGATGTAATTATCACCACCAATAACTACAAACAAAAAGCTTTGGAGAATGTTTTTTTTTTTTTCCAAATATTCACATTAGAATAATTATTTCCAGTGTAGCTGTGTAACTACTGGGATGGACACTAAATATCTGGCTATTGATTTCCTTTCCCAAAGAGCAGTGGTGTACCCTTGAAAGTGCATCCTTGTTAAACCTAGAAAGGCAGCAGTTGTATTTGCAGCATTGCAAGTTCTTTTAGAATTATGCTGTTTCATTTCTCTATGATAATCCTGCTTGTGATCAAAAGATCTTTTGGCTCCTGGGTCAAGATCTCCATGTGAAATCTCCTTAGATATTAGACCTCATGAATTTTTTAGTAACAAGAAGCTAATGGCTCCCGAGATCTGTAAAATTCAAATATATTGTAAAAATGCAGAGTCTGGGACTGATGCTGATCACATGCTTTTCCTCTTATTTGCTCCCACTTGAGACTTCGCACTTCAAACAAGGCTCTTGCTGTTCTCCTGTCATTGTGCCTTGATTTAGTCAGTCACAATAATATCCTTTCTTTTCATGCCTATCTATTTTCTGCTCTCTACACAATTTCTGAGCTTATTTGCAATAGGACAAGGCTGTAAATTTAAAAACTCTTCATTCCTGGGGTGTCTAGTACTGCTCTGACTACATAAAGAGGCTGAGTGCTTTGTGTTCCCAGGGAGAGCCAACAGCAATCAGCCACATGGAGATATTTTTATTATCATTCTCATCCAATATCTGCGTATGAGTATCATACAGCACAGATGTAGGTCTAAAAATAAGCATTCCTGGCTGAAAATCTCTCTCATTGATAATCATGTATGGTTTGCATTTGAGGATTGTTTTTCCCCTTCTTTTTGCCCTTAAAGTAGAACTGAAGAGTGAGATTCAGTGCCAGGAATGGAAATTGGGCCAAATAATTTCCCATGCTAGAACATATGCTTAAACTGAGAAGAAATAGCACAGAATGCTGACAGTTTTAACCTCACCTGACAATATTCTCTTGCCCTATGCATAAGGACTATACACCCAAGAAGTCTGGTTAAAGGTCTGATAAATTTAGGATGACTGGTGTAAGCAATCTTGAAGGTCAACATCCTACACAATTTGAACCAGACAAATATGTCAAAATTTGATAGCATGTTTACCTAGGCAACCCTTCAGGCAAGGAGAAGAAATGCAGAGTTACAAAGCATTGGATAGAGTTAGACTTAATATTAGTGAAAAGGATGTGCCTGCTGCAGGAATGGATTAATGAATAAGGAATCCCCGGGAAATACAGAGAAAGATTTTCATGTTTTGTCTTTGCTCATTATCTCTTTGTGCTGTTTGTTTGAGATAAGATCCTTCCTCTGCTGTATTTGGTAATGTCATTTCTTTAAAAAAAACATCAAATGGAGCTGCATTTAAGTGTCCAGAAATCAGATAGACCAGCTGGGGAAAGCTGGAGCCAGTGGCCAACTAGATAGAAGACAGAAAGCGTTTAGGTGTCTGTGAAGGTGAGTTCATTGCAAAATTTTTATCTTTTCTCTCATTGTAGAGAGATAAAATTGATCAGGTAGTTTGGACACAGAAAATGCTTGTTTCTTTTTGTTGGCTGTAAGGTTGACAGGGGACACAATGTCAATAGCTCAGGTGGAAGTACCTTACAAACCTCCTTCTTTGAATACCATCTGGAGGGCAGAGAAATGCTTGAGGAACAGTGTTTGCTGAAGATTGGAACTGGAGGATTACAAAGTGCTTTAATTTATGTAGGAAAAACAAAAAGAAGTATAATTTCATGGTAAGTTCAAAATTCTATTAATGGGAAAGGAGAAAAACAATCTATATGTAAAGCCAGGAACTTATCGTTACTATAATTGAAATCTTAACAAGCTAATCAAAGAGTTATTATTAGTCTAGCTCAACGTATTTGGAAAAAAATTAAAAAGTGAAACAAATTAAAGAATACCACTATACAGAAAAGATCTCAACAATAATAATAGACCAGCTATGATGATTTTTAAAAGCACAGCCTCTATCATCTACCCTTTTTCCTGGTGTTATGGTCACCTTTCCACTGTCATCCAGGCCCTGGAGTTCACGGCTTCCAGCTGGCCAGGGAAGGGGAGATGGGTGTAGAGCATCCCAAGTTCTTCACTGGGAGGACTATGATGCTACTGATGATAACTTCTTTCTGCTTGGGATTTTCTGGGATGTTTTTTGTTTGCTAGTGCATATTTACACCTTGATTTTTCCTTATTGGTTAGCCTGTCTATGCTACATGCAAATTTGATATATAAACACCATTTTACAGATGTTGCATATTTGTTCTCTGTTCTCTTTGTTATTCCTAAATCCAGTTTGTCCACCAAGATCTGAATTCCTTTAACTGGCCATGGCTGATCTGTTTACAAACGTGGGGTTTCCATGCATGTCTGTACCCCATGTAGCTAAATCAAGTTAAAACAAAGCTGCAGTTAGGTCAGGAAAAGTTCAGAAAGACCAGGCCTGACAAGGTTTCAGTCTCATGGCCTTGCAAACCCAGAGCAAAGCTTGTGATCTTTTATTGAGGAGAGCAACACCATACTGCTTGGCTGCAGGGCTAGGTTTTCTAAATGCCCTTCTTTTCAACAAGTCCTGCACACTGCTTAAGCCAACTTGATGACAAGTTTTATGATGTCTGTTAACCATGCTCATATTAAAAGGGTCCCCTTTTTCATATAGTACAGGCAGCATAAGCATGGTATGTTCTAAATGCATCATCTGGTCTCACATTTAGGCAGTTTGTGTTCCTTCCAAATGAGCTGTAGCATGAATCACTCATTATTGAGAACAGACAGCTAGAGATCCAGGTTTTTAGTCGTCCATTCTAGTAGGAGCTGACAGTAATGACCTTAGAGTTCTCTACGCAACCTGCAGAATCCGACTTGGCATGCAAATAAATATTGTAATACAACAAGGTCAACTTCTACTTTTCTGGCAAGATGAAGGGAGAGGGAGAGATCTTAGGAAATGAATGATAGCATGAGCTCACTGACACAACAGCCAGTGGGAAATTCTGTGGTCATTACTGGTGGATAGTTTTCCTCACTGCAGTAACAGACATGTTTAAAAGCATAAACTTGAATTCAAAGAAGGCTGGTTTCCTAATCCTGAGAGTTTCTCTCTAATCTTTCTAGTATCAGATCTCTAGAGAAAATGAAACCACTACAAAACCAATATCACTCGGGTCAACTAGTTCCCTACTGGCTGAACTTGGACTGTAGGACTCCACTTGGCCTTCCATATGCCCCCAAAAATAGACAGTTGAGCATTTAAGTGCTCCAGTCTGCGTCTACTAACAAACTCAACACTAAGATGGACTGCAAAGACCACGGAATCCAACCTCCAGTAGGCTTTTCCACTTCTCACTATATTGAAGTTACAGGATTTGCTTTAAAAATACATATATATAAAAAAATATTGTTACCAACTTTTCGTGGATCACTTATATCATGATCACTAGAGATTTAAATTTGCATGATCTGTGTTGTACTAAACACTGACAGATAACAAACAGCTCACCAGTGACTGCAGTCCAACAGTCTGCATATTTGTCAGATGTTACATCTTCCTCATAGCTTTTCAAAGAGCCAACTCATGTGTAATGTTCTGCACTAAATCACCCTTTTAACACCTACCAACACTGCCTTCTTACATTCATTCTATCCTGAAAAAACAATTGCCTTCCCTGATGCTATAGAACTTATTCTTAGAAATTTGTTTTCTCATTTCAAAGTTTTCCAATAGAACGTGCTTTATTAAACTGTCAGCTAGCTTGAATTTACTTCTTGCATTGGTACATGAACCTTGGAGATATCTGACCATTGCTCTTTAGTCAGATAATTTTGGCATGGATTTTTGAACATGACTTGGAACAAAAAGAAAAAAAGAGACATTGAGGCAAAGTACTTAAAGGGAAAACAAATTCTATCCAGGTTATCACATCGGGATTGTTATAATATTTATCAAACTTGTGTCCAGCTCCCTGATTTTAGATATTTTGCGAGAGAAGCTGCAGCTATCACATTTCAGGATCCCTACTGTGAGTACAATAGGGTTGAATAAAGAATGCCTTAGTGTATTAATCTTTTGTCATGGTATGTAGAATTGTTGGTTCCTGTGCCTGAGATCAAGAAGTGCAGTCAGGCTATGGATGGGGAAAAAAAACAACAACAAAATATTCAAATTCAAAAGCACAGAAGAAAAAATGTAGGGAAAAGAAAAAATTTGAGCTGAAAAATGTTAGAAGAACCTGTCTCCCTGAACAGAAAATTAAATTATTCAAATCTATGAGGCAGTGGAACCACTGGAAAGAAAAGAGAATGAAAAATAATTTTGATAGATATTAAAGGCTTGGAGGTTTATAGAACATCTTGCCATCATTTGCAGTCTCCTGCTGTCAGTTCAAACACACTTGGCCTTATTTCTTTAAGTCAACAAAGCACCAGAACTCACAAAGGTTAATGCAATTCCTGAGAAAAATGTATAATGCAGTATTGTTGAGAAAGCTGAAAAAGTAAAGAAGTGGTTGAGATTTTACAGTGACTGGCAAGCTGGAGAATTAAAGAATTTGACAGTTGTACTATATGAATGGGAAACATTTATTCTAGCTTTTTAGGCTACAATTGGTATACCTGAATGAGGATCTCGTTTGTGTCATTTTAAACCTCTAAATCCAAAACCTGATTATTACAATTAGGAATTATTTTACCTTTAGTGTATGTAATGTATGGTGTAGCAGACCCACAGACACAAATTCACCAGTTCATAAGCTCAATCTGATTTTCAGAGCAATAAATATGAACCATAGGTTGTTTGGCACCATACTTTTTATGGGATTCGTTTCATGGATTTTGTTTTGCAGGGGGAAGAAACTTAGAAATCAGCAGAATGGGTCACAAATGCTATGAAATTTTCTAGCAGCCTATTTCTTGATTTCCCCTTTCTCAAACACCATAATTTCTCTAATTTTTGCATTCTTTCATTCTTCCTTCAGCAGCTGACCAGAAAGCATGTGTCTTGTGATCAATAAGCAGGCATCCTGTAGCTTTTAAAGGGTTTAATACCTTTATTTGTACAAGAGAAATGAGTACATAAGGGAATTAAATTATGAGGAACCCTAGCACAACTCAAGACCATCCATCTGTCCATCACATAGAGGGAGATGCCTGTCTTGTGGTCATGGGATCGATACAACTTCAGCAGCAGGATGAAGCTGATGGATGTTGCCACCAAACTGACTATGTTCTCCTCAGGTGAGTGAATGTAATCACACAATAGGCTAGTAGGTGCTCACAGCTGCTCATACCTTCCTAAACTGAAAGATACCTTCCTGGTCATGTGCTGGAGAAACAATTTGTGTTCTTCAGGAGCCTCTGAAAATCTTTTGATACCAAGTTAGATGCCTAGTACAGAATGAAAAATCACTTTAGTAACAACATTTTGAAATACCCATCTCAAGATACATTAAAATCACCGTACAGTATACAATAATACAGTATTTCTGTTGCTATGAGACATATAGCTGAAGCTCTTCAGAATGCTACATGCTACAATCACAGTGTTCTTTATGTCTTTACTAGAACTGTGAGCATTTAAAGTATCCTTTATTATGGCTTTGGATTTGTGATGTTATATCTGTTTATTAGCATAACAATATATTTCCTTACAAAGCCACTAGCTCTACTAAAGAGGTACCTTTCATCATTATTAAAATAATCAGCAGCAATAATACTCTCAAGAAAAACAGGAAATTATATTCTTATTTATAACAGTGTTCAAAACAGTTCTTAAACCTCATTTTTACATAAGTTCATGCAAACACCTCTAATTTTGGTACTTTTTTCTCCCAACTTTCAGATTGTCAGTCTACATAGAGATTTTGTTTACTTAGTGCTTGCCTGAGTCAGTTTATCTTCACCTAAGAAAGTACCATCTTTCTCTTTATCTCTTTTTTCCTATATCTTTCTCTTCTGGCTTTGAGAACACCTTATTAACATTCATATTCCTCAACAAAATCCCTACGTGCCATAAGGCCATGTTTTCATAGGCATCCTACAGATCACAGAGAGAGGTGGTGTTTTCCAAAACTGACATACTCTCTAAGTGGCTTTAGCTGAAATTCTGTTTTTCTGCCCATTTTATACATAGGGAACTGGGACAAAGAGGTAGTAAAACTTATTATAATCTTAAATAGTATTTTGACATCCCTATCCCATTTAAAATTAGTTTTGTGCCTAAGGAAGGGAGCACATACTGCTTGATAACGTAACACAAGGTTAATATTAAACCAGATTTTATCAATCATTCCACAAACTATTCTTTACCTATAGTTCCTGAGCTATTGACATTACCATGGTTCACACAGGTCAGCAGACTGGCAATGGGGTCAAACTAAAACTTATTTCAGTAAACACTCTCTTGGGAACACACCTACATAAAACTATTTCCCACACCTCTTTACAGATTCCTACGGTCATCCAGTGGTCTAGACCTCACCTGTGGGTTGTCTGCATCATCCCAAGTACAATGAAGGAGCTGGAAATCATCTTTAACAATGTAAGTAATGTTCAGCTGTGGCTATAGCACACCTCCGAAAGAGCACATCTTAGCACATCACTAGACAGTGATAGCAGTCCTGGTCCTTAGCACTAAGAGCATCAAAAGCCAGATTTTCTTTTGCTGTTAGTTTTTTTTCACATTGTTTGTTGTGTTATTTACAAAGGACTAACTCCTCAAACTCTACATCAGTTCTTAAAAACTTGGAAACCTACCCAGGATCTGGTGATTTCAGTAATAAACAGAGCCTTAATTTCTGGTGAGGATTTCAGTGTACAGCTGAAGAAAAGTGTGTTTTTCCAACCGCGGCTCAAAGTTAGTATCTCTCAAAAAAAAAAAGATCAATAGAAATAGGAAGCCAGAACACCCTGAAACCCTGGATGTAGAAACTGATTGTTCCACTCATTCTAAATCTGCTCACATGAAATTTGACTGGGGCAGTGAGCTGAGCAACAGGATCAGCAAAACCTGAAGACATGTATTTAGCCTTTGCCATCCTAAGGCTTGAGCTCCTCACTGCCCAAGTTCTGGATACCTGTGTTAGAAAAGAGTCACCACGTAGCAAGGCTGACAGTGGATTCTTGATTTACTTGTTATTTTGCAGTGGCCTTAAAATGGCTCAGGCAAAATAGTAAGTGCTCATCTAGGCTCCCTTGAGCACTAAAGGTTAGTTTATAGCTTATGGTCTTGAAGTATGAAATTCTTGCAGAGTGAAATAGTTTTGAGAGAAGTCTTGAAAATTCTTGCATTTTGCATACTCTAGTACTTCTTCCAAGTGGAATAGTTATAAATATTTAGGAAAGATTGCAGTCATTATCTCCCAGTCCTATGGAAACCCTTTTCCCTGGATTCTTGCCCAAACTGTAGTGAAGATGTATCAGAAAGGTTGACTAGATTTTTATTGGTCCAAAGACAAAACAGGGATGCTTCTGAAATGATTTGGATCTCAATAAAGGAAAATCTGAGGAGTCTGAGATCAGATGTGGGTAGTGCTGATGGAAACACAGAATGAATTTTATGCTTGTATTAATGGAAATAGATAGAAGCCCAAACTAACAAAAAAAGTTATTATTTTATAATCCCCCTGCCTCCGCCCCCCCAGAAAACCCCTAAATTAAAACTTTTCCTTCAAATGTTGGATGAAACTCTTAAAGGAACACCAGGGATTTACAAAATTTAGAGATTGTGAAATTCTTTAAATACTGGCAAATACTCCAAATTTTCCAAATGGGTCATTGCAAAAGCAATATGTTGATTGCATGTATGAGTGCAAATACTTTATCACTCCTTTGTAATAGATCCTGCTCAAGAGAGTTGAGAAAATCAGTCAATTAATCTGATTAATTAGCCCTTTCTTGTTGTTGGACAATGATTCTTGAACATACTCTTATTTCTTGTTTCATTAGTTCAAGTGTTCTTCACAAACAATTCCCTGGCTCTACACTTCATTTACTCAGGGTAAAATTGACAGTTCTCCAGCACAAGATCTGACCACCAGTGAAATTCCAGCAAAGTCAAGAGTTTTGTGTTGTACAGCTGGTTGTTCAAATCACACAGGATTTTTTCTAGCATTTTTTCTGCTCCACACGATTTGGTTAGAATAATCAACAAAGGATGACAAGTGTAATATATTCAATTTTTATTAATGCCCAAATTCATATATAAACATGACTATATACAGCAACAGCACCTATTCACCAAATGGATAAACAAGAACACATTGCAATCATTTTTGTGACCAGCTGGAAGAAAAATACTCAGTAAACATAACCAGAACTAGAATTCAAATGAACAATATGTGTAACTATCAAGTATTCATACATGCTTTATTAAAATTATTTGGAAGAATACTCATTGCTTATGAGTTATTTGAGACCACATGCTTGCATCCTGAAAATCCCTATTTAAAAAACTGTTGTATTTTACCCACAAATAATAATCATTACATTTTTAATGCATCTTATAAATTTTTTAAGTCTGGAGTAGTACTATTTATTAATAACATTATTAATAAAATAGACTGACTATTTTAATAGCATTAATAAAACATATAGATTTATTAACAAGATTTTTTAAAATCTACACACATCTATTAAGAGTCACTAATGACAATGCACGATTCTATTACATCCCCTTCTGTGCTAATAGATAATCTCTTTTTCAAGTAACCTGTAATTCAGAAATTTCTATTGAAATTTCAATAAAACTAATTACTTACATGATATTACAAGACAGTTAGCAATATATTAGCAATTTCTGGGTCTGTGAAATATCATGGCTCTTTATGTGTTATTTCCTTCTTTTATTTTCTAATAATGCTAAGCCAAGTTCACGTGTGATAGAGCCTGGCCCATTTCTATTATCCAGACAAAGATCGGAGTACCTCAAAACTTTATCCACAACTGTTTATCAACTAAAATGCATTCCTAGAGCAGCCAGGAATAAATGCAAAGGTCACTGACAGCTATTTTGGATATATTTTGAAGAGTAGTGAGTAAAAAAATTGTTCTTCCCAATACTGGAAGTGGTGATTCACTAAGACTTGTTTAATGACCATTAACCATCACTAACTATTAACTAACATGCTATTTTATTCATTTGTCAGAAGCACTCTGCAGCACTTAGAGAAGAGGAAAATATAAACCAAAAATTCTCTCCTGAATAATATTCACAGCTTAATTTGGGACATAGTCTGGTAAATGCATTATAAAGATACACAGCATTCCAAAAGTCTCACTAACTACAAAGGCTATTATATTCACATTGGCCCTAGAAAAATCCCTATTAAGAGTTCCTTCAGGTCAGAGCTTCTCCTCCCAGAGAGAGCCTAAAATAAATATTCTTATTGAAGAAAAATCTCAAGGCAGAGAGTACATGAGTAGGAAGTTCCTCACTGAGGTTTCTACAACTGCATTATAAACCTAAGATCTCAACTTACAGTACGTTCTCCCCTGTGATATCTACAGGAGTCACAAGTTTGATCATTTAATCCAACCCAGACTCGAACTCAGCTGTAATCTCAGTTTGTAAACTGGACATTTTGGAATATGGAGGTAAACAGAAACAATTTAGTACAGACAGATCTCTAGCTCCTTCTCTCAGTTCCTCTTTAGAAGTGAGAAATGTTGAGATAGCTGAGGGTGAAATGACCCATGCATTGCTCACCATAACAAACCTCTGGGCTTGGATCTGTGTTCACGCACACTGGCACACATAGGAATCTGAAGAAGGTAGGTACAACTTAGTTGCCATAAGGTAGGAGCAGCTTCCTTGTGGGAATGCTTGCTCAAGGAGAAGACCTTACGTCTGATCCCATTGTTAATTATACCATATAAGCAGGAAAAGTAAAGTCTAATGACCTGTTTCATCCCTGCAATGGACATTCTTCTCTGGAAATATTATTCTAAGTCTACTTTTTTATGTCCACACATAGTTTATTGAAATAGAAGGCATCTTGCTGTTCCAATGATTATTGGTTCTTCCCTCCTCCCACAACAGAAAATTAAAAATGGCTCTTACAAATCCCGAAGCACCAACATTTAATTAAAAGGTGTAATCAATTCAATACATATAATTTTACTGCTTAATGTATCCTAACACATGTAATGGAGAAATTAAACTACAAATAAACAAGTACGCACCACAAATGAGTAAAGAAAAATGGTACACACATTAATTTTGCTTCTTGTAGATGACTGAACCATTATGTTATGGGAGGTTTGGTTTGCTCTCTATTGGGTATAGGATGTGTCACTGTAATACAGATGACACACTTAGTCAGCCAGCTTTACAAATTGGGATAATAGAGTGAGTTGGTTGAACAGGCCCAAAGCACACAAACAGCTGCCAGTGTTTTATCTGGATGCATATTTTTCAGCTAACTAATTGACCTGAGTGTAGATAAAATATAAAGCCAGGGAAGTTTGGATATTCAGAATTTTTCACAATAAAGAAATAAAGGTATTTTTAAAACACTGATGATTACAAATCAAGGAAGTTTAATTGCGACTTTAGGTTTAATATATTAATAGAAAAATGTTCAACAACTCCTGCAGGAAAAAGATGATCAAAACCTCACTATGGCAATTATTTTACAGTGATATTGACTTTTGCTAAAAAACATTTACCTGTAATGAGAAAAAAAATATGCAAAATTTTTGTTTACAGAGCCAGAATTTAGGTAGTATGAATGAATAGGACAACTGTAAACACAGCAGATTGTAGTTGAAACAATACCTGAGGAATTTCTTGAGGAAAGTTCTCTGGATCTGACTTATTTCTTCAATCTGCTCAAACAAAGTTGAGGTTTTTTTTCACTCAGGCAGATTTTGTTTCATTAGTTTGAACATCCCCTTCCCCTTACTTTCCCTCCCTAGACTGTCTGCACACCTGCCAGCCCAACAGGAGTTAAACTCATGACTTTGTCAATTACCCCCAGAAATTCTGTTTCACAGGGCCGGTGCTGGGACTGGGTCTGGCAATAAATTACACAATAGGGCCATCTTCTCCAGTGAGCATATCATTCCCTCTTATATCACCATCTGGCTTATCCATAGGGGTTGCCTCTGCTGTAAGGTTACCATAATGTCTGTCAACAACAGATTGGAGACCTCGGTGTAGGAGCTCCTTTCTTTCCTTAACAGATGCTTAGAGGACCCATAGCACTCCCTTTATGGTTAAATTAAACTGAAGAGCCTACAAACCCTTGCCTTGGGGGTGAAGAGCTGGCTCCATTTTACACAAGGTCCCTGACAGGTGAATATAATGCTAACACAGAAATACCAGCACAGCACACACACATGCAGAACCTGCCATACACGTCATGCCTCAGAACTCAGTGGTTTAGCTAGAAAAAGGAATGAATTTAAACAACAGATATAGGGAAGGAGTCTCAGATTTTCTCCTCTTCTGAAGACACTTCAATTCTAACCTTGGTTTCTGTGGTCTTATTTCTCTTGTTGCAAAAAGGACTTCACCCAATGCCCACAAAAACCAACATGAATTTTTATGTTGCTGTAAATGGACTTTGTGTAAGAATCAAAGCAAAAACCATATCCCCAATCAAACCTCTCTGCGCACTACAAAAAGCAATTAGAATGCAGATAACGCATTGCTGTTTCTAATTGTTCATTATCATAGCATTATAGATGTTATGGCTCTGGTTTTTTCTCCTTCTCTGCTGATGTTGCTACATCAGTCAAATGTCCCTATAGCTAATTATACAGACATATTTCAATCTGATTAAAACTCACATCGGTGTAATTGAAAAACATCAGTGGCAGTGTTCTAGAGAGAGACAACATTCCATGTATTTTTAATAGCTGGAGGTGGTCCTTTCTTTTCCTGTAGTTAACTCATATTTCCCATAATAAAGTCCTGTTGTCAGGTGATTCTGACCTTGCTGAACTTTAATGGCTATGGCTGTGTTGTTATATGCCAGGTGACTTCCCGAGTCTCATTTTACTGGAAGTGAGACAAGGTTCCATGTGGAAAACTTTATGGGATTCTGTGATGAAATAAATTAATTTTAAAATACATGCGTGCAGCATTGAATTGAGGCTGTACCTGGAAACATAATCTTGACTTTGAAATTAGTGACTTTGAACTCTTTTAATGCAGTTTGCCACCTGTGGTTCTCTTATCTTGCTCTGCAGTAGCAAAGATCTCAAGGGCATGAAATCCTCTACTTGAACACTGCCCCATGTCTCTGTTTCTTGACAGGAAGATCTGCAGGCTTCTCTGGTCTCTGCTGCAGGACTAGCAAAACCCACCTCCTCCTCCTGAACCAGTGGGTCTTGGATTAAAGGCAGATTTTGATAGCTGGTAAGAGCCAGCCAACTCCACTTTACAGAGCTGTTAGTAACCGAAACTCCTTTAAAGATTCATTTTACAGAGCTGCTTCCTGTTGTGGTGTGCTGTTGGCCAAGTTTCGGTTTATCTCATGGCCAGGCACTGCTGCCCCCTCTCCCCCCACCTTGGTATCTGTTTTCCCTCTCCTGGAGGGCTCTGTATTGCACAATCCTATACAAAGCCCACCAAATTCAAACCATTCACTCCTCCCCTATTGGATGTTGTACCTTCCCCCCACCCCCTCCTGTCGGTATTTATGTGACTGTAACACACTGTGCCAGCGCTTCCCTGGTACAACCCCAGTAACAAATAAACCATCTGGGAACGCCCCTCTGCTTTGTCTGTCCTTCTTCGGCGCGCCTGTACCATCGGTGGACTAGGTGAACCCCTACTGGAACTTCGCCAGCCCTCCCAGGCCCCCAGAGCAGCCTGCCAGACCCTGGAACCACGAGCGGATGCCCGGTGCCCCCACCGGAAGCATTACGGCAGCTTCCTAAATATTTAAATGTTCAACTGAGTGTTGATAGTCTTATCTCTCATTGTTAATATGAATGACCGTCCCTTTTAATCAACCAAGCATTTATTGCTGAAGATGTCTTGAGTTAAGGAGAAAAGGCTGATTAATGACTCTGCCTACGTCTTTCTGTGTTAGTATCTCGCCAAAAAGAAGGGGAGTTATTCTTTGTATTTTTTAATTAATTGACACATTTGCTACTATTAATTTAGCAAGTCATTATGTCATAAAGGCATTTGTCAAGAACATTGTCAGTGAAGGCTGGTAGAATATACTTAAAATATGGCTATGGAGACACAGCCCATGGATGTTTACAGAACCTTTTGGGGATGTCAAGGGGGAGGAGAAAGGAAGTTCTTATTTTTGATAGTAGAATGTAACATTCTTATGAAAACAAAGAATCAGGGCTTGTTGCAGTGTTTAATAGGTCTGAGAGTTTTCTCACTTCCTTGCTAAAATTCTACTCAAAAGAGACCCCCAGAAAGGGAAGCAAGAGGTATAAGAATACAGAATAAGATGTAAGAGATTACCAACATATCTGTGACTCTGGCTGTAACATCCACCTTCCATTCCTGTCACATGTGTCACTCCCTTGACATGATCTGTATAACCATTCTGGTTATCCCCCTCTTCTGTCACAGTGCTGTTTTGTCACTCACCAAAAGTGGCTCCATTACAATTACTGTCCGGAGTGGTTACTGGCTGACTTCTGTTTGAACAAGCTGGAGAAACGTTGTCATTTGTAGCCCTTTTGATGACAGTCACTTTCTTTGCAGGAGTCTGGGACTTCCAGGCTTTTCTTTTCTTTTCCCATTCACCAAATGATCCTTCCAGCAAAACTGCTCAGGGTGTATCTGCGTGTCAGAAGAAAGAATATGAAATTGAATAGGGGGGGTTTTTTGCCTCTTACTGTTTTGCCAAGCCCTTTAAGGAATGAATAATGAGCCATAGCTGACGTCAGTCATTCATGGCCATTGCCAGAAATGTAATGCAAATGTAACAGCAAAGAAGTGATATGCCTACTCTTGGATGCAAAATTATTTCTAGTTTTCCCCTCCTTATATATGGTTGAAAAAAAGAAGTAGTGTTCCCACAGGAAAAGAAGGAAACCCTTGAGAAGTGGGAAAAGCTCTGTAAAAAATTATTTTCAAAGCACCGTTTCTATTTCTGTATCCCATCTGCAGAGCTGGGTCAAAGGCAAGCAAAGAACATAAATCCTATGCAATCAAAGAACCTGTTAGGAAATGTTAGAGATTCCCCTAAGCTGCCAAACTTGAGTGCAAGATCATGATGCTTCTCTCTCTCTCTCTTCTCAGAGACATTCAGTATTTTCTCTTAAGCCGCAGCTCTAGATTTTAAAAGGCATTAAAAACTCTTTAGCAATGAAGAGCGACAATCTATATAACATAACAGAAAGGTTTGAAAAGGCAAAGCATCTGCAGCCTGAAAGTTCAAATTGTTGGATAAATTGTATCAACCTATCAATAGCAGGGTGTTTGATTTTTTTCTCCTTTAATTATATATTTTTAAGCCTAATCAGGACAGTGGTCAGGGATTTACAGTGCTCCTTTTCCTTTCAGAGCAATATCCTGATGTCCTCCAGCAACCTTAGGAAACCACTCTAGTTCACTTTTGCCATGATGTCCTGTAGGATTTGCGGTGTCCGTAGGACAGTCGGGACAAACGGAGATCTCTATGTTTAGGTTTTAGAACATGAGGTTTATTGCAGAAGGCGTGGGGAAAGAAAGGCTTACTTGGAGCTGCAAGGCGCAGCTCCAAGCAGACCAGAGCAGAGAAGGAAGACAGTAGAATAGAGTGAAGAGAGCAGCATAGAATGAAGAGAGCAGAGCAGAATAGAATGACCAGAATGAGCGTTTACAATACAATAAATCATCTTCTGTGTTGAATATTCTAATTTCCATTAACCAATCTAGAATAAGCTACAAATCTTACAACATTTGCCTACAGCCTATAAGAATCATTGCATTAGCCTGTGGTGTTACACTTTAAACTCTAAAAGCTGCCTTTTGGACCCTCTGATGGGTTTGCAGGGTCTTTTCTGACCCTTGGACCTGCTTGCAAGCTGAAGGCATTGTTCAATCAAATGGGGATTACCTCCATCCAGCCATACTATTGTTTTCCAGTTGTTCAGTAACTGGGGTTGGGTAACTCAAAGCTTGTCTTCATTTCAATCTCACCTACAGTTTTTGCTAGGTAATCATATTTACACATTTTCCCTATTCCAGCTTCCCCAACAATGTCCCAATGCCCATTTCTCTAAAATTCAAATCTAACTCAGCTTTTAAATCTTTCCTCCATCTATTCCTAGGATACCTCATCCATCTACCTTCATGAATCCAAATATGAGCAAGCACACAGGCAGAGCAACATTCTTCACCCTCTAAAAATTTCCTCGCTTGATTAAAAATTTTACCAAAGAAAAAATGCCTATTCCTTTAAATGCAGCGAGGAGCTTTATGTCTGGTTAACAAGCTGCATGAATCCACATTTCTGTTGTTTGTGAGAGAAAAGAAGAGTCTGTGTCATCATCCCAACTTGTAAGTCTTTTAGCTTAACCTATTTCTAAGACTACTTTTGCTCACCAGCATGTATATGTAGATGACCTAACTATATCAAGGCTATAAGCAACATCCTTGAGGCTGTTTATTTACCAAGAAGATAAACAAAAAGCTCCTATAAAATAAAGGACTTGTATCTCCCCTTGACAACACAAAAATTAGTGCATAGTGAGCAAATAACTTATCCAAGTTTGTACAAGATTCTTGGGAAATGGATTCAAGTCCTGCATAGTCTCAGCCCAGCCTCTCTCAGAAATTCCCAGTCAAATCAGATTGGAAATTATGAAGATAATTTCTAGCATTTTCTGCTTGTGAGTGAAAAGTGAAACTATTCCTTTTTCCTCCTACTGAAACAGCCATTGATACAGAAACTCACAAGTCACTAAATGACTCCATTTCTTTGTGGAGCTCTTTGACCCTCCTGCAAAGAGTGGCACCGCAAGGCACAGCCACCAGCACCACATATTCTGTGTAACTAGCCAAATTCAGTGAGATCTGTCACTGTTCATGGGGAAACATCAGCAGCAATCCTTTGGCTGACTTTTCCCACTCAGTTACTGGCGTTCTTGTTTCCAGGTTCCTCCGTCTAAAGGAAAATCACATCCCCTCTACCATAAAATAAAAAGTGGTAAACAACACAGAGGAGTACTTAAGCTTTCATTCTCACTGTTTCTCAGTGTGGAGTCCTAACCTGAGGATCATTTTTTGTCCCAGTCTGGTATCTATTCTTTCCCATCCCTGCAGATGTCCTCATCCTGCAGATCTTCAAGACTGATTTTCCCAAAACCATTTGAATACCTGTATCACCAGGGTCAGTGTTATGTCTCTAACTGTACTTTTCTCCTTATTAGAAACCCAGCTGAGGGCTGTGCAAAACCTTATGCATTTATATGCAGATGACACTTTTATTTTCACTGAATGATGAGGTGTACTCTCTTCCTAATTCCCTTTCTTCTGAAATGGCAAATGTGATCATCTGACTTAATGAGCACCTTTTCTTTCTTAAGGCTGGATAAAAAAAATGTGGCATAGACTTTGTGTTCCTTTCTCTGCTCAAAATATCTCTCTTGCACAATATGAACCACTAAATTTTTGGGACTAAAAGGTGTGTAACTCTTAGATGCAATTAGTGATGTTTGTTTCAGGTCCACTTAGAGGTTGTGTCCATCTTATAGATTCCTTGATGCTATTTGAGACACTCAACTTTAGCTGATCAAGTTGTATGCTAAATTATAAGCCATCTGGCCTGACCATGGAGTAAAGCTAGAAGCAGAAATTAATGGGTGTTATCTGTGATCTTTGGGTTATGAAGCACGACAATCTTTCTAACACTTTACATTCAGTTCAATTCTATAACATCCTATGCTGTCACTCAGCAGTAACAATCTTTCTGAATGTAAACAAGACCGTTAAAAAATGTTTTCACTCTTCCAATATTCTTCATATCTAAAATCAAATCATTTTAA
Source organism: Pomatostomus ruficeps (assembly GCA_013400735.1). Lineage (NCBI taxonomy): Eukaryota > Metazoa > Chordata > Aves > Passeriformes > Timaliidae > Pomatostomus > Pomatostomus ruficeps. The sequence goes on along the minus strand of VYZT01008997.1, from coordinate 6,680 downwards.
AAATATGAAAGTCTGCATATAATATAACTGGGTTTAGCACTTTCTGGTTTATTTCCCGGGCGTGTAGTGCCTCTTGTCTACATATAGACTTCTTTTTCTGGAGAAAAATCGATTTTGTGGTAGGGAAAAAAAGTGTCCCCTTGTAAATTATTTTGGTAATCTTTTAAAGGTCTTGCCCCTTTTGGTCTGAATATGATCACATTAGATCATACAGACCATCAGCTACTGTGAATAAACTTAGTTCCCCTGTGGCACTAAATGTAACAACTTGGGACTCAGAGAAGATTTTGACATGGAGTTTTTTAACAGGTAAAAAATTAAATTCATAGGTCTTCCCTTTCTGCTGGAAAGCAATGAAGGGCATGGAAAACAACTGAAGGTATAGTGTTTAAAATGAAGCTGATGCTGTGATAATAAACCAAAGAACTAGACCAAGGCTTGTGCTGAGATTTCAAAAAGGAAAAACAAATTCAGAGAATTTCTTCAGAGTTAGGAAATGACCCCTAACCCCAATTACATTTAACAGCCACTGAATTTTGTCAAGATAATTGCACCCATGGTCTTCAGCACTTATACTGTGCTGAATCATTTCCAATTGTCTTCTTGCTTCTCAGCATCTTGGTATTCTTTGGACATTATTCAAAAGTTTGTTAATTGGTTTCACTTTGTCAGATTCACTTAATTCATCAAAATACCATTTTGAGGTGGGGACGTGTCTATTGAAATGGTCTATTTTACTGGGGGTTTTTCTACATGGAAGTCAATCTTTCTCATGTTTGTTTTTATTTAGACCCAAAGATTGATCTTACTGCTAGCAACAAATTAGATATTCTCACAACAGCAACCAGTCATAGAGAAAAAAGCAGTGCATGCATTGGTTAGAAAATGACATGCTAGATTTAGGCCTAAAGTGTCTACATGGTAAATATCTGTAGTTAGGTAGGGCAAAACCTTGCAAACCAAATTCACCAAGATATTTCAAGAAGAAATGAGGGATTGAAAAAAAAAGTTACAAACCTAAGCATACTGCTAAATGTGTGCTTATACGGAATTTAGTCTTCCTTCTGCATTTAAATAGCCTAATTATTAAATAGACTTTCACAATAAATGAGTTGCATATACAGTGTAAGTGTCCCTGCTACAGGCCTGTTATGACCTACAATAACTTGTGGTCCCATCACATTCCTGTTAAGACGTAAAAAAATTGATCACTTTGAATTTCAGATATTTCAGATCCCATTCAGACTCAATGTTGCAGTTATGGTACTAATGGCTTCCTCAAGATTGCAATTTCTCCCATATTAAAAGTATATCTCACCAGTTTCAAATAGCTGCATGGAAAACACCTTTGGTTCATACTTTGTGTCAGACTAACTCCTCAGAGATGCTTCTATTAAGAAATTTTTTTGCCTTTTTTTTTTTTTAATGAAAAAGCACAGCTTTTAAAATCTTCATTTCAAACATTTCAAAGTTCTCGCTTATGATTACAGATTTTGAAGTGCAACCTTGTGAATTTATGCAGCATGATCCTGTGTATTTTATTCTCCCTGTGATATCACTGAAAACCAAGGATAACCTCAACTTGAGAAGTTCGTTTACTCCTTGCAGGAGAGTTTCTGCTTTGCTGCAGGTAACTGTTACATAATTTGGGTTCTGTTTCATTCTTATTTTTTTTCAGTAAGCATGAGTAAATACAATTTTGTTAGAGTTGCTTTTACCCATACATCAAGATCTAGAAAATCAATACAAGTATTTCTTTTCAGGAAAAGAAAACTTTGCCTTCTTCCCATTGTTCCTTGAAATGAGTCAGCAGCAGCTAAAAATCTTACAATGTAAGAAATTGAGGAGGAGGAAATGAACAGTAAATCAAGTAAATAATACCAGGGTATGATTTGAATGGAACTAATCTTCATTATGGAAAATGTACTTCATGATTATAATCACCTACTGTCCCCCAAGATTCAATCAGCAACCCTGGGCAATTGAGCAACGCCAGCAACTTTCTACATAGTAAAGGACATTCCAGTACATTAAAATGATTATGATCTCCAGAAGAAAAGAATCCTTACTTCCCTCGGTTCTTTAGCCCCACCAAAGAACCAGTCTTCCCAATGTAAGTTGTTTACTTGACTCATTTCTTGTAAGACCAAAAAGGCAACTGGGCACATGCTCTGCAGCCTGATTGAAAAGATGCATAAGAGGATTCATTCCCTAAGGAACTTTATTCAGAGTTGTGATACTGATCAATAGGAGTGTAATTAAATCTTTCCATGATTAAAATTCCTCTACCCTTTCAAAGTTTCTTTTTTTTAAAATCAGGATTTCTTGATCTATTTTGTCTCACTGCTGTATAATGTGTGACTCTGTTCAAGAATAATCTGACTTTATTTATCACTTTTGGGTTTTGTTCATATAATTTGTTCTGCATCAGCCTTAAATACCAATTTCTTGGCTCACAGATATATTGTAATTCTCAGCTCACAGTCCTCCTTTCCTTGTTACTTTCTTTTGTTCACAGCTTTGTCATACTCTGTATTCTGGAATTTAAAATTCCATTATTTTTTCTGGCTCTTCCATGTGCCTATTGTTCCCTTAATGTGATGCATATCAGTATCTGAGCTGAATAGCTGATTAGAAACGACACGAAGTCCAGTGCAGAAGACTTGATTGTTTCCCTTTACACAGAGGAGGAAGCATCTGCATTACAATTAACCAAGGAAGTGCTTTAAGATTAACCAAGTAAGATGCATTACATCCATCCTCTTGTAGCAGGTATTTAGTCTAAGACAGTCATTCAGATTCTCCCAATACACGACAGATATGGGCACCAGAGAGGGTGAGATGCATCCTATGCTTTGGTTATAAATTTCATGTCCATGAACAGGGATGTGTACACATGTCTATCCTACAAAATATTCCTTGGACCAGAGAACATCCAGTATGAATTTACTACAAAGCATAATTGTCCCTACCGGAATGGTAATTATCCCTGAAGGGACAGTACTGTTTGAAATAAACAAGGGTCCTTAGGTGGCTTGTGCCAGCTAATTTGGAAAATATTAGCTAGGGTTTGTGCAATAATTTGTCTCCCAGCACGTAAGACAGTCCGTAACAAAATTTTCACTTGCCACATTCTTATACAGGGTCTTTTCAGAGCCCAGAGCAAACTGGCATCAAGCAATGAGTATGTGTCAAGCAACACAAATGCATTAGAGGTGGGACTACAGCAAAAGCAAAGATCCTGGTATATCAACACACAGTTAAAATTTGCCCTGGCCAGACTTCTTTCTATCTTTGCTTCTGGCAGGTATTTGTTAGGTAATACTAGGAAAGCCTTAACCATTGAACTTTTATATAAATCCAACACAAGCCTAGGAGTTTCACAGTGACAACTGTAGCGAGCAGAAACTTCACCTTGAATAAAAATCCACTAAAACTCTTGAACAGTCAAGCACTGTACATTTTCAATTGTTCACACAGAAAATATTGGTACTTTCTAACCTAGCTCTGCCTATAAAGCTGCCCTATATCTACGAAAAATCATAGTACCACTATTAGAGTGCAGCAGTTTGCAGAAGTTAAGATCCCAGCAATCATGAAAATAACCAGTCTGATCTCCTATATGTTATAGATTTAACCCTCCATGAACACAACAATTTTTGTCTAGTATATCAATTTTTGGCAATATATCCAAACTTAATCCAAAGATATGTGGAGAGCTTTATTTTCATGAAACACCACTCCTCCCTCCTACTCTGTTCCAACTTTATTTTCTCCTAGTTTTTCATTAAGTCCACCTGATTTCATATTCCAACCTAGGTTCTTAATAAGCCAGTTAGTATTTTGTTCCTAAATACCAGAATCATATCATTCTATCATTCTGACACACAAGAACAGCTAACCTCTCCCACTATAAGTCTTTTTTCTTCAGTACTTGAATAAGTTTTGAGTTTCTTCTCCACCATCTCCAATTTTAACAGTGTTTTTTACTGTGGACATTGAGTTTTACATAGCATAAAGTTGAATCCAAGAAAAAAGTCACTTCTCTAGTGCAGTTATTAATGCAAATCTTACTTTTCTTCACAGGATCCTTCTAGGATTTCATGTTTAGTTGCTTACACATTACAACCATTTGAAAGCACCTTATTTTTCTCCTCATTCATTGACATGAAGCACTCAAGCTCTTGCAACAAGATTAATCTAAGAAGTGTTTCAGAGATAGTAGGTGGCATTCAAGGTAGATATCTAGATCTGAACAGTCATGAACACTTTTCACGCAGTGAAACAGGCATGTCCACAGGCAATAAATCTGTTTGGTTTGTGTGTATGCTGGAAGATTGTGTGAATTTTATTCTAGAAATGTCCATAGGTCATGAAGAATACTTCTAGTCACCTTGCAGCATTAAGAAGTTGGTGTCAAATAAACTCTAACATTTTGACCTTCTTGCACCTGCCACTAGTGGATCTATATGCTGTTTACCAGAAAAAGATCATTCTTCGGTAAGCAACCTTGCAAACTCCTTTTTACAGAGTAAAGGCACTTTCAGAATTGCACAAAATCTTGGCATGAGAGAAGCACGGTGTCAAAGCACAGGGATTGATTAAAGATAAAAATCTTTAAAACTCAGTAGAAGCAACCTGGAAAATTAATGAATGGCCTCACAGTGTTTGGCTGCATGGCTGAGCCTGCTGTAATAATCAAAGGAATGAAACATTCAGCCTCAGTCATGGGATGATTTGTTTTTCTCTAAATGAAAACGATAGGAAGAAGCAGGTGTATGCATGTGTGCATTTCTGTGCATGTTACAAATGATTGAAGAAATATGAGGTCAGCACATCCCAAGTACTTAAAATCACAAATTCCGGGAGGGGGATTACTTAATAATTTTAATGAAGGTCCTGTTATTCTATCACAGAAACAATGCATTTTAAGCAACATTTACAGATGGGATCAATAAATCGGGCTGCTTTTATTAAAGTGCCTAAATAAGGAATTTACAAATTGACAGGTGAACCATAGAAAGACAAATTCAATTATTCAAGTATTGAAGGCATATCAGCCTCAACTGAATCTCTCTCAAATCTGTACATCACTAGCACTGGCTTCACATGAGAATAACTGGAGATTTCAGTACCACTGTATATAGCTGTAGGTAAAATCTATCCACAGTTTGAATGTGTCATGATGTTCATGCCACAACAAAACACTGTAACTGAACAGCAAATCTACTTTTAATTGAGATTCATCTCACCTAAATTTAAGGCATCTAAGGTTAGAAAAGTTAGATTAGTTATCTGACACTTAGATGCCTGAGATTAGGTGAAGTTAATTCTGTGATGAAAAAATTCCACAGCTTAGTTCTGAGTATAGAGGCAAAGAGATGATACATTCCTATTTGTGCTCTTCTGCTAAAGAGGAGTAGGAAATGGGCCTTGCCCTTGGTTTAAATTTAGTATGAAAGTTCCAGTTTCTTCCAACACATACATGCAGCATCTGTAACATAGGCATCTATGTGGTAGGAATTTCAGCACTGTACTTCTATGATGATATGTAAGATGAGATGAGAGCAGAATGATTCACTTTTCTCACCCCACAACAAGCCATGTCATACAGACCACTGCTTACATGTTGTAAAACCTGAGCACATCACCATCACTCAGACATATCCTGAATTTTCTCATTGGAAAATAATGTGATTTAAAAAAATCAGAGACAGAAAGAAAAGGTCATAACCAGGTCTTGACACAAAGAAATGAGGAGCATTATGGAAATCAGGCTCTGAGCATACAGGGAAAATGAAGATATTAGAAAAGTGAGATGCCTGAAGGTCAGGCAGGATGCAGGGAGAATGATGTTTATACAACCAACCACACTGTATCAGGATGCTGGAAGCAGAGCACTGTAACTGTGCTTTTTCCAGGCTAATTAGTCCTGCTGAAAATTCCATCCTACTATCATTATATGGCTGGAGTTCCTAAATGAGCTTGTTCAGAGTGTCCAATGCAGACATACTTCCCTGTCCCTGGAGGAGAATGCATGAAATCCTGTACCTCAAGAAGAAGCTTTATCTTGTTGAGCTCACAGCAAAGCACAAGATTAGATGAGAGTAAGTAATGTGCACTCTGTTTTGCAACTGCACTTTCTGCAATCAAAAGTATTGTGTAGCTGCTTGTTGTGTGTTCCCCAAGGTAAGTAGCTAAACATTACACAGAAGATTGCTCTTCCCCCTCCCTCACCCCAGTGGGCTGGGGGAAAAGGAAGAATAAAAGCAGGAAAAGTTCAGGGTTGAACTAAAAGCACATTTAGTAAGTGAAGGTTACATGGAAGAAGAGACAACTAAAACAAAACAAGCAATGCAAAGGCAATCACTTATCACCTCTCATGGGTAGACCAATGCCCAGCCAGCTCCCAAGCAAAAGAAAAACCCAAAGCACCTAACGCCTAAATCTCTCTCTTTTCCATTTTTATTGCTGAGCATGGCCTTATATGACATGGACTATCTCCTTGGTTAATTTGGATTATCTGCCTGGTTCATCAACCTATTGCATGAACCCATATTGTATTCTCTGAGGAGGAGAGGGGAGGACAGAATGAGAAACAGAGAAGTCCTTGACTCAGTGAGAACACTGTTCAGCAATAGGTAGAATATTATTATTTTATCAGTACTGTTTTGGTCAAA
>VYZT01008996.1:4149-28257 GCA_013400735.1 Pomatostomus ruficeps | reverse complement strand
CCCACTTCAATAAGGATACTAAAAATAAAGTTTCACTAGCTGTATGTGTTCTGAGAGGGCAAGTATGCAAAGAAAAGTTCATAAAGCTAACAGAACAAGACAATAGCTTAAGTGCCATGTTCCTCTTAACAATTAATTGATGTTAAGAATGAGAATAAAGTATGATAATTGAAACTTGTCCTTCTAAATGTAGCTTTATTCCCATTTGATTACATTTATTTTTCTATCATAACCTTTGGCTCATTTGAGTTATTGTTTCCCACAATCAAATATGTTAGTGTAATAGTAAAGATTTCCAGAAGGACTTTTTTCCCTCTGCTACTTTGGGAAAGGCTCTGCTTGTAAACTGCTATATGACTTCATGCTAAGTACACACACTAAACATGATACGTTTATTTTATCATTTGTAGCTAAAGAGACATAATTATTTAAGTGGGTGTAATTTAGTGTTATGGCATCCCTCAAATTACAGTCCTGAAATTACTTTAATCTATACTTTGGCTGGGAAAATATATGAAAAATTGAAAAGCTAAACAAAAACCCTGAAGCCCAGAAAGAAGTTGTTTCTGGGGTTGCATAGATGTCCTTGTGACATTTTTTCAGGAAGGAGTCCTACTTTGCAAGAGCTTTACTATCTATTGAACTATTTATGGACTATTTATCAGTCATCACTGAGGGTGGTTTACCACCAGCAGGCTTGTATGTCAAACTAAAAATGGGTGCTCTAGGCAAGCTACATCACATACTGTGACTTTTACTGCCTGTGGAAAGAGCAAGGGACTAAGCTGTCCATCCTTTCAGGGACACAGAATGCTGAACTTTTGCTGCTTTTAATCCTAACAAAAGTCTATTAATTAGAAGTTGTGAATCTTTCCCCATTGTTTACATGCAGCTTTCAAAGCCCACAGCAACAGCAACGCACCAAGTTGTGTGAAAACAGCAACAAGTATTGTCTTCTGATTTTTAAATATACATTTTGCAAGAAAAACCTCTCTAGATTCATGCCTGTGCTTTCTAGCAACTAGTACTCTCTGTGAAAATCAGTCTGAGTTCTTTAAAGAGTGGCTTCATTAAGAATTTGTGCTTTATAAACTGGGTGTGGTATCCTGGTTTTTTTTAATGACTCAAGCACATTTTGAGCTAAGTAGAGTAGCTGTCTAGTACTTTTGCTAGAATGGAAATATCAAAGTCAGCTCTTATTATTACCAGAATCTCTTCTATGAAAAGCCATCACAAACAGAAGTTTGTAATATCTGCATTTAAATAAATTTAGCTTCTTAGTAATTCTCTAATGACTGTGGGCTACCTCCTGTTCCATTGAAGTCAGTGGGAATATTGCCATTGACTTCACTGAGCTTGGGATTTGGTTTCCTTTCATCAAAGATTGTTCTAAATGTAGATCCCTGCAGCCTCAGTTAGGTATGTATCTCCATTCCAGTTTAGCATGAAATTAAAAAGACTCTTGCAATAAACCAAAGCATTTTACTTCCTTTTAGAGCCACCTCCTGCTACCACCCGTTGAGATTAGGAGAGCTGCCCTAGTTTTTTGGGTTTATGAGTATGTTTCTTTTTCCACTGTGGATGACTATGTTAACTGCTCCAAAGTTATTCCTCCAAAAAACCAGAACCTCTGCGGCAGTAGAAGTGGAATGGTTTGTTCCTAGTCTGCTATTCTACCTCTAAAACAATCATGAGGGGAAAGTTCCATTTTCTCTCTAGACACCTGGCACCAATAATAACTAATGTAAATTGTGGCTTAAAGCAATGAGCAGACCCTGTGAATGGAAGAGCTCATCTGTGTGAATTTTACCTACAAAAGCAAGCTGTTATGTCAATTTTTATAGTCCTGGAATAGGAGTTATTTTTTCTGACTTTTGTTCTGTTTTGATATCCACCAGAAGAGACAATCAAACTTTTGCTCAGACAGTGAAATACCAGTTAAAAGAACCTGAGTCAAAAATCTCTGTTTCTATCAGGGCAGCTTTCCCCAGTGCTACTTTTCTGTTGTTGCAGAAGGTACTAATTAATCTATCTCCCAAGTCATATTTTGTTCCAAGTTTGGATAGAGAGATAGAACCTTAAAGAAGTCTGTTTATTCACTTAATGCCAAGGAGGAAAGAAAGTTGATTCAAAGCTAGTGAAAAATATTATGAACAGTAATAGGGAACAAGAAGAAAGCAACTATATAAACTGGTCTTCAAAATGGGAACATACAGACAAGGTAGACCAATCAAGCAGAGCAGCATGAAAGCATCTGGAAAAGAACCTTAATTAAGCTTCTGCCTTCTACAGTACCTCTAGAGCACAGCATCCTATCCTTTCTGCATACATGTTCTTGAGGGCTTTTACTATGACCAGCAGAAATCCCTTAGCTTTTGTAGGAGGCTCCTACCCAAACATCTCCACTACGTTCCATGGGCTAGTTGACTGAAAATAGGTTTTAAAGGAACAGAGTTTTAGTAAGTCTTCATGAGTTTTAGTTAGAATTATTGTTCGTCTATGCAGTAGGTCAGTAACCTGACCAAAACATACTGAAATAGAAACAGTTCTTTTTTTATTACACTCAGCTGTAAGACATCCAGAGGACTCAGAATTTAAATGTCCAAGCTCTGAGGATGCCTACCTCTCCCACAGGGACTTATTATTGAAACAAAAGCATGCTACTGGAGGCAGCTATCACTGGCATGTTAATATACTTGACTTATTACCAAAGGTGTTTGCCTGAGTGTTTGTATGTGTGTCTGTAATAGGCAAGTGTTTTACTGTGTGCAGGAGAGGCGTGAGTAGTGACTCCGAATAGGGGAAACACAAGTCTCCATGGGAACGTAACAAACATGGCTGCACGACAGTGATGCTTACATTTCTAGGTATGCATCTGTTTCTTGGTCCATTTCTGTCATGCTCTCACCTGGATTATACATTCAGTTGCACTGTTAGCATCATTATTGGCCCACTTTTCTGTCTGCTTTCTTCATTTTATCTAATTAGAATCTACCCTCCATGACAAAATATTCCCATACAATCTAGATTTGTGCTTTTATTGTTTATATTTCTGTACATCATTTTGCCCCAAAATGTGTTTGCAATGACTTCAGTGATTTGTTGCAGCAAATGTGAAGAGCAGACTTCATCCACTTTGCGTTTCATCAAATGTTATTGCTCAGTTGAAATTGCTTTGATATTGTTTTGACAATTTAAAGTAAAGATGGGAATACAATGCATGCTGTGAGGTCAAAGAACTGTTATGGGATGGTAACTCACAGAGATGCTCTGGAGAGTGTTCTGTGTTTTAAAATAAGAAAGGTTATTTTCTTCATCCTTTCTGATTATTGAACCAATGTATGTTGTTCTGCAGGTGTGAGGCTATTGCTCATTGTGTTTGAAGCTCAGTTTTACTCAGAAATTTCTTACCACTGTCACTTGTGGTAAGCACACCTATGAGTTATGGAGCAACGTCCTCCACTCCTCTGAGCATTGTTTAAAATGTTGCTCATGGTACTCATAGCAGAGCACAAAGCAGTTTGGTAGGTGTTTTAGCCAGAGGACAGGCTGTGTTCATTCCATTCCTGCCAAGGAGTAGTTTCTCAAATGAAAATGTCATTGAAGAGAAGAGTGTAAGTCATTTACTTGTATGATTAATTTATTACAACACTTTTTTGTTTTGATTTGGCCTTTTTCGTACATATGATCCATGTGCAAGGAAATAACAGTTTTACTTCTTGCATTAGGAAGCTGAACCTGCAGGGATAATGAGGTGTGTGGAGGAGTTTCCAATCACTTGTGAATTTACCTAAAAGTTACTGAGCTACAGAGATCTTCCGAAAAGACTACTTCTACAGAACTATTTCTTCTTCAGAGTGCAGGAAGAACTGTCAATAGCATGATTGGCAAAAATGAACTCCAGTCATTAAAGCAACCAGCTAAGCCCCCAGGCACCCACAGAAGATGAGCTCATTGAGTCAGAAGATGCCACTTTAATGAAGTAGTTTTAAAACCAAAATTGTGTTTTGAGACAGTTTAGATGACTATCTGCCAAACTACCATGGCTGTATTTAGGTTGGCTACCCACCCAAATTATATGAGCATAAAGAACTATAGTGCACCATATATGTCTATCTCTAGCACTGTACATACCACAGCTATGAATATATGTGCCATCATGGAATTGAAACAATAGGGGAGCTAATTCTTAGCTGTATATAGCATTTTAGCTCCACTGAATGTAAAGTCTGGTGATGATTTTCCTCCAGGGAACATCTTGGCCTCCCTGAATTTAGACTGCAGTAATTGTATGCACCAGTCCGAGTAACGTCCAGCCACCCTCTCAGGATGTGCACTGGGTCCTGGAAGCTCCAGCTGAGGTATGACCATGCTGTCGGTGGACCACAAAGGGATCTCTTTGCTCAAGCACCCTCTGCAGTTTAGCCACCAAGTCCACACGAGGCCATTCAGGGATAGGCAGGTGTGAAGAATAGCAGTCTTACAGTCACCATGGACTTTTCAGCAAGTAGGCATCAGCACAGAGGCTGTGACTTCACACTTCAGCATTGCATTTTTTAATCCAGTCTCTAATCCATTTATTTTATGAAGTGAAACATTCAAAAATTACAAAAGGATTTATATTTTGTGAACATGTGTGAGCCGGCTGGAAAGATTTGTGAATTGTTCATACCTTTCTCTGTAGCTAACTCTTGGGTCCATCTTCACAGTTGATTAACCTGTATTTCACACACCTCTTCAAAACTTCCACTTCAGGTTGCTTTCTGAGATAGGTGATACCCAATGCAAATGGGTTTTCTTAGAAGGATTTTGCTATAGAAATGTTGAAACATGAGAGTAAAGACAGGGAAAAAACACTCTTAAATGTGTGCCAAGTACTAACTCACAGAAGCCGAGCAAGTTTTCGTAAAGACTGTTGACCCTGGCAGCAGGGAGGTGATTTTTCCTCCCTGCTAGCAATACTGAAAAGTCCATAAAGTAGCAAAAACAATTAAATAAATATGGGGGCAATGGTGCTAACCAGGTTAGGTAGTGATACTCATTGTGACCATGCTTATTGTGTTACATTGGCTTAGCCGAGAAAAGCCTTATCTGATTAAAACAATAGTTTCCAAAATTCACTCCTTTTAGAGAAATTAATTTTCTTCAACCTGGACTTCCAAAATAAATATAACACAATATTTTAAATTTACTTATGCAAATCTATCAGGATGCTCCAGCCAAGCAATAACCCAAATCAAGGTAACCTTGTTACCCTTTATACATTACCCTTTAGCTACTAAGATGTTGTGAGTTCCACTTCTGGTATGGCTCCATGTATGCGAGTGCAGCATAGCTTAAGTCTGTCTCTGTGAGTTGTCTTTTTTTTACAATAGAGCTAGAAGGAATGTTTTTCACCAAGAGGAGTACATTCCATGAGTGATGGTTTTCTGTTACCAAGTTATGATTTTGAAAAGGATCACTACCTCCCATTGAACAGGCCCCAGAATTTATGTACTTTCTTTGGCCAATGTTTGAATCTGGATTTGAAGCCAAATATGAGAAGCAAAGCTTGCAGGAAGATTTTCTTTCTTTTCATGGTCTCTTAGCATATGCACTTACTGCATAGAGGAAAGCACATGCAATTTGTTCATTTGACAGCTTTCATCCCTTTAGATGCCTTTCCTGACCTCTCCTTGCTATCTGTACTCCCTTCACACACCTTCTAAGCAGCTTAGGATGTGTGCCATGTAGTAAAAGAAATATATTTTATATTACACAGAGAAATAGTTCATGTTCTTTTTTAATCTGAATAATGTGAAAACCTAAGATCCGAACACATTTTCCTCATCTGCCCCAGCCCCTCTGAAAATACTAAAATATTCTTATTGTGAGATTAAACATTTACACAGACATCTCCAATTTTCAGGCTGCCTTTGGTACGGGAAAAAGTGTTGATTAATTCTTTAATTTCTTCTCTAATCAAAGTTCAGTTCCAATTGCAAGTTAAAGAGCTTTGGAGAAGCTTTATCCTGTATCTCACCAGAAGAATCCTTACTTATTTCAAAAGTTGGAATTGTCTTTCCTACTTCACTGTAGCAGAAGTTCCCTTAATTTAGTAATTTTGATACTCTCGGTACTTTTATAAGAATCCCTGGAGGTCCATCAACCCCTTTAAAAGAAAGAAAGAATAAATTGAAAGTAGCCTTTAATCTTTAAAAATATTAAAGTTAACATAAAAAATGAAAAATAAAGTTTCAAATTCAGCCACAGTGTCTTGAGTCCCTTTCTTGAGTTATATTTTTTATAGAAGACATCTGGCAACACAATGCAAAGTTCATGAATTTTGTAGTTTCAACACTATGTTTATCCCATTTACTTAAATCTGTTTTATTATTTCTTCAATGTTTTCTTGATTGAAAAGTATTTTTTTCCTAGGACACTGAAAATGGGTCTGCATTTTCATGAATACTTGTAGCAGCAGTTAAGGTATCTGTGAGATGGTTTCAGCATCTCCAAAGCCAACCCAACAGAAGAGTTTCCATACCGGTATTTAAAGCTTTTCTAGATTAGACATACCCCAGCGGGCAATAGGATGGTCTGCTCTTCCTCAAGGACACCTCATCTATTGAAAATGCTCCATGGGTTACTGAGCAGGGATACAGCTGCTGCTTTGGGACCTAAGAAGGTGATTGTGTTAAAAGTCAAAGTGCAGAAGGGAGTCAAATATGCTAGGTTATTAGAACTGGATCTGAGATGGTTCTGGTTCACATCAGAGAAAACCCCCAGGGAAGGAGCTATGCCCAGCAAACGTTCCGGCTGGTCCAAGAAAACTTCATTTATACAAAGAGTTCAATGCCTTCAAATTCTTTCCCATGCAAGCAGAAGATCAAAGCCTTTGCTGCTTTGCTGCACAACACAGTGGCCAGGCTCATGACACAGGCCAGATTAAAGAAATTTTGGGTGGGATCTAATGTAAGGTCATACCCTTTGTGTAGCTAGAAAAGCACTGGCTTCTTCAGCAGGACTGTGGAAAGAAATCTTGTGAGTAGTGTGCAACTCTCTTAAACATATGCCTGGCTCACACTGGGGCATTGGATCCTGGTGGGGACTCCTCATGTCCCTATGATAGGACACAGCTGGTCTGCTTGTGCCACCTTTCTGTGCTTCAGGCTGTGCTCCCTCACATCAGTTGTGTGATGCAGAGCTGGAGGGAGATCAGTCTTGGTAAGGATGATCCTATCCTACTTCCCCACCAGGGCTCATTTTGACTTTCCCTGCATTCTCAGTCAGTGCCTGGACTCCTCCCATGCTAGGGTGAGAGATTGGGCTCTTCAGAAGCACACTTGTCCTTCAGTACTGACACCCTCACAGGGTGACACCACGGTCTTTCCTTAGCTGCTCTGCCTCACAGCCAATAAGCTTCTTTCACTAAAAACCTGGAGTGCAACTTTAATATCAAAGGAAATTGCAACCTTCTGCTCCATGTTTTTATTTACAGTAGTGAGAGGAAATTAAAGCACTGGCAGCAGCTCTGAGCAGGCCAAGGAGATGGGCTCTTGAGAATGATCAGAGATGGAATGAAGAGATGGGAACTTTATAGAAAGGAACAGACTTTTAATTGAAATTTCCACTGTCTAAAATGAACAATTTTTTTTTCACAGCATCATCTTTTGATAGGGAAACATTAAGATTTATTAACTAGTAATCCTATAAGACAGTGATCAATAAAATAATGTAATAAAAAGAATGTAAAATTTTATTAGTTTTCAGTTGGATACAGCTTTTCCAGTCAGGTCTACAGGGATATAAACTGTCAAGTAAAACTACTTATCTTCAACACCTGTTTCATTTGGGGGATTCCTTTGCTTAAAGTGGGTCTCTAGAATGATTCTAGCATCTCTAGTGTAAAGGGGGACAGGAAGGTTATTGTAACCTCCAAATTCAACCAGATGCATGAGTAACCAGCTGCAGCAACCTCCAACAAAAGTGGACCCCAGAGCTGGAGGTGTAGTTTCCTTACCTGAAGTGCTGGGGAAAATGTAAAAATGCAGTGCTGTATGAGCTTGCAATTCCCTCTCTTTCTATTTATTGCATTCATAGGGTTTTATGTCACCACTTTAGGTGAAAATAATGAAAAGGCTTCTCTCAGTTTCCTCTGCAGTAGACTTTTGTATAATATCGCAGCTGACTACCAGTGATATCCTGGATTTTGAAGATAAATATTTCAAGTGAACTCTTCAGTATATGCTTGGTGCTTTACTCTACAAGACATTTTCCATACTACAAAGAAGACAATTATGAACATTAAGTAGGGATATTACAGCAGTGCCCCAGAGTCAGGAAATTATTCCTGTTTTTCTCACAGTTTTAACATCTATCTCTGATCACTGTGAAATCTACTGTAAATTCAAGGAGTTGTGAGATGGGTTCTGCAGACATTTAAAGAAAAAAGTTACTAAAATCAAATCAATTACATCAAATCACCTCTCAACTTCTTCTCAAGCTAAGGTGAGTGAGGGTAAAAAGTCATGCTGACTACCCTGAAAAAATTTGAAGTCATCCACTACTAATGTACCCTGGTCCTAGAGTTTCATTGGGAAAAGAAATATGAAATGATGTTCCAGAAACACTGGGTCCTGCTATGGGAGGAGGAGGTGGGAGTTGTGAGTCTTACTTTACATCTTTATAAACTGAGTAAGCAACAAGCTGTTGTCTGCTTGCATTCACACAGTGAATGTTACTACTTGCTCACCTTCTGTTTGGGTGTTTGAGTGTTGGGACAAAAGGAGGCATTAGTTACAATAGCGAAATAATCTAAATCCAGCAAAAACTCAGAGGATGAATAAAAATAAGTGATGCCCATGACTGCTCTTGAGCAAGTTGAAAAGAGGAGGACTTGCTGCAGAGTGAGCAAGATAAACCAGACTTGAAGAGGACTTGTGGCAACCTGGAGTGCAGGAGGTAAGATTAAGGCTGAAGGCTGTATGAGGGAGAACTCGGAGGTTACCAGGATGCAGTAGTTAAGGAAATGGGGATTTATGACAGCTGATAGCTGTCAGAGTGGAATTCTTTCCTTCTTAAGGGCATTCCTTGCTTGGGGGAGATTTTAATCTTTCACTCTCTGTTCCATCAAGTTATGCAAAGTGTGAAAGGTCCATGCTTCACCCCTTACTGAGGCACACATCAGTCACACATCAATATTCCTTTCCTTCTTATGTGGGGAAGGGAAGGGCAAGGAGAACTACTATTCCAATGGCTATTTAGGATGCACTCTGTACTCTATCTCATATGAGTTCTGGTGCCCTGCTCATCAAATCTGTGTTTGTTTCTTCCATCTCAAGTAGTTTCTTATACCTGAAGGGGGTTTTAGTCATTCTTTGTATGCCTCCATCTGCCTCTGAAGCTAGAACTGAGACAGCAAAGAGAAAGATGCTGCAGGGAAAAACTATTCATGATCCTTAACCACTCACTAGAGCTAGGTTAAGATATTACTTCTATTTGAGGAATTGAGGAAGAGCATCCTCAGTTCATGGTAGATACTCTGAAGTATAGGTGCTAGTGCCAAGAAATTCAAATGCCCACTAGGATAAAATACTCTCATGTCTGTGTAAACTGTGTTGGTTGGGGTTTTGAAAGGGTGAATTTTCTATGTGTTCTAAATTAAGTATATTTGGGCAGGTTTCTTTGATATCCAGCATGCTTACAGAGGTTCAGAATAGGGTAAATGGTCAAAACGTGGAAGCATATAAGTCACAGTAACGCAAAACAACACTTAAAGGAAACATTCCTAAAGCTAAGTGAAACAAAACCAGGAAAAAGCAAAGAAAATCAATAAAACTCATTCATTTCTTGAAGTTTCTTGTGTATAGATCCAGGCTACTAAATTGTGTCTCTGCAGGGAATGCAAGGCTTTACCCTAGCTAGTATTACCCTTTGGGGAAACAGCACTAAACCTGGGACACTTGAAAAATTAAGTTCTGAGAATGACAGAAGAGCAATACTTCACATCTGGGATGTTGAAGCCTTTCCCAGGCAGGCTGTAGAAAGAGAGGTAGCAGATCTTTCTAGCATTTTAATCGGCTCATTCTACCACTTTAAAATCCACCCCATCCTCTGCACTGGTTCTGTCTTACCCAGAGATTCCCACACCCTTTCTACAATAGGGGTATCACAGAGTGGCCACCATCACAAAGGATGCCTGTTGTGTACCTAAAGAGCCTCTGCATGAGAGAGGTTGCATCCAAACCACCTTTTGCAAAGTGGGACCAAAGTTGCAGTAACTTGTGTCCAGACAGGGAATGTCTCCAGCCCTGCATTCAGCTGGGTTTGGCTTCTCTCTCTGCCACAGACACCCAAGGCTAGGTCACTGTTATTGCCTGCAGATGACAGATTTTGAATGTTCTAGACATGTAATCAATTCAGGTATTTTATAGGTCTTCCTTTGATGCCTAATAAATTTTCGGATTCTGTTTCCTCATAAGGAAAAACAGACAGCAATACCACAAAGGATTTGGGATGCTCACCAATAAGATGAGCAGAATAGGTGGACTATTCATAACTTATCTGTTTTAGCTGGCATTCAGTTCAGAAGCAAGAAATGAAATTTTTCATTATAACAAAAAAAGATATAGGGTTCAAATATTTTAAAAATAAGTGCTGCTAAAAAGAAAGTGTTTTTGCTCCTGGAAAGAAGGAGCAAAATGTTTAAACAAAAATTAGTAAAAACTTTTTTGCACAATCAAGAAAAGGTGGATAAAATGTCAAATGTATCTAATCCCAAAATCAAATGTGAGTGTGAAGGATGGGAGCCAAATACACATCAAGGGGTGGCAACATTTAAAATTGCTAAAAAGTAAGATAACAGAACAATCAAGACCTTTATCTCTTTCTGCAGTACCCAACAGGAGTACAATTATGTCCCATTTTCCTTAAGCTGCAGATATACATGTATACACACACATACACACTTCAGTTCTGATGTGAAACATGTTATTCTGTTTGTTCACAAGTTCTCATCACTGAGTCTTGAAATCTCAAATAGATTCACATTTATTTACAAGAAAGCATCTGGTTTGCCCTAAGTTTTAACAGGGTTTAATGTGAAGTCAGCATCATTCACAGAGCAGCTCGTCCCCCCTCCAATGTCCATGGGAATACATCCAATGCCAGTGTGAGATGTGATGTACCTTCTATAACTCATTGAACCAGAAGCTAGACATGAAGCTGTAGTCAAGTCTGCTGCTACAGCTGTTCCTGAGTCTATGCCTAGACTCTTTCCTCCCATTTCCCAGAGGTTATTGCTCCCTAAAATCTGCTCTCACAACTGTGTATATAGTCTTTCTGATGTGGCCATAAAAATAGACATTTATTCACTTGGATACTTTTGATCTGTTAATTTTTTTAACACCGGTTAATTTTTTGCCTCCTCCAAACACAGTTACAGAGCAAGGAAGTAAAGGATGGTAGCCTAAGAACTGAGGGAAGTGAACAAAGATGAACAGGAAGAGGTAGTCTGTGACTGAGCTCAGCTGTAACCAGAAATGCCAGTCTGATTGCAACCTGAATACAGTCCCCTTCATTTTTTCCTGACCAAAAAATGCCCATAACAAACATAATAAACTAAAGCCCAGAAGAACCTTAATCTGAGTTAAAGATTTAAATTACTAGACTGTAAAGTCTTCCTCATCGTAGTTCTTATTCCTAAATGGTAAAGGAATTCCTAATTGGTAAAGTCATCCTAAAAAAAACATTATATACTTGTTCCACAAAAGCACAGCCACTGCCATCCCCACAGCCAGAGCTAATCATGCATTGCTAGGAGGGAGGGAACCACTCTTAAGAAGCTGTCCCCTTTATGCAGAGACTCAGTGTTGCCAATCTCATTTAGGGATGGACAACAAGAGTCAGGCTTCCAGGGGCTGTTTGCTCCACCTTAGTTTCTTCTACCAACAAGAGGGTAAAGTGGCAAGTGAAGCTTGTGGTGTTTCCAGGCCATGATTACTTGTGCCTGTAGGCAAATTCCACTGTGGATTTTTAAATAGTACAAGTATACCAACAAACAAGGAACTAGTGAGGAGAGCAATGGTGGATATGTCTCTTTCAAGTAACTCACTAAATCATAGCAACTGGCTGTTCCAGCAGATTTCAGGGAGTGAAGCCCTTCAGCACAGGCTTGTTCAATGGGTAGCTTCCTTTACAAACTTATTTCACTGTCCAGTAGAAAGAATGAATGGTATTCCTCAGTCTTGTTCATTTCCAGGTAGGATTCAGGATGGTAGAAACTGCCTTCCTATCCTTTCAAGGATGAAGCTCAAAGCATGTGTTTCCAAACTGGCTCAAACACTGTCCAAGAGTAAGGAAAAGTGAGACAATAGGATCCAACAATAATAAATTCTTGTGCATTAATCAATGCTTCATGCTGTCCAAACCCCACCAGCAGTGGGAGTTGAAGGAAGTCCTACTAGTGACTCTCATTAGTTCAGGATTTCATTCATAGCCCACTGGAGAACTCAAGTGAAGAGCAGGTAAAACAGAACCACACAGTCTCAAAGAATTTACTTTGAACATCAGACACAACTGTTATTTATAAATGCACTTTAACAAAAACAGCATTATGTGGCCAATTTCCAGCAACCCCACTTGAAAAAGGCAATTTAGAGACTGGGTTTGGAAGAGGGAGAGAATTGCCTTCCAAGAGATTTCACAAAAAGCACTTGAAGAAGGGACTTCATGGATGAGTGTACAAACCTATTTGCAAATGAGTGGCACTAGCAGTGGTTAAGGGTATAACTGCAGGTTGCTCCTCTGTCTGCGTGAATTCAGGATGAATATTGCCTCTGAGAAAGATTTATTTTCCAATATGCACTTTTTTTTTTAACCAAGGGATATTTTCAGATCGTATCAGTTCTCACCTCCTTATCACATTTCTGTTCCACTTGTAATTTAAATAGGGGCAGAGATAGTTCTATGCTAGTACCATGTGTTCCTTCAGAGATTCCACCTCCACATCTCTTGTTCTGCATAAATCTATCCGCTAAATTATTGGCTGAAGTTCAACAGAGTCTATACATTTCCCCAATTAAACCATGAGTTAACAATTCCCAATTGGTGACCTTAATGTGCCTTGTGGATAAAAAGCTCCAAAACTTTTTCTGATCTGAGAAAAATGGGGGGAGCAGGAACGTGTGTGCAGCCACATGAAACAATATTAATAATCTTTCAGCTGCTAGTAACCATGCATTTGCAGACCACGGTGAACATATGAGCCTGGTACAGTTATATTCAGTTTTTACATATAACTAGTGCAAGGTTCTGTATGCTAATGCACCAGTCAATTAGTTGACATCCACAATTAATTCTCTTTCCTCTGTCACCTACTTAGCTTTGAATCAGTTTGGTGCGTACTTGAATTCTCATGTGATTCTTGATTGCATTGTAGAATATGATCAAAAGGCTCTGTTTGAATGTGAATGATTGTGTTGCTTGCCGTATTTGATGGCAATTTACTTAAATATGATACTCTGCAGGAGAAATTGTTCAAAGAAAAGTCACAACCAGCAGTTTATCGTTTCCATGCATGGCATTTCGGGATATTGCCTCTTGAAAGCCTTAAAAAAAACAGCAAGAAGACAATGCCAAGAGGAAAAATTAAAGCACTGGTATGACCATACTCTTCATTATCAGTGTGGGGCAAAATGTATAAGCCTTAAATTAATAATGTGAATACTTAAAGCCTAATAATGAGCAGCCCCCTTGCCTGAGAGAGCACAGAGGTAATGTCTTTGATATAAAATGTATTTGATAGCATAAATTCTTCCAGCCTGGATACATTCCATGCACCAATCTCAACTGATCTCAGCAACTAAATCCTCTCATACCTGATGACTTCCATGAAGACATGCAGTCTGCAGACACGAGCCTGGGAATTACTGTCAAACACCTGGCAAATTTACACTATTATGGTAATGAAGTTTCATGCAATTTTATTGTCACAAATAAGTAGCTGAAGCATAAGAGCAAATATACTACAGAAGATAAATGTTGTAAAATACTGTAGTTTTATTTACTAATTGTCAGCTCTACTGTTTCTCCCGCACTTTTCACTTCATTAACAGAATCACCTTTCACTGCAAATAAAGTCACACGTAGAATACTAGTTATAATATTCTACTGGTTTAGACTGTGTTCGCAGCATAACATTTAGCCCTGACTTAACTATTATAGGCCTAGATAGATATATATATATATGTCATTTAACAGCTTCTGCTGATCCTGATAAAGAAGACTGTGGGTCTCTGTTCACAGCGACATTTCCTTTGCTATATCCATATTTCTTAAAATAAGCTTTCTATCTTGTTGAGACTTTACTCCCAGCTAGGAGTACAGTAAAGATGGTTACAGTTCTGTACCTGTTCCAGACTTCCAAAACCATCTCACTGCGGTTTTAATCTTGAAACTGTTCACAGCGACATTTCCTTTATTATCAGGTCCAGACAAGCTGTTTCTCTGAAACAGCTGTCTCAAGTACTCCATGGTGGTTCCCAAATTAGTTGTTTTCCTCTGGCTGACTGTCGAAGAAAGAAGACACAAAGCACTGCTTTGTCGCGGCCTCTCCCCTCTCCTTGTTGGTAGAGAAGGAAAGCTAGTATATGTAGCAGGACAGGACTGTGCTCTACCCTGCTCCAAATATAAAGGAGTTTGAGCAAGGTAGTGTTTCTTCAACACAAGAAGAGGAACACAGACTATTTAGTCTTTTCCTTGTGGCACAGCTCCTGAGGCAGTGCAATGCTGTGACAAGTCTTGCTCAATACTTCTGACTGAGGTTTGAACTATCAAGAAGAAAAAGTCTTTCCAAAAGGGAAATTAGAAAAAAATAAGAATTAAGGATGGAACTGTCATTTATTACTATTTTTGATGGTTAAATAATAAGAACATGAGTAAAGCCCTTTTGGGTCAGCACTCTTTTGATGTCAGACACAACAGAACTGTGAGTCTGGCATACATGTGTCTTGTACATCTTCAGCATCCACAGCTTTTATTAGAGATCTTAGAGGTAGACCACTAGCTAGGTTTCTGTTTCCCCACACATTGTCCATGAGTTTGTCTAATTCTTTTTAAACTACTGATACTGTCTACTTCCACAGCTTCCTGTGTCAGCAAACTCCATAACACAAGTTAGGCTGTAGTGACAAAAATCTTTTGTGAAACTGACAATAATTTCTCAAGTGAGAAGGGACCTTAAGCTTTTCCCCTCCTTTTTAACAATGATCACCTGTCCTGTTAGAAATCTAAAGATGTGCCAAAAGATACCACCTGGTCAAGTGCTTCCTGTTGGCTGATAGTGGTGTTCAGCTGGTGAGAAAAGACAAGGGAATAACATGAGCTCCCAGGCAACCAAGATTTGTCTCCCACTGCCCTCACTGGAGACACCTATACCCTATGAGGTAAATTAAGGTTGAAGTATCAGATCAGAGTTTCAGCTTAAAGTCTCAATTTCCTGGCTTTTTGTGGGTTTTAGGCAGACCCTTAATGTTACTTTAATGTAGGGGGTTTCTTGTGGTTTAATATTTCTAAAGTCAGTAAATTATTTCCAGCATATGTAAAAAAGACAAATTTCTCCTGTGGTTAGTGACCACAAAGCAAAACAAGAAACAGAAATACTCAAGAGAAGTGTTCTTGAGAAGAGGCTATAGAGCTTTAAACCTCCTTTTTGATGTTATGTGCTGAGAAGCAAAGTTCAGTACAAGGCTGATGCTTAATACCTTTGCAAAGCATAATAGCAAATAAACACAACCTGTGTCCACCATCTCTGCAGATCAGTACAAAATGCTTTTTGTCTGTTGTATCAACAAACACTTTGAAATAATGTCCCCACTCTCTTATATTCATCCCCTAAAAATGAACTGCTGAATAATAAATGTATCCCAGCTTGTGAGGAGAGGTCCCAAACTGCCAAGGAAGAAAATGTTGCGTCAAATAATGGTTTATTTCCACTAGTGAATGATTATTCTTCCTTAGCCTTTCCCATGGAGGGGAAAGAGAGGTGAGATGATGTCTGAAATTAAAGTAGAATTGTTGCTACAATTGAATGGAGAGAAACTGAAGATCTGACTGGTATTTTCAGACAAAATCCATAAAGCTTAGGACACCACAATCTGTGTGGCTGGACAATAGCTAGCTTCATTAGCCCAGGCCAGCCTCCTCCAGTAGCTGTTTTGACTGCAAGGCTTGAAAGCACTAGTTACAGATCGTGTGGGACAGATGACCACACACTCCTGGGCCTGTGGAGTCCCTGCCCCAGCCGTGGTGTGCCCCTGCTGCCTGCTGTGTACCTCACACAAAGCCAGCAAGTCATTCCTCTGCAGATCCCCCGGGCTTGGCTGACTCGGGGCAGGTGGCCTTGACAAGCCTCCTGCCCACGGCTCTAAGCCAGGCTTCTGCAATGAAAAGAAACTATCAGTGATTCACCATAGCCTCAGGGAAGAGCTGGGAGTAGCAAAGTTTCTGTTTGCTTACTTGTGAACATTTGGGTAAAAAGATTAAGTGTTGAGAAAATTTTTTCAAGAAGATCTTTTGACAGTACTGACAGTCCGAAGTACTGGGGATTGTTCATATTAGCTTTGTTCTCAGCACCATTTAAAAACTCTGGTTGCATCACTGATGGGATGCATCCACAAGTGTTAAGAATGCTGGCAGACACATGGCGAGGCCACTCACAATCATCTCTGGAAGGCCATGGAGATCAGGAGAGGTGCCTGAGGACTGGAAGAAAGCAAATATGACCGTGGTCTTCATAAAGGGCAAGAAGGAGAACCTAGGGAGCCACCATCCAGACAGCCTCACCTCCATCCTGGGAAAAGTGAAGGAGCACCTCATTCTGGAGGACATCTCTATCCACATGGATGCCATGAAGGTGATCAGGCCAGTCAGCAGGAACTCACTGAAGGTAACAGTCATGCTTGTCCAACCTGATTGCCCTCTACAATGAAACAACTGCCTGAGTGGGTTGAGGAGAGCAGAGGATATAGTCTGGCTCGATTTCAGCAAGGCTTTTGTTACTGCCTCTCACAACATCCTTGCAGGGAGTGTGGCCTGGATAAGTGGACAGGGACGTGGCTTGAGCAGTGGCTGAATGGCAGGTCCCAGAGGGCTGTAATCACAGGCACAGGGCCTTCTACAGGCCTGTCACTGCTGGTGTCCCCCAGAGTTCAATACTGGGCCCAGTATTGCTGAACTTCTTCATCAATAACTTGGATGAAGGGCTTGGCGTGCCTCCTTAGCAAGGTCACTGATGACACAAACTGCAAGAGAGGAAATTATTTTGTTTGTCCTTCTCATAATATTTTCGGTGTAGTTTCTAGAACAGTATTGGAGGGAATGCCAGTTCCATGACATCTTCAGGAGCAGCTTTGTAGGCCACTCACTCCAGAAATGTTACCATAAATTAAAGGAGATGTAAGAACCGAGGAAGACATTGTTTGCACTGTTTGCACATTCAGTTGGAGCTGAATGAAATAAAGTTATGCTGTGTATTAGAAGATGAAGAAAGCTACAGTTTGCCTTGAGATTGTGATTCTTGTCTCCTCAATACAGCTGTGCTTGGCCCTAACAGTGGCGATGACAAGAAGAGGTTTAAAACAGAAAAAAATTGGCTGAAGTCTCAAATAGACACCAGGCCATATCTCGCAGCTACAGCATTTGAGAGGGATGTTCTGTTAATACAGCTGGGAAATCTACAGTCTGCACTGGAAAAGGCAAACATTATATTTGATGATGCTGCAAAATGTCCAAGCTAGAAAGTTACTTAGATGTCATTTCAATTAATTATTCAAGATTTCCCAAGAGAAACTGCTAAATTGATTAACACTAACGGTTAATTCAAAGTTAATTTCATGGACAATTAGTTCCAATATTGCTAACTAACTGACCATATTCTTCTTTTGCTGGAAAAAAGTTAAAAGGTAACAGTCTCTCTTGCTGCATCATGGTTTGGGAAAATTATTCCTGTCATGCTATGACAAGACCTTATGACTGACAATGTGTGGTACAAAACTGACTCGAATCACATTCTGCTTTGTGAATCCCTTTTTTTTCTGTGACATTGGAATTCTGTTCTTCTTTGTCAAAAGCCTACCATTCCTTGCAGATATTTATACCTCTCTTTATTAAACAAGAATTACTACTCAGATCCCAACTCACAGTGAGTAACTCCTTACTTCAGTGACAGCTCCATTTGCTTTGCTGGGACTGTTTAGAGTGAAATGCTACTCAGTGTGAGTAAAAGGGCCAATGTTTGACCCAGTAAGCATAGCATTCAGCTTGACTATTCCCATAAAAATCTAGGCATAAAGGTCCATACTTTCTTGGAAGCATTAGGTTATATTTAATTTACAAGAAATACAAATAAAGGTAACCTTAGCAGAGTCTTAAGAAATTGAAATAACTTTTGTCTTGAGAGACAATATATAATTAAATACTGCAGATTTTAAGGCAATATGTTTACTGTTGCTAATGTAATATTAATATGGAGGTATCCAGTTTACATAGTATCTATAATGATTGGAAATAAAAGGCAAATATTCAGAAAGGCAGTCATGTTCTTCTTAATGGTCTTTGAACATCTATTAAGACTTCCTGGTTTAAATCATGTTCATACATTACACCAGTGGGATTATAACCAATGGTGTAAGTGTATATGTATTCCATAGAGATGTAATTATATGGGGTTCAATAGTAGGGAATGTGCAGTGCTATACATGCTTTGAAAAAGCTTTTTTTCCTGACTGATGTCACTTTTTTCTCTGCCATTATAGGACACCAAACATACATAACCTTATATAAATGCTATATACTGTCATTCTTCTGGTATGTCTGCTTTACTCAGTGATGTGCATGAATAAGGTAAAAATTCAAAAATTAATACAAATAAATCCTTAAAACTACATTCTGCTATTGATTTGGGGCAGAGGAGAGGAAGAGATTAACAATGTATGAGAAAAAAATACCTACAGAAAAAAAAGTAGTTAATTTTTTTAACCTACAAGAGACTAACAAAGCTCCCATAAAACCAAAATCTTTTAGTTTCCCTGCCTCCAGCTGCATAAGTATCTGTGGAACAGAAAGTTGATAATCAATTAGTAACCAGGCAACAGCCAATGTCCTTTCCAAATAGACATGACTCTTCAAACACCTGCTACTCAGGCCCTGAGAATACTAGAGGCAGGTGGTATATGTAGAAAAAAAATTTGTATTTCTTACCCTCATTTGACCTAAATCTAACTCTGATTCAGAATTGGGGTTTTTTTAGAACTTTTCTTCATGAGCTGTTTTGCATTGAGTTTAAAGAAAAAGGGAAAACAGGAGAAGAGATCTATTTCACATATAAAGGCGGGATTAAATCTTTCTGAAGAAAACCGGCTGGTGACCAAAGAGTTGGTGAGATGAACAAAAGAAATGAACAAAAGTTGAATATTTGGATATAGGACTGCATTTAGGTTAAACAGACACACAGGGTGTAAATTAAATGTATATTAGCTTAGGTACCCTATTTAGTTGTAGATTCCTTACATAGTTATTCTCCTTAATTAAAATAATGAAAGTGACAGTGTGGATGTGTGGTTTTATTTTAGTAGGATCTGATCTATGTCACCCAAAACAGTGAGATCGTGTTTAAAACTGTCACTGCCTAGATCTGGATTGAAGTCATGTGTGACAATAATAGAAATTCTCAGGGTGTTCCTTTTCAGTCTTCTACCTGTGTCAGATTGAATTTCCCTTTATCTAAGAGCTAGTTTGGGATATGTTAAAATAACAATGGTAGCCTGGGGTATTGCCCCAAGAACTGAATTGAAGGACTCCCACAGAGTTGATGCTGCTAGATAAGGCCATATAAGGAGTGTTCCTCTGCATGACATTGTTAATGATTGATATCTTGAAGCTATCTTTATCTTTAAAATTGGGGATTTCCCTTCTATTTCTTCAGAAAAATATGTGGCATTTTTTCCTCTCTTCCCATAGATACATATTCAAGTAGAGATGACTCATTTCAGACAACAAGAAACTTATCAATACAAATATTGTCTTTCTTTCAAAAAACCCAAAAAGATACATAAAGGCTTTTCCCTGTATACAGATCTTTAACACCACTCTACCATTATGTGGTGTGCAGGTACTAACCTCCTTGATCACTGACCTATTATATGTTAGTTTTAGAAACTGTAGGAATTAATTGCAGTTTCAAGTGGTTATGTTGCTTTTTGGTGGGGGCATTGTCTTAACCAGGAAATATGAAAGTATTTTGTTGAGCTTTTTCCCAATGCCAATATACAGTAACACGTTATTGGTGTTGTAAGTGCTCCCATATGCTTCAGAAATAATTAAATTTTTATTGACTTTTTGTCCTGGCTCCTAAAGATGAATATCCTTCAGATGCTAAATATTTGATATGTTTGAAGTTTGAGGAAACTTCTTTTCACTCCGTGGAAAATATGGATGCAGCAGGACTAAGGCAATCCTAGTCTCTTGGTATGGTTCACCAACAAAAGACAGGAGAGAGAAGAAAGGTTACCTTTCATTAAAAGAGCTGCCAGTCTTGCACATATCAACTTTTCTGTAGAGATTCTGATTAGGATTCAAAGAAAGAGGACCAATTCTGCACAAAAAAAAAAAAAAAAAAAAATAAAAAAAAAAAAATTAAAAATGGATTGACCCATTTATCATCCAGAGGAAGGAGATACACTTGTAAATTGAAATAACGTGGATGCAAACAGAGGGGTCTATTTTCCTCTCCTCATTAGCCTCACTAACATAGGCAAAAAGTATTATCTGAGACTTTTCAGATAAATGCTGACAACTGTGCACCAGACACAGCTAATTCTGTTATCAGGAAAAATTCTTAAAAGGTTTCTTTCTTTCTCTTTCTTTCTTTCTTTCTTTCTTTCTTTCTTTCTTTCTTTCTTTCTGTCTTTCTTTCTTTCTGTCTTTCTTTCTGTCTTTCTGTCTTTCTTTCTGTCTTTCTCTCTCTCATTTTTATTCCATATGGCATAATTTGATCACGGCCATGAAGACTCTTAAAAAATCAGCGTTATCAGACCATATTGACATTCCATAGAGGAAGTGATCAGATGAAAACTGTTGTTGCAATGCTAGCTTTAACATGATGCTAGTTCTTTCCCCACCTAGTCCTGGCCAAGATCAACGTTAATTTTTTTTTTGCTGATACATTTAGTTTGGGAGGAGGGGCTATTTCAATTTCAGAGGGAAAATTGTCTCTTAGTGAGATCAAACATCTGAGTCCACCTGCCAAGAAATGCAGAGAAGAAGTCAACATACAGTGAATTTTGATCTATTTTTGTTTTTATTTCCTGCTGTTCATGAGAACCAGGAATGCAGATCAGACTCCACCATCCATTGAGAGTCATGTGTTTGCAAGGCTTCCGCTACTTTTTGGAGAATACCCATCCCCTTGCATCTTTTGGCCAAACCTTTTGTTCTCTGCGGGCCTTGGGTAATTTATCTGTGACTCATCTCTGGCAAGGGAATCCCAGGCCTGTTGGAGTAGCCTGGGAGAGTTCATGGTGATTTATGGACTCTGAAGATGAATGTCCCCTGTTTTCCTGTCTCAAACTCTCACTCCATATTTGCCCTCTGTTCAGAGATATCTCTGAAAAACCTTGCATTAAAAGGAGCTTATGAGTCTCTTGATGATTCAGCTGGTCAAATGACAAACAGGGCAGAGAAAGGTTTGCGAGCTAGCTGAAGTGCAAATTAAGGCAATCTGAAGGAGTGATGTGGTGAGAGAAAAGGTGACCTGCATTCCTCTGGAGGGAGAGGACAGGTTCAGTGTCACATGTCAGTGGATAGCCTGGGTGCTGGAAGGAGACTGTAGAAACCTTTTGAACCACTGGCAAATCTCATAAAAAGGTTCCTTACTGAGCTTGCCTGCCACCTTATTACCCCAGAGCAGCTGTTTTAAAGAGCAGGCATAAACTCACCCCGGCTATTGCAAGCACGTTTTCTGCAAGGTGAAAGGTTTGGCATCTGGAAGTGTCAGAAAGGAGCCTCTTGCCATAAATCACACCAGAAAGCACTCAATTTTGACAAGTGCCTTGAAAGCACTTATATGTTCACCCCTAAATTCCAGTATTAAAGAGCAGCCCCTCAGGCTGTAAACTCCTACAACACACCACATCTGACATAGGAAGATGCACTAGTGGGGAGCTGAATGGCAGGAATGTCCTTGACACCTGAGGACTGCTCACAGACAAGGGCTGGCACAGCCTGGGCTGCATGAATTCCCTGGCTCCTGTGCTCTCCTCCAAGAATGAAGAGGCTTTGTCTTCACTTCAATGAAAAATCCTTTTCCCTTCTCCTTTTCCCCCTCCACCTCTCACTTTTGCTGCCCAAGTTCTAGCAGTGAAGCACAGCCAGGAGCTCCTGGGTATGAGTTCTCTGCTCTGAACTCAGGACTGTCCCGGGCTGAGGCCAGCACAGATAATCAGACATCTCATGCTTCATGCATAAGGATAAGGGAAATATTTTTTGTCACTATTTCCTCAGCATTTAGCACTTTTTCTCTAATCAGAAAAGAAGATACTGTGGCACCTCTGCTCCTGGGATAGTCACCAATGGTCACAAACTCCTTCCATATATTTTTTTCTTACTGAAATGCTTCCATAAATAAACAAGCCTCCATAAAACAGCAGGAAATATCCACTCCCAGCGAGACTCTGTGGAGGCAGTGAGAGAGGATGACAGTGTCTGAAAGGTGGGGTTAAGAAGCTGCCCCCTGCTTGCTCACACAGACAGCTGTCTCTGCCCAGTTCACTTCTCCTGGTGATTTATGAAGCCCTTTGATCAGAATCGAGTTTTAATTGCCTGAACTGCAGAATCTGACACATGCTTCATCAAGTCAAAAGCAGAGCCTTTTCGTGACACCCTGCACTTCTCTTCCATGAATCCAAGCCCTGTAGGATTTTAGGAATCCACACAATTCCTAACCCCATCTTTCAAATACCCATCTGCTCAATAGTTGATAGGAAGGAAGGAAGGAAGGAAGGAAGGAAGGAAGGAAGGAAGAAAGAAAGAAAGAAAGAAAGAAAGGAAAAGAAAGAAAGAAAGAAAGAAAGAAAGAAAGAAAGAAAGAAAGAAAGAAAGAAAGAAAGAAAGAAAGAAAGAAAGAAAGAAAGAAAGAAAGAAAGAAAGAAAGAAAGAAAGAAAAGAAAGAGAAAGAAAGTCTCTTCTGTCTGATGTACCGTCAAGTTCCCCAAACCATCCATGCCAAGGTCTCAAGAAGAGTCCTTGGAAATGGGAAGAGGGGAGAAACCCTCCTGGTGGGGTGCTTGGGGGAGCCCTCCCATCAGGCACAGACCTTGGAAAGCCCAGCTGATGGGGACAGATGCTGGGGTATCCCTTCCAGTGGGATCGCAGCCTGGGGAAAGCCTCCCTCCATCGGAGTGCCCCATCCAGCAGAGCTGTGTCCCTGGGGGGAGCGGTCTGCTCACCCCGGGCCTGGCCATCCCTGGGGGAGCAGGCATCATGTTACTGCTGGGCAAGCAGAAGAAAGGCGCGTGTCAGACACTGTCACGTATTATTAGTACTGTTTCTCCCCATTAAAGCCATTCCTTTGAGAAAAGGGGTTTCTTTCATGTTCTCCCCCACCAATGCTCTGACAGAACTCCTAAGACTCAGGAATTTTCCAAATCAAAGACTTAATCATTATCCTTCAGTCCGTTTCCCCCCTCTCTGCCACACACACTATACCCCAAACTGCTTTAGCTGTCATTATCCGCAGCACAGATGCCTGTTTAAATTCTTGATTCAAGCTGGAGGACATTTAATAGCTGACTGGATTAAATATTGCAGACTCCAGCCCAGAATCTCTTTGAAAATACAGGTCGAGGAACTATGTCTAAATTTGCTGGATGAAAACTGATCTATGATATATGTTTTAAGTTCAGATCTGAGGACTAAGAGAAAGGGGGAAGGGAGTCTGTTCTGGATCTGGTTTATACTGGTGTGAAAACCTTGAACGGTGTTTCAGGATGCTTAAGAGGGAGAAAGACAGAAAATGAGAGAGGAAGGAAGGAAGGAAGGAAGGAAGGAAGGAAGGAAGGAAGGAAGGAAGGA
>VYZT01008994.1:11793-35308 GCA_013400735.1 Pomatostomus ruficeps | reverse complement strand
AGAAAAGAAAAGAAAAGAAAGCTTATCTTAATAAATGACCAAGCAGGACCATTCTACCAATATGTGAAATCTATACTATAGAGCACCTAGGTAGGTTTAGGGGTTATTTTAATTATTTTATTTATTTTATTGATTTTGCCTTTCTTTGTACTATATCTGACTGCAGAGATCAGGAAGAGCAATCTGACATCTTGAATAAAGACCTTCTTATCTCTTGTCCTCAGAGAAATTCTGCCTAGACACAGATACACCTTGCAGATTATTTATGTGGGTGAAAGTAGCAGGGAACTTACCAAGCATAATTTACAAAGAGATTATTTTTTCACGAAACTATTTTTTTTTTAATAAAAAGCATGATGGCTGAAAAAATCCAAAGTTTCTGAGTTGGTTTTCAAATCATGGAGTGCAGTGCAAGGAAATTATACCTAAGTAATCCAGTGTGATGCTGCATAGAACATATCATTTATATGTGTCTTTAACATTTGAATCAAAATAGCTCAGTGATCTGCTGGATGCTCTTTTTGGATCTCAGCACCCTGCTTTTTAATTCTGCCATGCAAATTTAACACATAAACTAGTATAAAGAGAAAAAACCAGCCAGTGAATAACAATACACAAAATGTCATTTGTACATCTTTTTCCTTACGATGTAAATTATTGATGTACATTCCAGCCACCTGAAAAAACAGTATGCTTGCCAGTCATGGAACATTTTTTCTTTTTTTAAATTGCATCAGAGTAAAATGGGAAATTCTCAGAATTCTGTGCAAGCTAATAATGTCTGCAATTTTTATTCTTTTTTCCACTGAGCAATGTAAAGCAGCATCCCTGGCAGTTATTAACTGAGGAAGTGATCTCATTCCTACGCCACTAAGAGTATTTAAATTTAAATTTAAGTTTGAAAGATCCACTTTAGTCTCCCTACTTAGAAAGGGGCAGTCAGCCAACCTGGCTGCAGACCAAGAAATCAGCGTTTCCGTGTACAGACAGCTCCAGAAAGGACCATTTCAGACTTCAGCAAAGACTTTCCAGAAACCAAGCAGTGAAATAAAGGACACTGAGAAGATAAAATGCTTCTGATACGATGCGCACATCAAGATTGCTCGGTGACAGAGTGGTCTTATGAGTGGAAGAGTACAGGCTCAGACAAAATCTAAAAAGATTGAAAAAATAAACAGGAGGAAGGTGGTTTGGCAGTGTAAAAGTCTGGACAACAAAAGATCAACTTGGTCACATAGCCCATTTTTTTTTTTACTTAACAGGTTCTAAATATTCCAGTGGAAAACAAAGCTGGCTGGATATATTTATATTCAATTGATATGACCAGGGATAACATGGCTTTTGACTTTTAAAGTCAGGATTGGTTTTGCCTTATACTTTCTGTGTTGTCTTCCTTAATAAGACAAAAAGTACCTGTATATATATTTTGTATAACATCAATTTACAGTTTACATGGCATGTAAACTATTTTAAAGATACTGTGTGGACTACAGTCACCAGCTGCCAGGAAATAAGAGCAATGAAAATCCACCTCCCTAAAAAAACCCAAAAAACTAATTTTTTTCTGAACATACTAAATCTCCCAGCCCAACGCGTGTTTAGTGAAATATTTAGTGAAATAATAGAGAATCCTGCCCAGCTGTAGCAGCAGGTTCAGATGAAGGTTTCAGGCTTTGAATTGCGGAAGCTACTCTCACTCAAACAAAGTGGGCAGCTACTCCTAGAGGAAGAGACTGATAAGCAGATAATAAGCCCATTCTTTCTTTTTTCCTTCTTTTTTTTTTCTTCCTTTTTTTCTTTTCTTTTCTCTCTGAGCCTAGCAGCAAGAAGCTAAGAGCCTCATTGGCTCATATTATGCACACAGCTGTAAGAAAGAGGCTGTAGCTTTGCTGCTTCCACAACAGGATTAGATGAATAACATCACACTTTGAAACAGTCAAGGACTATTGATGGCTGGTTTTCTTTTCAGTAAGTCAGACTTGATGTCAAAGTTAATAGTTAATTCATCTCCTTTTTAAATTCATGCACAGAATTTTAAAAAAAACCAAACAGCAAAACACAAAACACACACACAAACCAACTAACAAACAAACAAGCAAAAAACCCAAAAAGATAAAAACTCACAAAAAGCTCCAATCAACAAAAACCCCACATCCTACAAAAAAGCTACAACACAGGCTGCTTCAACCAAGAGTCCAAGAGAGTTTAAAAAGTCCAAGAGGCCAGACTGTGCTGCTCAACAGCTCTGTTCTTGTGGCACTCAGCATCAATTTTGGATTCTGTGCTGAGTCTGGACCTGATGTACCAGTAAAAAAGACAGCAATGTTGTTGATCTTAGGTTAGTACTTGCACTTTGGCTTTCGCTTGAATGAATGTATAATCAAGTTTGATGCTTCATGTGCATCTTCAGCCTTGGAGGGAGATTTATTTTAGTAGGGTTTTGGAGAGTGATAAATATGTTACAAAGAATTTTCAGATAAGACAAAAGAGCTGTTCTGTAGCTGCGATAAGGAGGGCTGCTTTGAAAAAGCAGAGACCATATGAAGTCTATTAAGGACTGGTGAGCTGCAGAAAAACAACGGCAACATCCTTTCCTGTGACTCCTCGGAATAGAAGACCTCGCACAGCGCTTCAAAGGGACCTCAACAATAACATAATTGGGGCTCGCGGTCGGGCACTTAAATCCATGTAGGGCGGTGGGAAGAGTGAAATGTGTTCTCTCTTTGTTAAACCTCCCCTGCGCCTTATCTTGTTTTCCCTCTCACAGTGTTTACTCTGCGTTCATCCCCGGCCAGGCTGGTTTGCAGCATATGAATGAACGAAGACGTCTTTGAAGTCGCTGCGCTGAGCAAAATAGTTGAAGGTTTTCTTTGATAAATTCGCATGAATAGAGCCGTTTGCTATTAACACGTCTTTCACTGATGCAGCTATTATGCCTGGGGAGAATTAAGAGTCCTTTTCGGATGCATGCTTGCAGCTCCCGTTAGGGCTGACGATTCTGTATACACGAATTTGGGGAGAAGATGCGCATGATAGTAATTGCCGCGCATTTGCATGCGCGTTTAATCCGGGGAGAGCTCAACACGCTTTACAAACTCCACCAGCACAATTACACATGTTGTAAATGTAGAATCACTTTGTCAACAGCTGCTGTGCAGCCACCTCGAGGTGAGACCCAGCAGCTGTGCAGCAGCACAAAGCAGCGCCACAAGAACGTGGCAGCAACTGGGAAAGCTTAAATTGCCTTATCTGGCCGAAAACACCGGGACAATTCTAGGTAAGCTACATGTAAATTAGTCAAATTAAAAGCTGGCTGGAGTTCTGGAGGTAACACTCCTACTGTTGCAGGGAAAGTGGTGTTTTTTAATGATGGCAATTTGCCTGGACCTCTGTTTTATGTCCCTGTGGAAGGATGGCACCTCCAGCTGTGGGGTGATGGCAAACAGAGGCCAGGGCTGGGTCTGTGCTGAGCCAGACCAGAGTGCCACCTACAACACGGGCATCTACGGGGCTTCGTGCTGCCCTTGATGCTTTAAGATTTACCTTTTCTATTTTTCAGATCCTGCACTGCTTTAGTGTAACTTTAAAACTCCTTATAGTCTGTTAAGTCCTGTTCTCCCATCCTGCTCAGACACAACAAATCCTCTCCAGGCCAGGACTCAAGGACACCTCATTGTCCCAGGCCCCAAAAAATGTAAACTAAAGCTCTAAAAAGGGGGACAAACTTGGGGTAAATTACATCATCACCTGAAATTGTAATTGGAAAATTAACCCTGATATGTAAATTGATGAAAACTTATAAAAGTGTAAAAAACTCATGACCAGTCATCCATCTGGGGTGTAGCCACTCCCAGAGAGGGCTCTGACTGCCCAAGGTGTCCCTATTGAAGGCCCTGCAATAAATACCCATTTTATTGTCTGAATCTTGTCTGGCCTCTGTTCTAGGTAGCCACTGATAAGGCATCACCCTGGCCAGGATCCCGAGTCCCAAACCCACCCCGGAACAGCAGGTGGAACCACGCGGCACAAATGTCACAGAGAAAAGCCCACAGATTTTTAAAACGGGATGAAAAAACCCCAAAAGGGTGATGTCAACGTGATGTAAGAGATTGAAAGGCTGATGATGATTTCACCACCACTAGGGGATGCATTACCTTGCATGAGAAATATTAAATAGGCAGGTGATGGCACGCCTCTGTCAGGGCTTTCATTGTCTTGGCTGTAAGGTGGGGAAATGTCACTCCTGGCTTTGGATGCTCTCCATGGTTGAAAGGTACCCTGTGAAGCAAAAGCAGGGAGTCTTCCACAGCTGGAGAAGGCACTGTGATTGGAAAAGACCAAAAATTCTTGCTTCCTGAATCATGGAAATGTAGTAAGTCTCTCCTCAGGCTTTGAGACTCTGGAAAATTTTGGCGAGTTTCCCATCAGTGTGATCTCCTTGAAGAAAAAGGAGGGAAGAGTGAGTTTTCAAGCCATCTGTTGTACTTCCTGCATGCCATGGGCCTCATCCCGTGTTAGTGACTGTCTCACCCCCAGCCCATGCCTCTTACCCAGACCTCACATCATCCTCACACACTGCCGTGGAATCATCTCCCTTCCTGCTGCAGGACAAGCAGCTCTTCCTTTGGGAGTGGGGCCCACAGCAGATGGCAGCTGGTGTTTTGGTCATGCATCCCCACGTGATTTTTCTGGGCAGCTGTAAATGCCACTCCTCAATATCCTGGCTGGGGAGGCAGCCAGGGTGTGACTGAAAACTGCGGGAAGAACAAAAACTCTCCAAACACATTTGCAGTGTTAGAGAATCAAGGCATTGCTTTATTCCTGGCCAGGATGGTGTTCTGGTCAGGATGTGCCACAGAAATAATTTCATCCACACACAGCCCGGCTGTGCAGAGAAAATCATTCCCCGTCAATCCATGACACAGGGATTTTACCTGATTTTTCCCAAACTTTATACAGTCAAACCCACAGAGATTCATCGGTTCCAAGTTATGGAGTTCTCAGTATTTGGTTTCCTACTGGTTACAGGTCTTCTTTGCTTCTGATGCTAATTAGGTTTTGACTGCTTGGTTCTCTGATCAGTCCCTTCCCGGAATAGATGGCTCCCACCATGCCAGGGCTGTTGTTTGGAGCTGATGGTCATTAATTGCCCTTGCTGGCCCTTGCTGGTTGTTATCTCTGTGTATCTCCTGTGCTGCTTCCAGCCTGGTGAGATGTTGAACTCATCAGGCCTCCACCTGGTTCATTCTGTGATTGTGAACACTGACTGAAGTTAAAAAATTTTAAACTTGGTGTATTTTGCAGCAAGGGGGGACAGTGAGTAGGACCTTGGGGAAAACGCTGTGAGCATCACACTTTGCAGCCTGGTTTCCACCATAGACCTCCTCTCCTGGCCTGACAGAAATCACCTCCTGTGCAGAATCCACCATAAAAGACCATTTTGCAAGGGAAAGGATCCTCCTTTCCCGTGACCTCCCCTTCTGTTTTGAGGCGGGAGACCATGCCTGAAGCAGGGATGGGCACCCATGGGAGGGGCTCAGGGTTGGGCTGGGGGCAGCTGGAGCAGCCCAGGGAGGGTTTGTGACACTGCTTGGGGCCTGAGAGTCACATCAGCACAAACAAAGTGGGGAAGGGCTGGCCAGCATGTGTTTGTCAAGCTCTCCCCTTCCGACGGCTCCAGATGGGGACCACATGGAGCCCAGAGTAAAAGTGCAGCAAATGAACCTAATCCTCTAATTCTTTGCCTGCAGTGAAATGGGCTCTCACTGCTGCTCTCCTAATGAAAAAGAGAGTGAGCAGTCATCTGTCTAGGTCTCTCCTATTTCTTCTTATTGGCATAGCTGAGTTTTACCATGACTGGTTAAAGTAGCAGAGAGAAACAAATTACAGTTTATTTTCTGAGCCTGTTTTGAAACACAAATAAGAAACATATTTTCATTTGGGAGGACAGCAACACTCGGCTTTATTTTTTTTATTCCCTTTTTTCTTGTACAATTTTGTTTTATAAGAACCCATTTCCCCCACGTTTCTAATTACCCACCATAGCCCTTTGATCTCACTCTAACCTTGCTATTAATTATTCCTCCAAATATAGCAGTAGCAGCAGCTTTTCATAAGACTTTTATTCTTCTTAGGACCTGATACAACTGCTATCAAAGTGAGTAAAAGCCTTTCAATCCACTTTAGACAAAGGGCCTTGTATCAGGCCCTTTGTGAAAATGCATAATCCACCATTAATAGCAGGGCCAGTCACTCCTCCCTCCTTCCCCTTCTGTTGGTTTTAGTGGAAGTGAATCAGCACAAACACAGAAATCCTAAATACTGATAGGAAATAATAGTGTTCCCAAATCCAAATGAAGTGCTGCCTGTTTCTCATGCTAAACATCATGTACAGTCTTGCTTTACCCACCAGACTGACTGACAAACTCATTGGTTTTTCAATGGCATGTCCAGAGAAATAATGAAAGGCCGGATTTCCACATGGTGTTGTTCACTGCTGTCTAGACTATGCTGTGAAATGTGCATGACAGTTCTTTGGAGGTGAGACCTCTTTGTTTGCTGACCATACAGCTGGAAATCATGTTCTGAATGTCCTGGACATTCAGGGGTAAGTACAGAATTAATGGCTATAATGTATTTTTAAGTGTCTGGTGAAATTACAGGTCAATCTCACTCTACTCAAATTGTAGCTGCCATTATAACTACATATTTGATGCAAGGGGGGGTTGAGACCAGGCTTCCATCAGTGTTCTTTCATGAGGATTTCAATCTGTGTAGTTCAGTCTTTAATAAAAATTACACAGCCATGGGAAAAGTTTTATTCCGGGAGGTGTGGAGATAATGATCTCTTACTCATTCATTGGACTCTCAAAATTCCAGTTAATCACA
Source organism: Pomatostomus ruficeps (assembly GCA_013400735.1). Classification (NCBI taxonomy): domain Eukaryota; kingdom Metazoa; phylum Chordata; class Aves; order Passeriformes; family Timaliidae; genus Pomatostomus; species Pomatostomus ruficeps. The sequence goes on along the minus strand of VYZT01008994.1, from coordinate 28,420 downwards.
GCACTGTGAAGGACCCATCCCCATCTCCCTGATGGTTTTCCCCCAGGCTCTGAGGCTGCTGACACTGCCCTCAACCCAGCTTGGATCAGCCCCATCCCACAGCCTCTCGTCACAGAATGCTGGAATCACAGAATCCTTAAGGTTGGAAAAGAGCTCTGAGTTCACCCTGCAACCTCCAGCCCAGTACTACGGTCGCCTTCACTACTAAACCCTGTCCTCAAATGCCACAGCTACACATGTTCTGACCAGCTCCAGGGACTGTGACTCCACCACTGTCCTGGACAGCCTCTTCCAATGCCTGAACACTCCTTCAGTGAAGACTTTTTTCTTTATATCCAACCTAAACCTTCCCAGCACCATTTCCTCTTGTCTTTTCAATTATTTGGGAGAAAAGCCTGACCCCCCCGGCTGCCCCCTCCTGTCAGGGAGTTGTGCAGAGCCAGAAGGGCTCCCCTGAGCCTCTTTTGCTCCAGGCTAAGCCCCTTTCCCAGCTCCCCCAGCTGCTCCTGGGGCTCCCGACCCTTCCCCAGCTCCATTCCCTTCTCTGGACACGCTCCAGCCCCTCAGAGTCTCTCTTGTGAAGGGCCCTCAAGGTGCAAAGGGCAGAGACTCCAGTCCCAGTCAGTGTGGGGACATCCCCAACCTCACTGTGGTTTACCCAGGACTTTCCCAGGATGGACATCCCAAAACAGAGCATTCATCCCCTTGGAAGGGATCTCCCTGCACAGGGCAGGGCTTTGCATTTTTGCCTTTTGACTTTGATGTGACTCCTGGTGTCCCATTCCCCCACTCTGGACTCTTTTGGTGTCAGCCCTGTTCTCAAGGGCATCCACTCTTTGCCCTGGCTTGGTGTCACCTCCAGACTCAGGGGAGAGCACTCCATAATTTCCTACAGGTTGTTGACAATGATTCTCCATCTGGATCTTAAACATCTTTCAGATCCACGCTCAGTTCTGGGGGGATAATACTATCTGCAGGGCAGGTTGCCAGAGGAGATTTCATTTCCCATCCCAGGGGGGAATTAACACTTGATCTTTGGAGGAAAATAGCAATTTCTCCTCAGCTGAGCTCAGCCAAGGCAATTCCTCTACTACTACTTCGCCTCAGGTCTCATCTTTATCACCCTCATGGGCTTCCCAGCAGTGCTCATCAATTGGCTCTCACCGTCTTCATGAGGAGAAGCTTCCCAGATTTGCCCAGAAAATCACTAAATGGTTTTGGGTGGAAATAACCCTAAATCCCATCCAGTGCCACCCCTGCCATGGCTCCCACTGTCCCAGGCTGCTCCAAGCCCCAATGTCCAGCCTGGCCTTGGGCACTGCCAGGGATGGGGAAACCGCTCTAGGCTCCCCTTGTCTTTTTCCATTACTTTTCACTCCCATGAAGCTTTTGCTTCATCTCTGCTTTTCCCCTTTTTCTTCTTACTGACACCTTCGATTTCCTTCCATTTCTTTAACTTCCTTTCCTTACCTTTTGCTGTTATCCTTTTCTGCACATCTCTTCTTTTCCATCTCATCTTTTCCATCCTGTCTTTTCCATCCCCTCTTTCCCTGCCATTTTCTACCTCCCCACAGCTCTCCCTCTTCTCCATAATTCCTGTCCCTCTTTCCTTAAGAAGAGCTTTCCTTTTGCTGTCTCGTCGTAGCTGTAGTCTTGGAAGATACTTTGATTTTATCAAGCCAGAGCATTCCCAGAGGTTATGACCTCCTCTTATCAGTGCAGCCATCAAATACAGGCAAGCAGCCAAGCTCAGGCTGCACTTTGTGAGAATACAGACTCCCAAAGGCACTGTCAGGAGAAAATATTCCCTCAGGATCCTCATCTGTCTTTGTTTCAAAGCACTTCCATTTCAAGTTCTGTAGCACTGGGTCAGGCCGGCTAGGCCGAGGAGCCCAAAGGAGAGCCAAATAAAAGACCACACAGAGACAGCAAACGGAGAGGGCAAAAAGAGAGAGAGGGCAGAACCTTCTGCCTTTATTTATATGTTTTTACAAATTACCATGGATTGGAGGTAGAATTGACTACCTCTCAATTCTATTGGTCAAAGCATCAATCTATCATATTTCTTTACCCAGTATAGCAAATTGATAAACAACACAGACAGTTAGCAAAACATAGATAGTTGTTAAGAAACCATGGCCATGTTTACAGAAGCAGCGTGAGAAAGTATTGCAGAAAGAGAAACACTGAGAAACTGCAAAACTCAGAACAACAAAGTTCAAAACCGAGTAGAAGGGAAGGCGAAACTGACCCTTTACGAATCCTCTGTTTTGGGTTTTCAGAGTCTTTAGGACTATTTTCTACCTGCTATGGGACTGGCTCTCCTCAATTAGTTGCTTTTTTCTGAAAAGCATGCCCTTGAATAACCCTGCTCTCTATGAAAGAGAGGGGTAATATAAAAAATCAGTGATATCACAACTGTAGGCTGCAGCTCTGTAAGGCTGAGTCCGTAACAGGACATCTTTATAACCTAATAACTGCATTTCTGAGCATTTAAATGGCTTCAGAACTGATATAAAAATAAGGCATTTTCACTAAAGGTTTTGTAAAACAAATGGAACAAAACAGAATCGCAGAACAGAGGTGGAAGGGACCCACAAAGATCATCAAGTCCAACTCATGGCCCTGCACAGGACAACACCAAAAAACCCACAAACATTTTTTTATTTTAATTTAAAGGCAAGTAAAAGCCATAACTTGACCAAAATTCTGAAAAAACCTTGATTAAGAAGAGTACTGTTTGTGTTGTAGAAGACTAACTAAGCTTAACAGAACTTACATGGCAAATTGGAGCTGGTCTTATAAAAATTATATTTCTAAGACTTACACTTCAAATAGAATTTTTTTTTCAAAGGAGAAGTACAAAACAAACTTGTGGGAGACAAGACTTGTAATGACTGATAAAAAAAATTCTAGCAGTAAAAGAAAAGAGTGAAGTTTTAAGCTGTACCATACAGGGAAAAAAATATTGCATTTTTTTTAATCTTTTCAGGTGACAGAAAAACTACAAAAATGTTAATTTTTATCTTAGAGTCACGTCAGATTTATTCTGGTAGGGTTGGCATCAGCAGCAAACTCACCATCTACCAAGAGCACCTCTGGGCTTAAAACGAACATGATCTGGATTTGGAACCAACCACCTTTCTTAATGTGCTTGGTGTTTGAAGAAATAAAATAAATGCATAGACAAATCCAAGTAATACAACAAGTTTTTGACTTTGAAAGGTAGAGAGAGTTTTAGAACAGATTTTTAATAGTGCTGTCTGGTGGGATTTTTCTGTGCTTTCTCTTTTGTGTGTGTGAGTGTTGGTGGGGATATATTGTTTCACAGACATGTGAGCTTTTGGGTTTATATTGTATGTGCTGGATTTGCTACACTATATTCACTTTGGCTCAAAACCTGCTTCCAGGAGCAGATCCAAATAAGCTCAACCACTTGGTGTTATTTTGCTGCTTTTTTCGTGTGCTCTCTTCTGTAAAACTAGCTGCTAAATATTACCATTTTTGTGGTTATCCTGGACTCTGATGAGTGCTCCAATACCTCCTGGTTTTGGCACAAAGGAACATTCTCTATCCTTTGAAAAGAAAGATGTTCACAACATCAAAGGTTTCCTTCGTGTTCCTTGGGATTGTTTACCAGGACACAGTTTATCCAAGAACTATCTTCCCCACGACTTTTGTAGCAGTGTACTCCTGTCCAAGAGCTATGAGAGGTTGTTAACCAAACCCCTCTGGGCATTGGAGCACAAGTATGATTTGGATGAACCCCAAGTCTGCCTCTTCTGTCACAGAAACCAACCAGCTGTGATAAATCCTTACAAAACTGCTTATTTATTTATTACAACTTAGATAAGTCAAAATCTTTTAGTTGACCCAATATCTTTTTGCTCTGGCAGTCCAGAGTGATTTAATCTTTTTTTTTCCTGGTAATTCTAGCCATGGGTGTTGTAGGAGTTAAAATTCAATTTCTTTCCCCTCCTCTAAAGCAATTTTTTAAAAAGGCTTTGTTGCCCTGAATGTTTAGCCAGAGTAGGTTTGCTTTAACAGCACGTTATATCTGTTATGCATATAAATGTTGTATTCAGTGACAGACAGTAAGAAATATTCATTGATTTTTTTACTGATTCACAGTGACACAGATAAGAGTAATATTCCAACCAACACAGAAATATGATGATGCATTCTAAGACACACAGCAGATCTGTCAAACTGTTGGATTTGTCACTCTATGGACAAAGCAGATAAGGAAGGTTTACAAGCAACTTCAAAAACTTCCCTTTTGGCAGGGGAACCGTGGAGTTGATTTGGCTGGGATGTGAGGCAGAGGAGCTTTGTGGTTGCTTTAACCTCTGCCAAAAGGAGAGCCACGCTCACAGCCCTGCCCTGGTCCAGGACTGCAAAGACTGTGCAGTTTTATTGGACAAAAGGACAGAACTGGAAAGAACAGAGGAGCTTTTGGGTGCCCAAGCCCCTTGTCACATTTGACAGAGCTGCTTGGCATAGCTTTGCCTGGCTGACAGGGTCATGACTGGTTCCCAGCACTGCTTCTGTGCCACCAAAGGGCACGAGGGCATTTGAGTGTCTGTCTTCACTCATAACTGCTGCAACTTGGGTTTAGTTGCAGATTGTGCACGGATTTTTTAAAACAAACCCACCAATAGGGATCCATACTGTTGGTGCCAAAGGCAGGGAAGGGCTTTTAAAATTGATCTGGGAGGGACAATGTTATTATTCCTTCACAGAAGGCTCAAGCAAAGCCCTGCAGTGATGCTCATCAGTGAAAAAAAATCCAAAAGAGGCTGCAAAGTGACAGGCAGAGTTTCCCTCTCACCCTCTCTTGCATCTGGTGCAACGCAGGGGGAAGATCGTGGGGGATGTCAGACAGATCATGCCGACTGTGCCTGTTTTTTGGTGATGGACTTGGCTGTGACCACATCCCACTCACAAACAACATTTGCTCTCCAAACCCACTCAGGGTCTGTGGAAGTTGGGCCCAACCCACCTGGAGAGAGCCCTGGGGATCAGCAAGGCTTTTATCCTTTGGATGTGCGTGGGGATTTCTACAAAATATTCACACCCTGATCCATTTATTGTGCACTGGTGCTGGAGGACAGCACTTCCTGAACAACACACAACAGCACTCTATCCTTCTGATCCCTTTTCCATCTGTTTTTGAACCTAGTTGAGGGTAAGGATGCATTATCAGATGCTTTGTTGTTGTTTCCCGCTAGACTAGAATCACCTTTCTGTGGGAGCTTCCCTAAGCCCCAACCAGAAATTCTCCATCACTTGCTGCTTTCTCCAGAGCAACCTCAAGGGCCACAGCCTGGCTTGTCCCCTTCAATAGAACTCTGTGAAAAAACTGGTGGTATTTTTTACACCAGTTTATTTTATGCTTTTTTTACACCAGTTTATATTTATACACCTGAGACTGCCAGATCACGTGCTCAGGTCAAAAAAGATTTTTTAGGGGATGAGGAGAATGGGCCTAGTTGATGTTCGGTACAATTTCTTGTGAGACATCATCAGCACTAACCAAGAGGGTCCCACTATAATCAGAGTCAGCTCGTTGGACAAATAACTCCTTAGTAAAGGAAAATCTGACTACAAGGAAGTCAGGAGCACGTGCATTTTGATTTTGAACTGATTGCAGTTCCAGGGTTGCTTTGCACATCACTGAGCCAGCAACATGAACCCATTGGACTGCATGTGATGACTCTACTTTAGCAGACAATATAATTAATTTCAAAATTAAAAGTTCATTTGGAATTAATTTTAAAAGTAGGTTCATGTGCAAAATAATAATCATGATTATTTCTTACTGAGATTTATGTGTAATGCTGCTGAAGAAACCTTCAATAACTAAAAACTTTTTGCCTAAATTACCTTGTTTAGTGATGAGACATCAGTAAAGAGGGAAGCTAAAAAAGTCTCATTAGGAATCACTCATTAATAATGCTGATGATCATGTTTGCAAACAGTGTAAGTAATAAAATGTTCCTCCTTGGGTACAAAGAAAAAAGGCTATTCCTAGAAAACAAACAATTTTCTTAGAAAGTAGTGATTTGGAGAGGAGTTTATGAAACATCATAAATAATTGCCTCGAAATGTGCTCTGAGCATCAGCCTGTGGAAACAGAGGTAATGCAATCTTTGCATGACAAAAGGAATGTCAAGAAAAGCAGTAGGAACAATAGCAATGCCACCTAGCTGCTGTCCAGGGCTTTTCAGGGTCAGAATCAGAACGGAGGAAATGGTAAATATATTTCTTTTGTTCCATCAAAAAGAAACCGCGGATCATAAATCAGGGGGAAAAAAATCAATTCAGAGTAAATGGAACATGCTATTATGCCAAAATGAAGAACCTAGTAAAATGAAATATTTTATTTTAGGAGCGTTATGATGGTTTTATTTCGCAGTCAGGATTGAATGAAAATGCCATTTTCCAACTCCAAGTTCCATTTGACAATTTTACAGGGCAATTTGTAAAATTTTTACATTTCCCTCCTGACATTTTGAAGAGAATTGGCTGAGACCGCATTTCTCGCAGACCAGCAGGTCAGACCATGTTCAAAGCTGCTCTGTCTTGTTCCCACAACTGCAACTGCAATTCCCTCTCCAGTGCCCTCAGGAGGCAGGAAAAATCTCCCTGTGCACAAATTCCATTTTCCTCCTCTCTCCTCTAGCAGCTGGTGGGTGGGATGGTCCTTGGCAGAGGGCAGAGCTCCTGCATGCTGTGACCCATCCTTCTGCTGTCTAGAGGTCTTTCCCAAGCTTTTCCAGGATTCTGTGATTCCTGCCTTGCTGGCATGCCCAGAGCTAGAGGAGTTGCTGTGTTTGAGGACTAAAAGGAAATCCCCCCAAAGCCAGAGCACCAGAGGCATTTGCAGGTTTTTACATCCCACTGCAGTACACACGACAACTCAATTCATCAATATTTTTTTCCTTTGGAGAGGCTTTTGGACACTTGGGGGTGTCTCAGTTGGCTCCCACTCACCCCTTGCAATAGGCAATATTTTAGTGCCTTGCTTTAGCAATCAGGTTGAGAGTCACCACCTTGAGTAAATGCACCCCACTGAGGAGATGCTGGGTGGAATTTAAAACCTGTGAGGCCAGGCTGTGATCTGACCTGCTGTTCCCTCCTGATTTTCAGAGCCAGGATTTAGCAGGAATGCTCCCCATGTACAGGCAGGTAAAAACATAGGTAGGTGATGCCCGTGGTTTCAAACAGAACATGGTCTCCTCAGGACCCCGTCCCACCCTAACCGAAACAACAAGAGTCTGCAATTTCAGATTAAAGGCCCTCATACATTAGTAACAAATAAAATAAAAAAAATTATTAGTTCCTTGGCAGTGGCCAGATTTTAGCTCAGATAAGTGTGCCCTTGGTGCTGGTGGGAAGAGTCATAACAGTGCATCAGCCATGGCTCACACAAAACCACCCTCACATGGCACAGAGCCCCCATTTATCACCCTTTTAACCTATCTATAATGAATAGTTCATGCATTTATACATCTTCAACATAGTTCCATGATTATGAGAACCCCTCCCACATTTAGGAGGTGCCAAAGGTCACACATGACAGCACTAAAGGCATGACATGCAAATGCAACACGTTTTCATCTGGAAAGAAACCATTTGGTGCCCACAGGGAAAAAATTCTCCTGAATTTTCCCTCTATCTGCAATGAGATCTTCATACAAAACAGAGTTGTTCCTGAGTTTGATAACACGTGCCCAGTTATTTCACAGGCGTGAGGCTCATTCTGCACATGAATGTTGCAAGCGTAGGGGAAGGTATTTTGACTGCTGATAAACTTCTGGGAAAAATTAATTCAGAATGGACTTGATTCCTTGCAAGGAGTTTGTGAGGAATGCTTCATTTGAAGCAAAACCTGTGAAATCAGGGTGATAAGTATGAGGGGCTCTATTTCACCAGTTTCCTAATTTTAAAATGCAGGGACGGGACCTGGTCTTGTGCATTTTTACTTTGACAGTCTCTCGTGGGTACAAAGGGAAGGACAAAGCATTTTGTAAACCAGTCTCCCTGCCCTCTTGGGAATCTGTGAACCCCTCTGGCCGTCCATGCTGGACATACATTAGTACACTCCTGACATCCAGTCTGCAGCCAAACAACTCATTCCCAGCACACAAAAATAGGAATATAAGCTATATTGCAATTTTACAGACTCAGAGACCAGAGTTCTCTCTGAATTGGATAAAGGGGGCAATTTAGGCATTACCCATAATTCAGCCTAAAACACTACGATGTGTTTTGCTGTCAGAATGCCACAAAGACTTCAAGGTGTTAAAGCAAATGAAATTTTGAGACTGACATGGGTTTTGGAGTGGAGTTACAACTAAGAGAAAATGTAAGCCTTGAATAAAAATATGACAGAGAAGTTGTTTTTCCTGTTTAGGAGGCAAGCACAAGACCTCCATTTGGGCTAGTCTGCAGGAATGGTCATTGCTGGATTCTCAAGTTTACTAGAAATGTGACAGATGTAGCTTGCAAGGACATTGTGAGGAATTAGTCTTTTAACTTCCATTCTAATTACTTTGCTGCTGCCCACTGAAACCCTTTTGTTCCCTAAAACTTGGTGACTGTATATCCAAAGGAAGTGGTGCAATTTTAAAACCTGCAGAGCTGCCCAGAACTGGTAGCGTGGATGAATGGCCTGTAAGTAGCATTTATTTTATCTTACATTTGTTTATTGTTACAGTGATGTGATTCTGCAATAATGACGCCATTGAAATTACAAACTGAAAAGACAATTTTTTTTTTTAATGAGCAAGTTCTACAATGGGTATTTCTTTTCCATTTGATTTTCTCTTTCCTTGATTTCCTCCCTTCCACTGCCAGATCTCTGCAACCTGCATCTGAAGTCAGTAACTTTCAAAATTTTCTCTTCATAATAGTACACTAAATGAGGAAGTTCCCCTATTCCCACATTCATGAAACAAGAATACTTCCAGAGAACTTGCTTTATATCTTTAATCATTTTATTCGGATGGGTGTAACACAGTAAACAAAGGCTATCATTTAGATATGATTCACCAATTCAAATCAATAATAAACTTCCTGGCTTCAATGAGGCCAAGAAAAGTGAGAACTGACAAACCGTGGATCTCATCTGCATTTCACTAACTGTGTGAAGTTACGTTGTTTGAGAAGAAAAAAGAACCAGAACTGATAATTGCCTTAATGTGTGACTTCACTGCTGCAATTGCAATCAGCACACTGTTCCTGTCTGCTCGTGTCCTCTGGCTCATGGACCAGCTGACTGCTGATGGCACATTCTGATATGCTTTGTCTGGACAAAGATTAATTAATTTTGTGTCCCAGTAACTCTCACTATGAACTTACAAAAATAGTGCACAAATCTGGTTAAACACTTGGGTGAAATTGCTTGCTCATACAATTCACATTTTTCATCTGCATCTTCTATACTCCCCAAGAGGCTGAGTGCAGGACTGGAATACCAGGAGCACTGATCCAAAACTCACGAAATCCAGTTTATGGTACTTATTTCCGTGGGATTAAAATCAGGGACTTGATTACCTGAGAAGTGTTACGCAGCACGACATTGTGAATTTCTGTATTTAATATTCCTTGGCATTCTCAATATACACAGTGGCGTACAACAAGTAAACTGCCCTAATGGATTCATAAATCTCTTAATTTATAAGGGATTTAGTTAAATGAATGCACAGTGGAAAAATAAAAATATTATCAGGGAAAACATCAGTCTTTCAATTCTTGCCCTGCTCAGTATTTTATCTGAGCAGTTCTTGCTGTGTAAGGCAGGGAGTGAAAGAGCACAATTGCCTTATAGTGCAATGGACCTGCCATGTGGAGAAGGGATTTTTTTCCCCCCCTAAAAGCCAAGAAATCACTTGTCAATGTCAAGCCAGCCATCCCCAGTGTGACATTTGCATTGTGAGCCCCAGCTCAGCTCAGGGGGCAACACAGCAGCACCGCACACTTGGATCCCAGAGCTGAATGTGGACAAATGTAATACTCAAGCGTAGCTTTCATGATGAAATAAAAGATATCTCACCCATGAAAGGGGATTATTATCTCTGCCGTGGAAGTGTGGCCCCTCATTAAAATATCCATGGTCAAGTCTATCTCTTCCAGTGAGAGCTTCTTGTTATTCCACAGCATTGTTTTAGTTGTCAATGCCCACATTTCAGTCTGAACTAGACTGTGGGAATTAGAAGTGAATCCGGTCAGATTCTCATGGAACTTTTACCCACTCTATTTCATCCCCTAAATCAAGATAAATAATAATAGCTCTTTTTCCACGCAGCATTTCACTGATCACTAATGTTATTTTGCAGAAGTTAGTATTGCTTGGGCTTTTTTATATTGTACAACAAGCCGAACGCTATATTCTGAACATTTTTATTTTAAAAGTCCACTAATTAAAGGAGCAACATTATTCCCAAGGCAGGTCGAAATGCTGGATAATAACTAACCTCTTTTTTGTCTTACCATTTAATATTAAAAGATGAAAATGTTGAAAGCATGGTTTTATTTTAAATGTTAAATTTTGAATTATTGCATAACCAGTGTTTAATAATTATTCAGGTCTTGTGTCCCTTGACTGCTCTGTTTTCACTCACTGTTTACACTCAGCTGAGAAATGTTACATGTAAATTGAGAATTTTCTCAACAGTATGGAAAATTGAGCCATTAAAGCACAGAGATGCTGTCTGCAGAGGCTGGAGTGAAAAGATTTGCCATATCTTAGTTACCCCCAATTAGTTAATGTCAGCTACATGGTGATAATGTTTCAATACCATGAATACTTCAGTTAAAGAAGGGTGACCTGCTCCCTGCAGACGGTCATGCTGGACACTGGCTCAAGCAACCATTTGTCCTATTTTCAGAGAATTCTTTTTTTCAGCCACACTGGAAACCAGGGAGTAATTGAAATGAGGGTAGGGAAACCTTTCAGCCACCTATAAGCAACAAAACCTGCTTGAAGTAGAAAATTCACTGTGGCCAGAGCGCAGTTGGGCACATGTGCTTGCACTTAACTCCAGTGGGAGAGGAGGTTTCCTGAAAGGGTCCTGGTGGCTGATTATTAAAAGAAAAACGTAGACAAACACTGGTTTGGTGTAGGAGTCCCATTTTTTAGGAATGGGAATCTGAGGGCGTGACATGGGAGAAGTTTGGGATGAGTCTAATTCTTGTCTTTGCTTTACAAACAAGCAGAAGCTCCATCCACAGGAGTAAACACCCACCAGATGTTTCCAGGAGCTGTGAGGATTGCAAAGGCACAAAATTGCTCCAGAAGCCAGAAAGATGACTGGTATCCACATCTGGTGTACCAGGCAGGACTCAGCAGAGGCGGTGGTCCTGGCCAAGCTCAGGTGCTGCAAAAGGGGGTGAAGAATGGAATAACCACATTCCAAAATTCACCATCCTGCTGCCAAAGCAGCAATAAGTCACAGCATCCAAACCTCCTACCCACTCTTCTCTTTTCTTCAGGTAAAGATATTCCCTAATATCTTGTCATGCCTCTTCCACAGTGAGGGACTTTACACTGAGGAGTGAGCTTAATCTGTCTTGGTAGATGTTTTATCCATTTGTAAATGAGTTTTACTGACTTTCAAATGCAACTAACCTAAAAAAATATGTGACCTGCAATGCTCCACACACAAAGCTCCCTTTGGCAAAAGAACACATTAATTCATCACCCTCCAAGGTATTACTTGTGAAAATACATCATTTCCTATATTGGGTATCACCCCCACTCAGCTGCCCCTTGGTCAGCAGTGTAAAAACACATTTCTCTGTTTGTAATTTTCTTTTGTATACATTCTTCCTCTACTTCAGCTGAGGGGAATTTAACATTTATGTTCCACGTTCTTCCATGAAGCCTTGTCCCTTGATTCATATACGTTCCGACAACATACTTCAAGTGCTTTATTTTAATAAGGACTGTTTTCATTACACTGTTTGGGACTTGGTGGGAGAAACACACTCGGAGGGTTGTCTACTTCTTAAAAATGTAGCTAAAGGCCTTTAAGGTCCTGTTTCTTGGACCATAAAACTTGTCTGTGATGATTGAAATGAGAATTCTGTTTGACCTTTTGTGGCTTAATTTCACGCTTCATTTCCACTGCTGCCACTACTTTACCTTGCAGGCCGGGCCGTGTCCCTGGGACAGGGAGGCTGCTCAGCACAGGGACGTGAGGGCCTGTTCTGTGTCCAGCCTCTCCTCCTGACCAAACCAATCACTCAATTCTGCTGTAATTTCTCAATCTTGAAATAAAGTGCACAGTCATTTTCAACCCTCTTCCCTTGGTTTCCCCTGTCTAACGTGGCCATATAATGGTACAAATCTGTGTGTTCTTTGTTTATTCTTAAATGATCTTCCCCTCTGCTTTTCAATGATGGAGTTTTAGTTGTAATTTGTAAATGTATATTTTGTATCATCCAAATTTGCTGATTGATCCACTGGATATTTCTGTAAATGTTGCTTTTGATACTCTGGTTTCACTCGTGTAAACAGAGCCATGACTCACATCCTGGCCTGCCCAACATGTACCTGTAATCAGCACCATCTGCCACCACAGCCTCTCTCAAACTATTGCTTCTTGTCCTTTTAAACCATTTCTTCTTGTCCTCTTCCTTTATCTAATTCAGCTCCAGTGGAAACAAAAACAAACAGTTAAAAAACAGACAGCATGATGAACTTGCAGATTACAGCAAAATGCCGCTGCCTGCTCCAAATCTAGAGCACGAAATTTAGTTTCTCCAGGGCTGCAGAAGGATATTCTTTCCTAATTTTGAGCCAAAAGCTGCAGTGCAGAAGGCAGTGCTGCAACATCAGCAGCATCATGGAAATCATCAGCAAGGATTTCAGTCCTCTGGACTTTCAAGTTTTGACATTTATGCAGGGAGATGGCCATGACTGATTCTTTGAGATGTGATATGTCATGGACACATGTTACTAATTAGCCATCCATAAACAGCCAGCACAGGGTGTTGCTAATGTGTGATTTTATGTTTTGCTTTTGAATAAGAAATGCCAGTTGGAATTAAAGACTATTTATCCATAAATAAAATAACAAATAAGTTAAAACATCTAAGAACATTAAGAGTTTGAGCTAGCACAAGTAGAGGAAAAGGGAAAGAAGACTGAAAGTCACTGAAGAGGGGTGGAAAAGTGATAAAACAAAAGAGATGCATGGCTGTTTGAAAACAAACATGAATTCCTCAGGTTTAGAATTTGTGGAAGAGAAGTTCTGGAGATAAACCACTCCAGACTCAACACCCGCATGGGCCCAATGAAGCCCTGCAAACACTTGGCTCCTATGCAGGTAGTGCCTTATTTCATCTGCTTTCCAAGCAATACCAGTGTCTCTGTGCCAAATCAGCCTCCCAGAGTGTGCATGGACACACCCGAGACACATCCCTGGCTGACAGAATTCCACCCAGGAAATCAACCTCCACACGAAGCTGAAGCCCCTCCAAAATGCCTGACCTGAGTACTTTTGAGCTTTGTTTCTCTTTGGATGAGGAAAGTGTGAAGAAAGGAAAGGAGGCCATGGCTGTACACCCAAACTGGAAATTGGCAGAAGTGTTTCTGCAGCTCAGCACTTTCCCATTGGCTCAGCTGGACAGAGCAGGCAGACCTGGGACCTCCTGTGGGCTCCACACAATGGAAAACCATCCAACTTCTCCTTAGTCAAAATCTATGAGTTAGATCAAAATCTATGAGATTTTAAACAATGTAAGCACAACTGATTCCTTGTATATCAAATAGAATGACCATTACTGGAGTCAGCAGAGGTTTTTCTGCTGGTGTATCGCTTCCAAAAGGCCTGGAACACTGTTGGTGTGGTGAAACAGACGACTTTGCAGATAAATATAACAATAAAAAATAAGGAGAGAAAGAGAGAGAGAAAGAGAGAAAAGACACAAGGCTGACGTGGCCCATCACCATCAGCAATGGTGAGACTGACACAACAGACACATGAAAATCCAGTTACAGAAATAAAAATCACAGGCATAACAAACTGTGTTTATTCTTATGGGTTGTTATTATTACCTCCATTTCGTCATTGCTCATTTACATGTAGTCTAATTAGGTTGTTCTGGGTGGGATATTCATTAAAATCCTGTCCCCACTGAGGCAACATTAGCAAGAGATTCATATTGAGCAAAACACAATTAGAATGCTTATTAATTAAGTCACCAATGTCTTTCACATTGTCATGACGAGTGGTCCCAGACAGCATAATTTCATTTAAAATTTGGTATGCATATGTAAATGCTACCTAAATATTCTTCAAATACCCAGTAATGTGTTTGGGAAAAGAAAATGAGTACAACACATTTTTTTGGTCTGTATGGAAATCTCAATGAGTCCATTTATCTTTACAGAACTAGTGAAGCTGAGTATGCCTTCTCTCCCTCTCATTCCAATCTCGCATTATTGTCCTGCTTAGGCCACTGTCTTAAAATTAATTCTAATTGTAATTATAACATAGTTTTAAAGTAAATCATCTTATTTCTTTCCATGTCTCTCCCTGGCAGTGTACATTCATGCAACATTTTTAACTGACTTTTCACTTTTTAAACAGCCAGCATATCCTATCAGGAATGTCCCAGAGTTGAAGATGAGCAAAAAATCACCAAGGTAAAACCAAAGAATGTTTCATTTCTGCTGTGTTCAGGTTCGAAGTTTTAAATAAGAACATATTTCACTGAGAAAAAGATTTCTTTCTTTTAAAAGAAATTAGAAGGGGATGTTAGAGGCCAAAGGATGTATTTTCCACTGCTGCCTCTCTTTCTCCTGTGCAGATTTGGAGTTTGGATTTATTACTGTAAGACTTTAAAGGGGTACCAGGGTCACAGATAAGTTTAAAAAAATAAATAAAGGAAGCGTTGAGGAGGTTTAGAGGTAAGAGGAATGTCAAACTCTGAAAGTGAAGAAATCACTTGCAATATTTCCATAGTGGCAGGAACTGACTCTTCACACCACTCAAGATATGAAAGACAATGCTCGAAGTCTTAATTAAAGCTGGATGTGGAATGAGCTTGAACACAAAACCAAAACAATGCCCACCCTGAAAGAGTGTCCAGAACACCCTGAGCCGAGACAAACCCCTGCTTTTCCCTCTCAAGGCAGAATGTGGCACGGTACTCACTGGACGTCAGGACAGCCAATCTAAACACCAAGTAAGAGCCCTCATGTGGATAAACCTCCCCTTTTACTGATGCCACAGAGCTCTTCAACCCTCCAAGGCTCAGCTGTGCTCCACACAGCCTTACCTCTTGGAAAGGCTCCTTGTTCTGACCCCAGCAGGGAGCAGTCTGCCACAATTTGAATACTCCAGAAAAGGTGCTGGGAACATTGGGTAACTGCTAACACATCCCAGTATCCCTGTGGTGCCATTTACTGATTCTGCAGATGAAGTTACCTTCTCATCAACCAGTTAACTTGAAGCAATGATTAACTTAGGCCAGGCTAATGCAAAAGCTTAATGAATATTTGCCTTATGTGTTACACAACAAAAATATGTTTATAATTATTAATAATGTATAAAATAAACAATGTGGTCACAAAAGTTCACAGAAACACAGGCAAGAGGCTGGAGGAAAAAGGCCTGCTTCAGCTGCTGACACCAAATTACATTTGAGACATTCTCATTAATGAATGCAACCTGAGACAAAAGCACACAGAAACCAGCTCCAAGCTGAAAACACATCCTCAGCAAGGCAAATGGGCAGAGGGAACGCCCACCCTGGGGAATCAGAAGAACAAAACAGAATATCCATATTGAAGCTGTCCTGGCTTGCATGAGAACTCCTGTCACACAGATCAGGAAAAAATAATGCAGATCATGTGAAAGAGTGATAATGCAGATAATGCAGAAATAGAGAAAAGTCCACCCAGACTCTGGGGGTCACTTTCCAGTGATTAAAATGAAAATGTAAAAAACCACCATGACCACAAGAAGACATTGAGGGAAAGGCCCACCAGCCAGCCAACCCTTAATGAACAATCATCTCAAAAGGGAATACAATATTAATGGTGTACCATTTATCCTTCTGCCAGTTATGGGAAACAGAGAAAGATACCAAAAGGAAATTACCTCAGCGAACTTTTAAAAACAAACCTCTGGCTTTAATCTGGGGTTTCTTTGGGTTTTCTTTTTGCCTGTGAGAGTAAGAGCATTGTCTCTTCAATTCCCTTAATGAAAAGGCTCGGGAAACAAAGGGAGGTGGCTGACTAACATGGTCACATGGTCACTTTCTGCAGTCCCTGCTGCATCTGCAGAAATACGAAAAATCACAGCTGGGTCACACAGGACAGCCTCATTCTCTGCTTGGCACTGGTAACTCGTGAGTCTATTGCCCTGCTAGCAAACCATCCTCTCCTTGGTTTATTGCTCTGTCCCTGCAGCTCTTCCTACAGGGCAGGCCAGGAAGAGGGTACAAGACCCTGCTCCCAGAGGGAATTAGATGTCAGGACAGAGCTGTACTTTAATATGCTCTACCACTTTCCAATATAAAGAAGACGACCACAAAACCCACAAGAGCTGTAGCAAGGAAAAGATCTTGTTTACAAGGTCAAAGCATGGAGCAGCTCAGTGAGTGGAAT